>JAODKM010000048.1:7116710-7142337 GCA_026780845.1 Petrocephalus sullivani | reverse complement strand
TTGAACATGAATTATTGCATACTAATTCATGGACAAACTAAAATGATCATTCTTCATATTTTTCAACTTAAAAACGGTGAGACTTTCAAAACATCACTTAAAATTAGCACTAAGCGATGTTGTTCTCCAAACGCATATTATCACTTCCGGTTTAAGTCCACCTCCTGGTTTTTATGTCTGGATAGATTGTGTTGTCCTTTAAATTCTTTATGTTTTACAGTTAGCCTGGCCAAATTAAAATATTGTATCTATTCTATAAAGCAAGACTTAATTCTGCATTTGGTTTATTCATAAAACATTATGATCTATAATTAAGCTACATATTTAAGGATTATTCTAAATGTAAAATAATCCCTAAATACATTACAGTAGATGGCCGGTGTATATGCAGGTTTTTGGGATAACCTTTAGGTCAGCTGTTCAAACCCAGGTGTGAGGACTCTTCGGCCAATCATTCCTCTAATTAGTGATCTAATTAGGGAGTTGCAGTGAAAACCCGAATACACACCAGCCCTTTGTGGATAAGATTGGGCAGCCCTGCTCTATATGTTGAGCTATAGGAGGTTTTTGAATTATATTTCATAAGTAAAACCCAAGAGGTACAGATATTAATACAAAAGGACAAGTTAGCTGTTGCTATACTTATGAGCCTGGAATGGTCTGACCACAGAAGTGAAACCGAGTTAGCCCATCCAGACATTTACCTCTGGATAAAAGGGGTGGCCTTATAGAATCAGGATAAATCCATCGATGCATTCTACCAGTATAACCTTTGACACTGAAAATCTGAATAGGTATATGTCACAGCTGGTAGCTCAGCTGAGGTCAAGACGAACAATGGCCTGATAATCAGGAAACACTCTCGAATGAACTTTGTAAGTCGTAACCCACCAATAGCAGCAATAGCTGAGAGTTTAACGTACAGAAAGAAGTAGCATGTGGCCACCTTTGACCAAACACCATCTTCCTGCAAGTTTTCCAATAAGCTATGGCTTGCGTTCTCAGGGGTCAAGTAAAAGACCTTCTGCATCCACTCATGCTTCTTCCAGAAGCAGAATTTCTTTTGAGTTTTGGGGCTAGAAAATTTAACAATAGGGTAAACATGGCAATACTGTTTAAAGTACAAGTTAAAATAATAGGTAAAACATGTTTTAAATGGTTCTGAATTGTGAGGGTTATGTGGTATTCAATTTACTCGTATAGGCTCAAAAGTGCAAAGAAATCCATGTTCCTTCTATCTTCATTCTTAACACGTATGTTATTGTAAATGAGGACATACTTAACACTCACCCTACAATGGCTCTGTATAGAAACGCCTGAGGGTGATAGAGTCAATAGTCATTTCCACGTTAATGGAATTAATGGATTGATCGCTTGCTCGTCAGGTGAAACATATATAAAGTCAAGGGTCACATAATTCAAAGGCACTGGGTAGCTGAAGAGACTATGCAATGTCAGTGACTGCAGGGTAGGGTCAGCTCTCTGTCTTACCTGGAGATACCAGCAGAAGTTGAGGCACGTGTCTGGTTGCCACTTGTCATTGGTCCCACCCGTCAATTCTTACAAATTTAGGCCTCTGAGCTCAAAAGTCTCCTTTTACTCCTCGCACCAAAACAAACGGCCATCACCAGTATCTGACAATGTTGTAAGAAAAAATTCAAGATTAAAGATTTTTTAATCCTAGATGTTAACAAGTCTGTGGTTTGCAAGTGAATAAAAATGTAGAATATTCTTACTTTAGGACACTTGCATAAGTAGCTTGTTAGGTAGTTTTCACAAACTCTCCACTAGTTATACTTTTGCTACCTGAGGTTAAAATAATAATTCTACAGCAGCAATAAATGCAATCATACTTTATATTTTACATAAATATAAGACTGCAGAAGGACATTAAACACTTATTTTCTTTTGATTTATGATGGAGCAATTACATGCATTCCGTGCTCAAGACAAGGCCGGTCTTCTGTGAATTAGGCAGATAAAATCTGGGCCGAGGAGGCTCGGCTGCTGATTTGGACCGGTCGTGCGTTCTGGGTCGATTCATATCCACGACACGGTACGTGATATGCCTACACTCAGAAAGATCAATAACTCGCATGGGTTTCCCTTTCTTTCAAATTCAATCAGAGGCGGTGACATCTTAATAGGAGCGATTCCGGAGAGACGCTCATCGCTTTCGAAATCTGTCCCACTTCTCTACATAAATAAAAAGAGCTGTTGACTCCACTTTGATTCAAAGACAATTAGTTGTCGGTATAAACAGCGCATCTGGAATTAATTGTTTCGTCCATTTCACCATCGTAGACGACGAGAGCACATTAAAAAGGCTGTTCTACAAAATGTGTTTGGTAGTCTTGTTAGTGTTTGCGTTTGTTTTATGACACAGCTTCATTTCGACTTTTGCTTATCGATGGATTTCCTGACGGCCTTATGCGTATCTAAGTGGTGCCAAAGAGGATTCTGCATACTGTCTTTTATTTTTTCACCTGATCCTTGCTGGGCCATAGTGTAAGTATGAGTCACTTTTCTTAAATGCACCCAGACCCTAAGTTCTCACACAGCCCAGAATTATAACTCTGTGATGACCGACATATTGTTTTTGTTACCCCCCCCCACTGCTTTTGTTAAACCCACATCCACCCCTACCGCCCTGGAGCAAGCTCAACAATGTGCTATAAACAGCCTGCCATTGCTTTTTAACTAAATCAGTGCAATATATGCATTTTTAACCTTGTTAATAAATCAGTGATCCATTGGCAGTCAAGAAGCATTCTTTGCTTTAGTGTCCAAATCGAATTGCAGTCTATTGCCTCACTCATCTGTTCACATTGCTTGACACACTAGTATGCCAATAACTTTTATTATTATACTATTTGTCATTCACTGTTTGTAAATTGTTTCATTTGAGATCAGATTCATATGGTAAAAAAAAATGCGTACACACGCAATTACTTTGCAACCACTAATGTTATATAATGAAATTCTATGTACCTGCCAATATGTTTTTAGATTTTTAATGTCTGCAGAAAGATTTTCCTGGATGTAGGTTTATTTATTTTTTTTTTTTTAATTCTTCACATATACTTTGTCTTCAAGCATTCTTTCTCCTCACCTTATCGAGGTGCAAGTGTGGCCCAGTTTAATTTGACTTGCTATTGGCAAGGAGAGGTAAATTTAATTGATGCCCTTGTTAAGGAGTATTGACATTTCCTCAGGCACATCATCTGCCAAGAGGACACGCGTGTAACAATGGCCACAACTCATCCGCGGCAGCACTGGTCTTTAAGGATGGATTGAAACGTCTGGAGGTGTCTCAGGCTCTGTGTTTTGTCAACAGTGGCGAAAGAGACAAGACTATGTACGCACCATTCCCATAACTGGCAGTGTACTGTGTGTATGTGTGTGAGAGAGAGAAGGACAGAGAAAGAGAGAGAGAGAGAGCAAGAAAGAGAGAGATTTCCTCTTGAGAACACACAGAAACTGGGCAAGATCAGAATGTGGCACGACAGCAGAAAAAAGGTTAATGAACATAATGTGTTAATAGACATAATGGACTGAATAGTGCTCTGTTTAATATAGCAGTGCACAAACCTGCTTCACAAGAAATTCATGATTTGTATGTATGTAAGGGTGCATTAATGAAATATCGCAGATAATAGCTAACGTGAAGATATGCTACTATTTGACAACTCACATCCAGAGACCTTGTTTATGTTTTTGTCATATTATTATATATTATAAATCAGGGTACACTGGAGGGAAGATGTATCGTAGCATTTTAGCTCGATTCTTTAATTTGTGAATTTTCAACTATCTGGACCGTAGAAAAAATGACAAAATTGTATCAAATGTCGTAAGCTTAAGCATCTGCGCATTGAACGGTCGTGCTGTAACACATTTATTGCACTTACGTAGATTGTTTGGGAAGTAAATTTATGATTTCTGTCGACAAACTTCTACATGGTTTAGAGCCTAAATAATTGACCACGTAACAGTTGACATAATATGGTTATTGAAGATAACTTAGAGATGACTTTCCTAGAATTCCCCTGAATCACATTCAATATCAATACCGTCATATAACGTCATATAGTCAAAGAGATATAAAGTCTTTGCGGGATCGGACTCGTAAGAATGTAATATATTAAATTCAAATTTCAGTTCCTGATTATAAACAGAAGCTCTGTTAATCTCAAATCTTGAAATGCATGTAACCTCACAACTAAGTGAATAATACAATCCATTCTGTCACTTCTGTTCAAACCTGCAGGCGCGAGCAAAAATAAATGAGTAAATACTGAGCACAATAAATTGGTAGGTGCAATTGCAAATGAACATTGTGTTTTGTTTAATAACATGTAAATCTGTCCAAATAGTGGAAAGCAGAGGCTTGGAAAGACAGTATTTGAATTGTGTGGAAATCAGGAGGGATTTATTAAGGTGGTTCTGCAAGTGCATAAAAGCAATGTGAGGTACATATGGGGAAGGCAGGTGGCCAGCTCAGGTGGTAATTATCAAGTTTAATTAAGCAGAATATATCAGTCCAACCAAGGCAGGAACATTTAACAAAGGCAGGGTTCTTCAATGTAATTGGAAAGTTGAATTATATGTTATTTAAGGTTGAGATTTAACCTTCCTTCAGAGGACTCAGAGAAGGTATATGGGTTGGCTGAAGGTATCAGGACCTTTACTGACAGCATCAGAAGACCCAAGAAATATAGACCCAACCCTTCAGCAGTATATCCCCCCCCCCAGTAGGCTCAGGAATGTCCCTGCTAGGGGTCATGGTCTCAAGGTATCCATTTTTCCCCCACCCAGTCCTCGGGTAACACCGGACAGTTCATGGTTTTTCTCCCTCCCAGCTCCCAGCCAATCAGGAATATCGAATACCTGGTACAGGTGTGCTGGGACCTGAGAGGAAGCGAAAACATGGACTGTCTGGTGTTCCCTGAGGACTGGGTTGGGAAACGCTGTTCTAGTCTACTCACAATGGCCAACCTGCCCATTGATGTAAACAACAAACAGCACAGTGTACATTTCACAGGCAGCCTAAATATAGCTACCAGAAGGGCTAACATCCATCTGCAAGAAGTGCTCAGAAATGCTGCATTTCTCTTGAAAGACAAAAGTATACATAAGGGTGACCAATACCAAATGTAATCAGATTTGTATGTTTTTTCAGTTTGTAGGGGTGGATGTCAGTATTACGTTTTATGAGACAAATGGAAGCAAATCAACAGGAATGTACCTCACCAATACAAAATAAAGAGATCTGCAACCAGTGCATGGCTGATTCATTTCTGTCTCTTCAATGGCATGTTACTGACTGCTTGTAAGGTATGTGAATACATATTGTCACTGTCCAATTAAAAACGTGTCCACTTTTTGATGATTGAGACATTTTACTACAAATGGAATTTGCCCATTCTCCTCTGTCATCTGATAGCATTAGATGTTTAATCGACCAATGAAAAATATTTTATGAAGTCATCTATTTAACTAGCACTTATGTTTGTAGTAGTTAACATTTGTATGTGTGGTTGTATGTAGAGATTAATTTGTATCACTAATTTTAACAACTTTTCATTGATAGCCAGCTAACTAACATCATCAATAATTGTTTATTGTTGTATCATGTTGAAAGAGACCTATTTGCCTCTCTGACAACAATCCACATAAGTCAATTCAAAACATTAAACCATTCACGGACAGCAGTGTAAAGGTAGATTTCTATTTGGGTGAGGGTGTCTCATTACGTTGCTTTAGTGTTTTTGTAAAGTACTTTCTAAGGAAATGTGTTTTTTATGCTCTTGAAATATGGAAAATGGAATTTTGGAGATACATTTGGAGCTTTTTTTTGGAGAGTAACAAAATGTCAATGCTCTGATGCCAGAGTCGAAACATCCCAAAACAGGCGTAAGCATTTGTGCTTCTTCAGGACGTGCCAACGCCCAGAGGTCCGTTTATTACTAAGTGGGTCCCTTTTGTTTTCCATTGGCTCCCACATTTCCCCTTAACCTTCTCCCAGTCTCTGAACAGATGGCATTCCTTACAGGTATGGTCCACCACCACACGCTCGTACATTTCACCCTGGAATTCTCCCTGCCCTCAAAACCAGAATCATGAGTCCATCACAGAATTCGCATTTGTTCACCTTTAGATTTTCTCACAGTTTAAAAAAAAAAAAGCGGAATCACAGAAACACCAAAATTCTGCAGACTACGACAGCGGGTCATTGGCAGTACGGAATTTGCCAAAAATACATACCTCCCTAAAAAAAACCTGCTCGTAATAAAGCAAACCTGAAATAAATAGGAACATTTCCAATATTCAAAAACAGTTACTGATGTTGTGTGTTTTAATAGACAGTCTGGATTAAAGTACATGTCCTGTTGATGTGAAACAAAAGAGCTTCTGGATATATGTGCATTTTAATTGCGCTCAGTGTATAGTTGGAGCTATGCATACGGTTTCATGCAGTATAATTTGTTAAGGCTAAATGCCAAGGTCAGCTCACACGTAATTAGTCAGAAACGTCACTGCGTGCTTTTTTCCTTGCTAAAGCACACCTGCGCGCAATTAGGACAGCTCATGTGTTATACATTATATATCAAGTCATTTATCTGCTTCCATAAATGTACTGTAGGTTCATCGCCTAGTTTGCAGTTGGCAGTAGGAAGCTAGTTAAAAGGTCGAGATTTTTTTTCTGTTACAGCCCACATTTAGGATGGTTTATATATTAGAATAGGCTAAAATGCTGACTGGCAGGTAATTTGCAAAAAAAAAAAATTTTTTTATAATTAAAAAAACTGGCAGTGTTTGGCACCTAGTGTAAAGGACGGTAATTGTTTTTGGCTGATGAGCACAGCTTTCCAACCATACTGCTGAACAATTTATTCCCTTCTATTCAAGTAACTATCATCATGAATCCATCCATCCAACCCTTAACTACTTGTCCTGGTCAGAGTTGTGGAGGGGTGGCCTGGGATCTATCCTAGGCAGCACAAGGCAGAAGGCAACCATGCTCCCTGGTCAAGACTCCAGTCCACGAAAGGTTGCATAAACACAAACACGCACGATCATACACATGGGAACTTTAGAGATGCAAATTTGCCGATTTTGTTGCCAAAACATATGATACCATCTCAGAGGATCTTTGTCTCTCCCACACACATAAGATAAATAAAGTATCAGTTACCTACATTACTCAGCATGTATAATCTGATGACAAACTGATCGGACGATCCAGACAAAAACAACGTCGTGCTAATGGATCTCAGTGGTGAACCCGACATTCTGCTGAATGGGGGAGTCCTCGGTTCTGGGGCACTTGGCCTGAGGTTTGCTGATCTGCAGAACATCCTACAGCCCCTGAAAACGCAGCAAATCGCAGGCTCGCTCCCCTGCTCAGGAGAATTGCTTGTGCTGCAGAAGACACAAAGATGCGCTCTCCAGATCCTGACTAGCTGTTTTTTTTTTTTAAGTCACACAAACAGCTCTATTTTATATGATGCATAAATATTTAAATCCCAAATAATGAAGAAAACCACTCTTAATTGCCCATACTTAAGCATCTCACATATAATTCCCAATTGTGCAAATAATCGTGTTCATATATTATGAATTTCTGACCCACAGAATAAACGTTTTCCCATGAGACTGCCAGTGTTAGTGTTATATTGCTGACTCATCGCTTTCATGTTCTTAAGCTGTAAATCTTAGGGACAAAATAGTTGACGCTCTCATGCGACACCAGCTAAAACGTTCATGTGCATATTCCGCACAAGGCACCCGGGATGGGGTTAGGAGGGGGTCAATATTTCTCAAAGCTTGTGGCAAACTGTAATGATATTCAACAATACAGAATCATGCTTTTCTTCTCTTAATAGACTGGTCTTGTATCCTCTTAGCAAGTTTAAATATGTTTAAAGATGTATTATTTTATTACTCAATCATATATATAAACTTAGCACAGAAAGTAAGGAGTAGTGTTTGTTCGGTTATTTCTTTGTTGTAATGATGCTTCTTGGCAATAATCGTACACTATTGGAAAGCCTGGTGCCACACTTGTAAGGGAAATGCATTTTTGGGCTTAGCAGCAGTTGAGTATGTGGGTTGCGCCCATGAAAAACTTGCAAAATGCCAAACAGAGGCAATCTCAATGCAGAGAGATATCGAGGTGAGATTTTGCAACCAGTGGCAATCCCGTATCTCCACAGTCTGGGACCGAACTCTATCCTCCAAGATGACAATGCTCGCCTGCACAGAGTGGGTTTATCAGAGACTACCTCCAGAATTTGGGAGTGGAGAGGATGGAATGGCTTGCCTGCAGTCCTGACCTCAACCCCATTGAACACTTGTGGGATCAGCCTGGGCGTGTTGTTCATGCCAGATTGACCAACACAACCACACTGGCTGACTTGTGACAAATGCTGGTTGAAGAACAGGATGCCGTCCCAGGACGGCCCTGGATGGTTCTTCCACATGATACTGAGGCTCCTATGTGTAAAATCAATACATTGTTAAATTGCCAATGTCTTCTTTCTTCAGACTAAAATCATCCAACCCACTAAACGACACCAAAAAAGAGTCAATAGCCGAATCAGCAGTTTGGCATTGGCAGAGAGAATTTGGCAAGTTTTTCATGGGCGCCACCCACATACTCACTTCTGCTGCTCAGCCCAGAAATGAAATTTCCCCACAAATGTGGGACCATTTCAAAGGGAAACAAACTGGCTTTCCAAAGCTATAAGATTTATTGCCAAGAAGCATTGTTACAACAAAGAAATAATCGACCAAACACAAATGTGTGCTGTGTATGTATACTGTATATATAAATATAATTGTATTGCTTGATATAAATTATACATATATATATATATATATATATACATACATATACATATATATATAACTACAACAGCGATGGCTTTTTTTAAATAAAGCCGCAAGACAGCTTTTTGAAACTAAAACAGCACGTAAGCATGAAACAAAGGAAAACGTTTCGAAAACATCAAGATACACCTCAACAGTCAAAAGGTACATTATATAGCAGAGAATATAGGTTAAAAAAAAATGATGGACTGTTTTGTCTGGAGTAATTGGGCTCTCAGAAATAGAGAATGTGTTTCATGGATATACCGATCATTATCTTACCAAGCTAACAGTCAAAGGATTTTCAGTGCAAAAACAAACCAGGCCACAGAAATAAGCCATTCTCAAAAGCAGAACAGTCCCCTGCTCCAACAGAGCCATATTTAAAACTGATTGTTCTCATCGGCTACCGGCCACAGGCTGCATGCTGTCGTGCTGCAGTTTCTATGCAGCCAGCTGTTACATGTGACTTAGAATACAGGTAAGGTTAAACCATGTAAATTATAAGGTTTTCAAGTATAATTGTTATTCTGAATTAAAATGCTGAATGGGAAACATTACAGTGTGTCTTCAAAGGAAAAAGAATAATTTATAATGTGTAATCTAGAAAAGTCAATAAATCTGCCAGGTGGAAAAATGTATGCTTTTGAGAAGATAACCACTGTCTAGTCATTTGCAGCTGCATTATTTTCATTATTTTTGCGTATGCGGTTCTTTCAGGTTACTCCAGAGGGATAGTAAAATATATCAATTGTAAAGGTAATTACTTTAATCAAGGTGGAATGGAAACTTGCATATAGGCAAGCCCACTAGTACCAATACTGATACGGATTATTATCAAAAATATATTAGCTGCATAAAAACAATATAATGGCCAACTATCAGAGCTGCTCATCGACCCCATGACGGGAATAATTTTTCGTGATCATTAATCTCTTATTTCTCAGTTTTTGTTTTTTTTTTTTGGTGAATCATTTAATCTTTTTGTTGATTTCTCATGTGCTCCACCTTAATAAGCCCAATGCAAAAAAACAGTATAAAATCAGAACTAAATACCTCACTGAACAAACTCTTTTAGTTTGAGGACCATTGCACAGAAACCCTTAAAACCTCCAGCTAGTGAGCTGGCCAGTTAATTCTGCCCGGTACGGAGAGTAACAACGTCAAACAAAGAAGAAGCAGGACTTTCAGCGCGGCACGTCAGTTTCCAAGGTGATGGACAGGGCCGTCCTGGCAGATGTCATGTGGTGGATGGCTCCTCTCACCTTAGTGTCAGGCAGCTGCTTCCCAAGTCGACCCCATTTGTTATTCCAATCAATAGGGAGAAGCTCATTGGCTACTTCTTGGCTCTCATTGGGTTAAACCAGGCAGTGATTGACACTGAGCAGTAATCCCAGCTACTGTGGATTTCAAAGCCTTAATTCTCCCTTCAGCAGTTGCTAACCCTTGACCCACTGATGCACCACATTCCTTTTTTTTTTTGGTTGAAGTGTATAATTTAACTGTGAAAAGTATAGCTGCTTCAGAAGAGTGTCATTATGATCAAGAAACAATGTTTTAAGATTATGTATAAAAATATGTCTAAATAGGCATAGATTCATAGGCCAATCAACACGTAGGCTATTGCAGTTCTGTGTTTCCCATCCCAATCCCAGTCCTCGGGGAGCCGCAGACAGTCCGGGTTTCTGTTCCCTCTCAGCTCCCTCTAGGACAGTCCACATTTTTGCTCAGGAGCTGTGAGGGAGCAGAAACATGGACTGTCTGCAGGTCCCTGAGGACTGGATTGGGAAACACTGTCGTAGGCTACAGCCTAGGACCCCGGCAAACATCAGGGCCCCGCCCCGCCTTGAGAAAAATGAAACGGTCAGTTAAATCACAACACCTGAGTGTTTATGCTGATGTCAGCCTAGGGCTCCCCGGTAAGTTAATCCGCCCCTTAACCTAGTCACCAAAAGGAGACCTTTACTCAGTTTTACGCATTGTCAATTTCAGACTCTACATGACAAGAGAATTTGTCTTATTGGCCTTCAGGTATACACATAGACTACCAAAGTATAACTTGGGGCCAGAGGCTGGACTGATTGAATCTCGCTGGTACAACATAGCAGCTTTTCAGTCACTGCTGGAATTTTGAATAAAATAATAATACTTTATAGTATAAAATGCATCAAACTTGATCCTGAAAATGTCAAAGAGAGAAGTGATTGAGGTTGAGTCTCACGGGAGTTTGTGTGGGCCTGGCATGCTAACTTCTAAGCGCGATGGGACCATTCAACAGCATTGATTAAGCCTAGGCCTAGATTTACAGCAGACACTTAGAAGAGCAGTTGGATCAGCTCTTTTTCCACCAAGGGCTCCTGTCAGAGCACCATAATGCTGGGGTCTGAAGATGAATCATGCCACCTCTATGCTGATTATAAGTTATCACTCCTCCTTACGGTTTGCACAAGGCCCCAGCCATCTCCTGGAGACTGATGAATCGCACGCTTCGTCATAATGCCGTGTCTGCTGCCGGATGTCTGGAAGGCATTGTGTCATCACTGACAGAAGATCAGGCACGGTGTCTTCACAGCGCGCTACCCGACTCCCCGTTCGCTGCGTTTCCGAAAAGGCAAACGCACATCTTCTTGGGGCCTTATAATTATTCCTTCTGTCAATCGCACCAGCATTACTGTACCTTCTGTGCAAAGATAGTAGGGTCAGGATATTCCTAACATATGGAAGAATTCGCTTTAGATATTGCATTAGGCTTTCCACTAAGGACTTTGATGTCACGTCTGGGTTTCACCTGTCACATGAAAGGCCTTTTAGGGCTTAATTTTGAAACTGGATATTGGCCCTCCCTAGAGAATCCCATTTAAAGCATGGATTCTGGAGTACATGATTTAATTAATAACCTTTTACACAGCAGACTGTTTGGTTATTGCGTTGCAACTGGATATGTTATGAAAGCGTGCCAGTAATGATGCACGGCTGCCTCTCATTCAGACGGCAGCCCTGTTAAGCATGAAATTCAGACCATGTGACAGGAAGGGCGGACAGCTCTTGGTAAGCACTGTCCACAAAGGCCTAACCCTAACCCTAACCTCTTCACACTAGAACCAGCTACGTTCTTATTGTCTTGTGGGACGGCAGTTTACACGTTTAATGGTGTAAACTTTTTGTTTTATTAGTTTCTAAATTGTAAGATTTGTTTAACGTTAATTTTTTTGGGGGGGGGGGGTGGGTACTGACATGTTCCTTCACACCTGTCCAGAGCACGTGACATTCATTATCCCATGAGAAACCGGTGTCACGCACTTTCCTCTATACGCTTTCAGTCGATCCTGACAAGTTTTATTTCTTAACTGGGATTCACCTCCTGTAACACCCACCCACCCCCCATCCAGCATCCTAGTCTCTCGTTTAAATGCTAATCCATTTTGACGGGTATATTGGCAAACTCCATAGGAACCTTTTTATGGTCTTTCATATTTACTGCCAAAGGCAGAAATCTGATGGCTGGGGAATCGGGAACCGTCAGAAGACATCGCCGTCTTTTATTTCAGAAAGTTCAGCCTAACCTTTATCTTCCACCTGTAATGCTAGCTGGTCTTTCTTGTTGTAAAATACACAGCTGCCCCCCCCCCCCCGCCNNNGCCTTGACTGCTTAAGACTTCTGAGCTCTCCTGCAGAGCTTTCTCTCCCGGACTTCATAACGGACCACCAGCTGTTCATCAGCACAAACAATGCATTCTTTCACAAAGAAATGAAAAATTAATTGGCACCCTGAGGCCCTAAGTTCTTCACAATAACTTACTGCTGCAAATAGTGTTTTGTTATTAAATCGAAATCAATTCTCATACAAATGGTATGACCACTGGCTATATCAGGTATTCCGTTTGGACAAAATAAAAGGCGCAGAGGTAAATAAGGCCAGTGCAACCCTTTGGTTAGCAGGAGCAATTTGTTAAACATGTAAGGGCACAGTGGGTCATGATCAGCAAGTAATTTGTATAAAGCCGTAAGATATTACCCTGTGCCTTTTGTACCAGTATATAGGAATTCTCAAAAAGCAGAACAGTATTCTCATTTCCTGCTTTACACACACATATGTTAAGGTGATGGAAAACCTTAAGGTCAGACAGTTTTTTTTGCACACCTGGAGCAGTTTTCACAGTTATGGGTCTTGCTGGAAAACTTACAGTAAGAGTGACATGATTACTCTGCAAGCCATGGGACTGAACCAACGACCATCCGGACACAGATCCCTAACCTGTAGATGTGCACATTACCATTTCCCCTTTGTTATAATGTTCTACAAATCAAGTGTAGAAAGAGGCTACTGTTGTTAAAAGTCATTTTGCACCTGAATTTAGCCTGACCTAATCTATATCCTGTCCCTGCCAACGGTCTACCTACTTCTCGAAATAAATCCACAGTAGGCATGTTTGTCTGCTGTGCTCTCTGTCATTCCTTACTGCTGAAGTAATTAGCCTGCGTGTCCTCTAGCAAGCCATGACATACTACCCTGGATTAAACCGATCCAGTGATGGGTATTTAAAAATATTATTGCAAAAAAAAATTGTTTTGTCTACAGATCAGGTTATTCGAGCGAATCTTCTCTGCGAACATTTTTAGTTTTGTTTTGTCTCTTAATTTTGCCAAATCACCGATTCTGGACATCACTTGCTCTGTCTGTCTGAGTAACAGAGCTGCTTAGATGCTCAGGGAAAATCTGAAGAACTGTCATGAAGCCCCCCCCTAGTTTCTTATAAGTCCATTTGTGTGAGTTATTTGCTCACCCTTGGAAGTGGCTGGCAGGCCATTTTGATACCCCAAAGCACAGTAGGATACATTATCGTGGCCTAAATTGCATTCTGCAAAAGTCAAAAAGCTTTGTTCCTGAGGCCCAGATTTGTCAGTTTTGCACAATCAATGTAACTGTAGCATAAAAATAATTTTTGCACAATCAATGTAACTGTAGCATAAAAATAATTTTAAAGTCGCTTTGCTCACTTGCTTTTATTACTTTTTTTTTATTTTATTTTGGGAGCCCCTCCAGGGTTGGGGGTTGGAATTGCACCTCTCTTTCTGTGGAGTTTGTTTGCCCTCTCCATATCATGTCCAGTTCTCTCCCACACAGGGGCAGCGCTAGAGATTTTGGGCCCCGAATAAAGCATATCATATTCAGTCCCCAACATATCCAATTGCGGTCCATTTTTGGGGCCCTGGTCAAACAGCCTGTTTTGAAATAAATAGTAAAAAAATTTGCGTAAACTTTTTGAACATCCCTCTTACATGACTAGAGGCTGGATGACTGGATGTGCAACTTTACTGGGCAAGTATTGAGAAGCTCTTTTATTTCAGTGTACAGATGTTTGCAGCACAAATCAATTCCATTACTTTTTTCAGAAAATTATTTTAAACTGTGTCTATCATCCATTTAGTCTGCTGATCTTATGTTTACTTACCCAGCCTAAGAATGTAAATATATTTATTTTTCTGGGGACAGACAATGCAAAAGAACCTGACCACCAGTTAAGAATTTAGACTAATTTTGGAATATTATTATCACAGTTGTTGAGAAACTGTGACGTCATTTTAGCACTTTCTGATGTAACATTTTAAAAAGCTAAAATTTTAAAAATGTAGGTATAGCGGTACCCCCAAATCCTTATATAGGATCCAACACACACATCCCACAAAACACCTGACAGTAATGATCCTTTTTTCCACATAGTGTAAGCATTTTGCATACAGCTGAGAAGATGTTTAATACAGTTGCTCAGTACTGGAATCGTTGTTTAAGCAGCAGGGGGAAATTTGTACGACTTACAGTGTGTTAAAACGGATGCCATTTTTAGCCTTAATGGATCATTATCTAATTGCTTTAGTTGCCTCAAGGTACCCTGTAAGCTCTGAAATATATGACCCTATCAGAAACACTTTTTTTTTTTTCCAGACAAACCTTAAGGGGAGAGACGTGAAGGGTAGCCTTATTAGGCTTCATTTTATATGAGCCCTGATGTGGAGAGAATCTCGCACTACGCGCTAGCTGTTAGCATATTCCGCGATAAATTATGTGCGCGCCTCCCCCTATCGCTAAAGCTGCGATTAACAATGGAGCCGCGGCGCATCTGCACGCCAGCGGAGGAAGCGGCCAACATCTGCGGGATGACGGGAACCATACATTTCCCAGACATGCTAACAAATGGCGATGCCGCGGGAAGATGATTCACGTCGAAAGCAAAACAAATGGTGTCACCCCCGACACCCACATCAGTCTGCGGCCTCGCCGCTCGCTTCGCACATTTACTCATTTTGCCACTTAGCCGCGTGAAATTAAACTCAAATTTGCAGTAGTCCGCACCACGTGGGTGAGTATTATGCGACCTGGTAAACACAGATGGTTGGAGGGACTTCTAATTTGTGGTTAGCACAATACAGTTCATTACCTTTTTGTTTTACCATGAATTAATTTTAATTAACACTTTAGGGAGTTCTAATTTATTCAATAATGAGCATATCTTCTCATAAAGTCGACTTAATACATATAGAATATATATATATATACGCACACACACACTGTACTGTAGTATGTCGCATAATGATAGATACTCCTTAAGTGCATGTTTCAGGTCGATATACAGGACCAAGGACTCGAGATGATGTATGGACAGCGTCATTTTCCGTGAGATGGGCAGGCGCGTCGCCAAAACAGCAGCGAAACGGAGAACACGGCTCATCACTTGCGATAATTAAAAAGCGATTGGCAGCGGAAGTCGCCGGTGTGAGAATCACAATGATTTATGCTCTGCAAATGAACATTTCATTACAACTCGAAATAGCTCAGAGCTTCATCCTTATCTGTTTATTGAAAGAAATAGACATATACTAGCCGAATAAGAGAGCAACATAATGACTTAGTATTGTAGTTGATTCACCTGACATTTCATTCTGTAACTAAAGGAAATGAATCTGCAGTCACTTATCTGATTCCATTATAGATTGCTGTGTCCGGCATTCGGTTTTGGCCAAAATTCCATTTTTCATTTCGTTTTAAATATCAAATCTGTTTCACATTTGTTTGGGCAGGTTTGTTATTTGGTACCCTATGGTCACTTATGCAATCGTCTCCTATCTCTCCGATGCTACAACAAAATATTACACTTAATTTACAATATATCTATATTAAAATGAAGCTTATTGTGTAGTGATATTTAAATACAATACAACAGATATGAATTTGTATAAATGTATACAAATGCAGCCACTTAATGACATAATGGGACAGTATCTTAAAGTTTGTGTTAGTATAATGGAGAATGTCTCCTCCCTTCAGGAGATCACTTGGTTAGGTGGCTGGTGCGAATCCCATCCTTGGCTGAGTGCTCACATCGGCTGGGCCCTTGAGCAAAACCCCTAACCCTCTTAAGGGGTGCAAAGATAAGTAACTGAGCCTGTGCTTGGGCCCAGAGCTTTGGTCTCAGCCGCATATATGAGCGAGTGTTTGCCTCGAAGGACAGCAATATGGGAACAGAAGCACTGTTCAAATAAAAGCATCACTTCAAGCTCGCCGATACACCAAGCCAGTGCGATAAGCCACAGGGACTAGAAGTGGCGGAATCCTTAAACGTTATTAATACAGGCAAGCGGAGGAGAATGCTGATCGTGTTGGGGGAATTAAAAATTCATTACGCAAAATAATGTAATGTAATATCTACTGTGAGTAGGAAAACATCTTCTTGATCCATTTAATTTATGGAGAAAATCACCATCCAGCAACAGTAAGGGAGACGAAAGTAAATAATCCGTGGTAAAAATTAGCAAGATTGCGTTAATCATAATTTAATTTGACTTTATTGATGTTTACATGATGTGTACATAATATTACAACTTGTCGTCAGGATAATATCTGGACATTTCTGAGGATTATAATTATCTCAGTAGATGGAACGCGGCTCGATGTAACAAATAGGTGCCGGATCGTGAAAACAGGTACGTTTCTCCACCTCATTGACCGCATCATTCCTGCGCCTGTGTCGCCTGACATCAAATGAGCTGAATTAATGGATCGCTAATGCATCTGCCTCGCGTTCAAGCTCACCGCGGATAAAAGGGTCTCAGATCTTCACTCAGTAGTCAATCCCTGATACAGTTATCAACAGAGCTTTCCAAAATCTCCCCATTTCATGCCTTCTTTGTGGTTTTACTCACCATGTTGTTTTGTTTGTGTTGATCAAGCCCCTTCCATAATACAGGGTCTATTCTTATAGGTCACAGACTTTTCTTATAAGTTTAAGGGTCAACTAATTAATGTGACATGTACATATATTCACGACTAATGGTCTTTTAATTTATGCTTCACTGCTGATTCTTGTCACCGTAAATTTATAGAGCTGTAGTGCCATCTATTGATTACGAGACTCGCTGTGGTAATTGCCACCCTTCTCTATAATTCTTTATGATATTTTGTTTTAATTATATTCCAGGAGATTAAGTAAACAGCGCTGTCACGGGATTGGCTGGCGACGCCAAAGGCGACCCTGCCAACCAGCACAACGTCTTCATTTCCAGACATCTGTCTGTTGTTTCCTCCCCCCTGTAAGCCGGCATTAAAGCCGTCGAGCAGCAGAAGCCTCTCAGATGGTTGGAGTCCCGTGCCCGACCCGGTGAGAAACCAGAGCCGCCTCTGCTTCTGTTTGGCGGCCAGGCCGCGGCCATTGTGCGCTGGCGTGTGGTACGGCGAAGCGGCAGTCGCCTTCCAAATGACAGCTGTCGTCAGACTGCGGCACGTCTGCCCGGCGGAAGAAAAAGGACTTCGACATGATGCACGTTCCCGGGTTTATTTGTATTTAAGTCCAGTCAGTCACATTTACTATAATGCACAGCACAGGTACACACATGCACACAAAATATATATATGTGTGTGTGTGTGTGTGTGTGTGTGTGTAATACATATTTTTTTATTAATGAAATTTGAGATCATTTTACTGGTACACAAAGTCTTAAATGGACAGGTGAAAGGAGCCAACAGACAGACGAAAGTGGCAGATTAAAGGAAATTGTATGAGAAAACGAAACAACACTTTTATTTCTATACCAGGGGTCCTGAGTGAGAATGTCTCGAAATGAGGATTCCTCTAAACAAACAAAGGGTTCCAATAAAATAAACGGGATAGTGCCCCCCCCCCCCCACCTATTTCATCTTCTCAGCTGAGTATCAGCCAAGCTTAACTTATACACCCGAAGATATTGTGCTAGGAGGAATAAAGTGAAGAAGAGAAAGAAGAGAAGTGTGAACCGAAGAGGCAAGGAACATCACGTGTAACCAAGCTACGCATGTGCGGGAAAATAAAAAAAAATAAATGTGACATGTGAGCTGGTGGGCGGGGCCAGCGGTGGCACAATAATGCTGGCCAATAAAAAGCAGAACGGGGAGCGACTCTGTGTCCAGTCCACAGCACGTCCTCATCTGCGTGGTGGCTGCGAAATGTGCTAAAAAACCCTGTGGCAGCTGACACCTATGCATGAACACATCGCTTCTGCAAAGCGCATTATAAGAGTGATGGGAGCATCTTAGTGAGGAATGCAAATATATTTTTTCGTAAATCTGTGTGTGCGTGTGTGTGGCGGCGGCTCTGACATGCACAGGCCGTCACACTCATTCCAGCTGATTTGAGAAACGCTTGACTGGGTGCCATGGGAGACGATTCCTGCAACTTCCCAGCCGCAGAAATGACTAATCATTACAGGAAAGCTGGAAAGCTGCAAGAAAAAAAAAACCAAAAACAAATGTGCTCTTTTTATGAATAATTACACAGCTTCAGACTTCCAAAATGAGAGACTAAACCAAACTCTAATCTTAACTTGTCACCTTGAGATTTTGTCTTGGGGACAATCGGAATCATTGGCTGAGAGATTGTTCTGTGCCTGTCATTCTGTAAGTCATATGTATACATTTTTGCATATAACATATAAACTTAATTAAAAGACCAAACTCACTTAGAGCTCTTTCATAGCAATGGAAAAATACCTGTCGTCAGAGATAAAAAGACAAAAAGCATCATTCGTGAACTGCTCCTTTTATTTTTGTTTTTGTGTTGATATCCATCCAGACTCTTATCAAGTATAGGTTCTCTGTTAGACTGGCAACATCCGCTGAAACACTTATCGAGCAGAGAGTCACCATGAGCATGTCCCTGAAAACTATTTATCAACATGAGTCATAGTTACCATAAAAATGAGGTGATACATTTAAAAGGCATTACTGACTTGATTAGTGCCAAAGCGACAGATACAGCAGCACATATATAGGACCGATTCCCTGTTTGTATGTCGTTGTTTTCGTCTATTGGCCATTAAGCAGCGATGTGTAAAACGTAGAAGTATCATTAAATATTTATAATGCATATTCTAGCGAGCACTGTGGCGCTTCCTCTGTGAATGGTTGGAGGTTAAGCACTTTGTCGGTGGTTGTCTGCGAAGGGCGGGGCGCCAGTATTGAGGGCGCGTGATGTAAGAGGCGGAGGAGACGGGGAACTGGCGGGCAGGCACCAGGCCTTGTGAGCACGATCAAAAGAGGCCGTCTGGGGTGCGCCACAGTGTACCACTCTGATTACCGAAAAAAACGAGAGCAAAGGAAAAATGGAGGGAAATGGAGAACAGGAGAGAAATGTAAGCTGGTGGCCGGCTAGTGGTGGCGAGATGAGAGGCGGAGGAAGACACTGAGCAGGGTTGGCAAAACACTCAGTGGAGTCATTTTAATACATCGTCCTTCTACCAGTCCAATTCATTATTCAGATGTAAAACCCGGTAAGAGGCCGTGGTCTTCCACATAGTCAGAGCTCCCTGAAAGCTGAGCACAAACTATTAACGAATGCTTCTGATTTGGTGTCGGTGTTGAATGCGGACCTCCGTATGCCACATTGAGGGGAATTCAGGCACATATTATGATGGGAGCTGGATGCATATTTTGGATCCACGAGGCAGAGGAATTTTATATTGCTTGTTGCATTTTTCTTTTACAAACTGCGTTCCAGAACAAGAATTTCAGGTCTACCAATAAACAGTATTGAAAACCACCTGTAACTAACTTACTAGCTATCAAGATAACTAATAATTGTAAATAAATGTTAGCTATCATTTTTGAGGCAATATACAAACTATATTTCAATAAATAATATGAATCCTTTTCTCCCTGCCTATTTATCTATAACTGCACCTCGTGTTGATTTCGGCAGCCATTAGTAAACCTACCACAACAAAAAAAAACAGCTTATGTTTTTGATCTCTGCAAATACACAATTTGTAACCACATTTTGCTTGGTCAGGTTGACATTTTTCTTTGAATGAGTATCGATTAAAGCTTCTTTTAATCTAGTTTTTTTCTTTCCTTATTATTACTAAAAAACAGTGCAACTGTACACAACATGTAATGCTTAAAAACAGACCAATTAAATCAAAACTGCATAATCTCCTAATCGCAGTTAGATTACCGCTGTTTGTGGGTCACAGTGTCATGTACAAAAAGGCAAACAGTTCAAAACAAACTAATTTCTAGGCCAAGAAACGGTCCATGAAAGCCGGAACATAAGATGAGCCACACAGCTAAATACAATTTCCAGGAATGGCATTTAAAAACCGTGCAGTCCTTTTACGACCATAAGCCATTTAATCACTCAATGAATACTATTTAGCCACAATTTAGATGCGTTATTTTCATTTTTGAGAAGCTTAGATTACCAGACTAAGGTAAGGTGGCCTATAAAGTGGACCAAACATCCCCACAAATGCCTGATTTCTCTTTTTATTCGTATTATTTTTAGCGACCACATTTCATTTGACTGCACATCAAGTGCCCAGTGCAAATATACTTCAATTAGCTAGGATGTGGCCGCTCTGCACTCCTCTGGTCATCCTAATTTTCCCCCATAAAGAAGAGGCATTCGGGGACCTTGTCTCGACTCATTTGATGACCCCCCCCTTGAACAGATGGCTGTTCGAATAAAGGCTGGGGCAGCCACATCGAGATCGTGTTATGCTTGGGCTTGGACGCAATTTCCCCACAGACAAACCGTGGCCTATATTTTGAATTCCACTTTGTCGTGATCTGGTCAAGGACAAGCAATTAAGCACCTGTGTGCTCACCAGAGACCACAATCACAAATTAATTTCATTTATACAAAAGAGCCTATATTCAATTCTCTCTAGGGATGCATTCATACAGAGATAGGCTTTAATCTTTGGGTTTTATGTCAAAATAACATCTGAGTGCATCGCTAACTCACGGGCAGTTTCTAGCAACAATTACCATCCATGTTATTAGTATTTCAGACTCTGTTACATAGAACAAAACTAGCCATTGTGCCTACAAATGTAGTACATGACAGATTTTAAGAGCCTGAAAATTACTTATACAGGTACTATGGTGTTACTCCTGAGGATTTGCATGGGGGGCAGATATTACATGTTATACTGTAGCCAGCGAGAAGTAAAATCATGCCAGCAAACAGAGTCGTGATTCTTCAGCAACAGAGTTTGTTGCTGAAGACTTACCATCTATTATAGGCTGCCCAAATAAAGACATATTTATTCATTTACATTTATGCTGAATGTGATCTTTAGTGTAGACTCCCATCCCCATGTTCTTGATAGTATAAGTGATTAAAAGATGGATGGAGATGATGGATGTATTTTTTTTTTCATTGTGGAGCACTTTTGACCTACGATAATGAACAGCTGCGATGAATCGTATACATGGTACACAAACTACACTGAGTAACTCAAAATCACATTGAGATAATGAGCATCTATTAGCACACAGGTCTTTTAAGCAGTCTTTAAAAACTTTAGACTGATAGGCAGATAAACTTTATTAACTCCCAAGGGGAAATTAAAAAAAACAAAAAAATAACCAACGCCAATGACTGTATCACAGCTATGAAATCATGGTAAAATCTCTGGAATAACAGTACCTCTGTGGATCACAATACCAGTCGACCATGGGCGTCGCTGGGCCCTTTTTACTGGGTCACGTGCCCCAGTATCGATCAGCTGTGCCCCAGTAAAAAAAATCCTTCATTCATGAACATATAATTTTTAGATCGGGTATGTAATGACCTGCCTTCCTGCCCTCCCAGTCTTTACCCAGGGTGGCTAATGAGCCACACCTGTTACCTGTTCGTCTCTCCTCTCGTTTCAGCGCTCGTATGGATCACTCCAGCAGCCGCCTGTTTGCCCGCTCGTTAACCCTGTATAAAAGTGCCTCCCAGTCCTGTGCTCCCTAGTCCAGTCATTGATGTCGGTCCCTGTGTTTGTATGGTTCTCCCAGCAGGCCTACATTCCAAATTTTATGGCCGCTGAAGGTATGAGTCGGCCATATCGCAAAGGAAAACCAGGGGTTCGAATCCACGCCCACACACCCGAGACTCCCCAGAGCACAGGGGAGACCAGCGTTCCAAGTTTTACGACTCTCAGATGCAGAGGTCCAGGGAAGAAGGTCCTGATAATTTAGGGATCCTGCAGCCTCTAGAACAAACCCCTCTCCTCGCACACACCCACAATCTTTGAATTAGGACAAAGAGCCGTTTCAAAATATGTAAATACAAAAATAAATATAAATACAAAATATACTGTATATGCTATTCCCACGGTGCCCTCCAAGCCCAGCCCTGCTGCTTCCCCGGAAACGGTGATCCCATTTCGGCCTAAACAGTTTCTGTCGGCCTGCCCAGGGTCGCCTCTTCAGCGGTTCCCCTCTGAATGCCTGCTCCGGTCCTGGCTGCCCGCTCGCCGGCGGCCTTTGCCTCGTCGGCTCCTGCCCGCTCGCCGGCGGCCTTCGCCTTGTCGAGGTGCGCCTCCTCGCCCATGGCCGCTGTCTCCCTGTCTGCTTCCACCCGACCATCTGCAGGCCTCTTGGCCCGAGCCTGGCCGTTCACGGGCCTCCTGCCCTGAGGCGGGGGATCTAGAGGAGGACCCACCAGACTACCTGGAGTGGGACCCCTTGGATCTGACCTTGAGTCTCGCATCGTGGACCCAGCCAACGGACCTGAACTCAAACCACCCTGGTGGCTGTTCCTGTAGAAGGAGGTCCAAGTAGGGGGGGTGGCCGTGTCTCCGTCTCACAGAGAGGGAGACGAGGACACGCCGTGCACCACAGATGGGCCTGTTCCTACTCCTGTTGTGGTCCCCTTCCCTCCTCTTGCCCTGCTGGTTCCTCACCACACTCTGGGCCACACCCAACTGTCCCGAAGACCGAAGACTCCTCCAGACCTGGAGGTACCACCTTCTCCCCTCCAGTCCCTGTTCCCGCAACAATCGGTCTCCCTGTCCTGTAGTGCTGCCACCACCGCCATCCCGTCCTGCAGTTCTGCCGGTGCCCCTTTGTACGGATCCGGGCCCTGCAGCAACTTCGGTGCCATTCAGTCCCCAGGGCCCTCCAAGGCTCGGGAGGACCCATTCCCTAGGGATATCGCACAACCTTAGGGGGTATTTCCCCGCAGAACCCCTTTCATCCCTGTGGTGCCCCAGTTCCAGCCTCAGCGTTCGGCCCTGCACGGTCCCTTTGCTTCTCCCTCTTTGCTTCCCTGAGCTTAATAAAGGCTCCTTTTGTTTTCCCCAATTCCGGCTCTTGTCTCTGGTTCTGTCTGACCTGACAGGGTGGGTGGGGGGCTGTGCCCCAGTACTGATCAGCTGTGCCCCAGTAAAGCTTTACCTCTATCAACTCCCCTGCAGTCAACTCCAACGTATAATCTTTACACTGAAGGCCGGATCCCTCAACCTCCTGGGTCAACTACATGCGTTTGGTTATCTTGACGTTTTCTGACCTCATCATCATCTCAGCCGGATGTCGACTGGCCAAATAAAGCCAGGCCTTTCTGTGTACCTTTTGATAACAATCAGCACCACGCACTGCTAAAGCTTCACGTTTCTTGGTACCTTTCCATGAAATGGTGAGCGTGATAAAAACCTGGGAGGCAAAATTAAATATGTCTGGAAATGAATGTTGAGTTGTCCCTCTACAAAGGCATTTAATCCACTGAATTATCTTCCGTGCTCTTTATGTATTCCGCACTTCATTCTGGTTTAGCGAGTCAGGGATCTGTCTTTTGATAAAGGGGACTTCCGTCCACCTCTTTTGACAGAAGAATTGCTCCAAAAGTAGTTTTTCATACATCTGGTATTTTCTGCATTATGCCAACAGTTATTTGTAATACAGTCCTGTTTACTGTCGGACCCTGTGGGGCGGGGGGGTTTGGGGGGGTGAAGCTTGCCTGGCACACTTGAGTATGGGAATGTATAGCTCAGGGATCTATTCCTATGCAGGGAAGTCTATGGGTTCAAATCCCAGGTCCCACAGAGTAATCAAATCAATGATAGGCCTCTGAGTATTACCCCTAACCCCATCTGCTCTAGGGGTGGCGGATGCTAGATCCTGCAGTCTGACCACAAACTTTCCTCATTTGTATAGAACTTTGGGCAAAATAAATAAATGCAAATTGAGTGGAGAGAGGTTTAACAAAAGCAGAAGGGGGGACTGGAACCAAAAGACAGATGTTTAGGTGTCGCCACATGGGAAAGCATGCCAGAAACAGAAACAGGTGTTAGGTCACGGAAAGGGAAATTCTCGGGGTGACGCGTTAAGCATTCAAGCATCGGGGACTGGATGTGTTAACTGGAAGGCTAACGGGGAACTCAACCTAATAATAATATACTGGTCAAGTGAATGAATGTGCTTGTTACCTGACAACACGCATCCTACCCTCCCCTCCCCCAACAAACAAGACCTGTTTTTTATTTTTTATGAATATATGCCAGTATTACATTTTGTATTTTGGCAGCCAAGCTGCGGGTTTAATGGGATGCGCCACCATAATCCCATCAATTTAAATTAGCCGGTCCTAGACATGCACTCTGCTGGCATTCAGGAAGAAGAAAACTCACAAAGAGTGATACATCTGCATGCGCGCAAAATTATTATTTTTTTGATGGAAGTGGAAGGGAATTAGCAAACAATGCACTCGGCGCTCCAGTGACGGGAGCCACACAGCGGAATAATGCATTTAAAGCGGTATAACACTTTATCTTTACGGTGCAGCCTAAAAGACGAATTAGCACAGGAACTGTGCGCAAACCTCTAACCTGATGTTATTTATGGCTGTTTAGGTTATTGGAGACGGCTTTTATTCATCCAGACAGCTCTAAGTCATTTTCAGATTTTGTAAACACTGTTGACCGCCGGATCTCTAACGACATTTTACGGTGCAGATCTGACATATTGTCACTATTGTGCTCCGAGCTGGCTCTCCCAGTGGAAATAATTAACACGTGTACTGTGATGAATGCGATTTATGCAAATAGAAGTCCAACAGCTAAGTCGTGTATATTGAATTATTTTATTGTGCACCTCAAAATGGATTAAAATATCTTCCTGTAAGCATAAAGTACATATTATATGAGAAATGGACATGGTTTCTTTACAGAATTCGTCTGCACCAAGCATAAGTTATGACTTAATTGGAGGTTTAATGTGAATAAAAAAAATATAATCAGATATAAGTACAAGCATCTAGAGTAACCAATATATTATATATATATATATATATATATATATATACACACTCACTGCAAATTACTGATCAGCCAATCATATGGTCAAGACGAACCGCTGCAGTTCAAACTGAGCTCCAGAGTGGGGAAGAAAGGTGATTTAAGTGACTTTGAACGTGGCATGGTTGTTGGTGCCAGACGGGCTGGTCTGAGTATTGCA
>JAODKM010000048.1:7094405-7116610 GCA_026780845.1 Petrocephalus sullivani | reverse complement strand
ATTAAAATTCAGAGCAAATAGGAAAAGCACTCATGTAAATAACAATATCCCTAACTTATTGTGAGTAGTGTATATATACACACATACATACAGGTAATTTAAACTTATTGTTTACCTTTAAATAAAGTAAATATGTTCATATTAGCAACCTGTATTCATTCATTAGCACACGCATAAAGTGTTAAACTGGCTAAGTGAAAAGCATTCTGGGAAACCCAGAGTAGGATATCTGTTATGCTGTGTGAAGCAGAAATGCAATATTTGTTTAATGCATTTATAAATACACATTGCTTTGTGCGATTTACACATATACCGATTGTTACATGGTGTCATTTATGCTTAATTTTATTCAGCTCATCGAAACATCATGTGCTTGACTGACTGAACTATTAATTTGCTAACAGCAACTCCCGGGAAGATCTTAGATTAATAATGTAGTAATTTTTTGATGAGCTAAGCTCAGGTAATTTGCAGAATTCTCTGAGCCAAATGGCTGGCATGCCATGTTATATTATGGCCCTTGTTAGTTATCTGCATGACTTTGCCTGGTCTTTTCGTAATTATCATTCGACAGGTCACCAAAGTAAGATTATAGGTTATTATGTGCTGTCCTTACAATGTAATCCCCCTTTCCATTTTAATTATCAGCCCTACGAGATCACACAGGTGCAGTAATTCATTTGGAATTGTGAGTAACCGGCAGGAGAATGAGACATGGGGCGGTTCAGTGATTTTCTGTTTTCGGGGGGAAAAAAAACTCGCTGTTCACCTGTGATGCCTCCATGAGGACTTTCAACGGCAGAGTGTAAGGAATGTGTAGCAACAATAACCTGTAGAGAACTGAGAATTAGCAGCTGGAAATGGTCAGAAATAAATGTGAGTATTTAAAAAGTGTACAAGGAATTACAGTATTGGTAGTTAATTCTAGCGATACTGACCTTTTATTTTAGTGCTTCTCAGGGCCAGCCCATGGCATAGGCAATATAGGCAAATGCTAAAGGCGCCATCCATCCAGGGGTCGCCACAAACGAAGAGGAAAAAAAGTGTACCATTCCACTCAGGGCCGGTCAATCAAATAGGCAACAGGGGCAACTAGTCCTTTATTCTTTATTCTAGTGTGTGTATACGGCTCTGGGAAAAAAAAAGTAGGAGATCACTCTATATTTTTAAAAGGAATCTGCATTTTTAAATCTTGGTTTAATCCTGGTTCTGCTGGCAGAAGGCTACACTGAGCAGCAGGCTGCTTCCAGGTTCAGAGTTTCTAAGACAGTAGTTACACAAGAACAAGGTGAAGCCTTGACACTGGGAATGACCAGAAACCAGCCAGTTAGAGGGGGGAAGCAACTTTCTAATGTCGGAGATGACGGTCAACTTATCCAGCAGTGCCTCATAAATCGGAGGATGACTTCAAATGACCTTCATAAGGAATGGGGAACATTCAGTGATGTGAAGTGCACTGCTAGGACAGTTAGTATCAGGCTCCCAGAAACAAGTCCCATAAAGCAAGGAAGAAGCCCTTCATCAGTGAGAAGCAAAGAAGAACCAGGCCCCAGTTTGCAAATATATATATATATATATATATATATATATATGTGTATGTATATGGGTGATACCTCAGCAGCACACCGCTCAGATGGAGCTTAACAGTGAGATGTTTTTCTAGTGGCTGGAGTGACAATCCTGCCATGAGCTCCCAGATTCTCCCTGAAGCTGGAGGACCTGCATGCAGGGCCATATGTAGGTTAACGTCACACCCAACACTGAGAAATGAGTGAAAGAAATGTTGCGCTGGTCACTTAATTTTTTCCAGAGCTGTGTGTTTTTGGGTGTATGTACAATTAAAATGCACACATTTACAGTACCAGTAAAAATTTTGGGCACGCCAAGCCAAATACAAAGGATAGTGATGGAGTTGCATCACATGACCTGGCCACCTGACCTAAACACAGTAGAGATGGATTGGAGGAGTTTGACCAGAGAGTGAAAGAAAAGCGGCCAATGAGAGCTCCACAAATGTGTGGGAAATCCTTCAGGACAGCTGGAGAAGCATCCCAGGAGGCCACCTCATGACACTGACACAGAGGAGACAGTAGGGTCAGCCAGTCCCTGGAGCAATTGGGCTTAAGGGCCTTGCTTGGGGGCCCAATGGAGGAATCACTCTGCCGACCCAGGAAACCTCCTATGACCCAGTCCACAGAGCTGCCCTCAACAAAATATTTGCATTATTTTATAGTTTTGATGTCTTTATTCCAAAAAGGGTAGGTGTGTCTGAACTTTTAATTGGTACTGTATTGGTACTTGCCAGATATATAAATATCTTTGCAGCGAAATATGTAACCTTTACTCAGTCATCAAATGCAAAAATGGAACATATATTTTTAATCTGCAATGGTCTACATGTATGGTTTTTATTTACTTTATTTCCCCAGAACAAAGAATTCTCTGGTTCTTCTGGATGTGCTGATACGATCCCCTTCTAACGGCAGGTGACAGAGTAAGACATTGCTGCTCAGTCTGTGTTTAGGCGTCCGCCTCCTCTTTGCCGTGCCGGTGATCCAGGCAGACTCTCCCCAGCATCCTCGGCAGACCCAGCTCACCGCACGCGGCCCGCTTTCCCAACACAGCGGATTTTCTCCGCTCACCGCCCTTCCTCCTCGCTCAGAGCCTCGGGCAGCAACTTAAGGGGCACTACCTGTACTCAGCATCACTCTGCCCACCTACGCAGAGCTCTGTGGCAGGCCAATCAGCAGTAGGGACACCGCAGCAATCGCTCATGCCGGGGAAACCAGACTTGGTTGGGGGGGGGGCAGGCGGTCGTGAAATATCCTCATGGCTCTGTTCCCTGAAATCTAAGTTTTCCTTTTTCCTCTAAATCCACATTGTTTTCTTTAAAAACAAAAAAAAGAGTAAAAAAATGCTTCTGCCATGATTATCATTAGTATAGTCATTAGAATAGTCATTAGAATGGAATAGAATAGAATAGAATAGAACAGGTCAATAGACTGAAACAGATGCTGTCAAACGATGACAATGAATTCCCCAGACGTAACCCTCCATCTAACCCCCCCCAATCCCTACAATCTCTAGTCCCCCTACACACTCTCCCCCCTCTTCAAACAAATCTGCACTAAAAGCCCAACTTTGGATGACTTGCCTCAATATGATCCGGTTCCCCAAATCTCTGTCTGAGGCTGCCCATCCCTTTGTGACCAGTATGTGGTTTCACTCCAGTTCCCATTCCGTGCCTCTCAAAATTAGATCTGCATCTTCACCTACAGATCACTATGTGTCTGTTTGGAAAGTCTGAAAAAAGTTCCGACAAATGCTACGTTACGGCATTAATGGGAAAAGTGTCTGAGGCACTGAAATATTTTCCTTCCGGGAAAACAATTATGCCAAATAACATTTTAAATACATTTTATTTAAAAAGTGCATATTTGAAAAATGAATATTTAATACATGGAAATAAAAATGTACAGATTTTTTTTTTTACCTGATCAACAGTATGTTGCTTAACAATAAAAGGCATTTCAAATGAGAATGAATACAAGTCTCTGGGATAAACTAATCAGCATGTTGATAAACTGCACCATCTGCCCCAGGAAGTAGGTCAGGTGACCGGACAGGTTCCGCCCACCTGCTGCTTGTTTTCCCTGTTTATACAAACAATCGTTAATGACGAATGATATAACGGAGTGATTCATTTTCACTTTGCCCATCCGTCTTCCAACTGCTTCTCCAGGACGGGCTCACAGGTGGTCTGGAGCCTATCCCAGGCAGCACCAGACCGGGCTACACCCTTGATGGCATGCCAGTCCGTCGCAGGGCACACGCGCACCAAATCGTACACTACGGACAATTTAGGGAGACCAATTAGCCTCACTGCATGTTTTTGGACTGCAGGAGGAAACCGGAGAACCCAGAGGAACCTAAATAACACATGGAGAACATGCAAGCTAAACAGGAAGCATGAAGCCAGCATTGAGACTCCCAGCCCAGAAGGTGTGAGTCAACACTCATGCCCCATATGCCATCCTCTCTTATTTATTCCGCTGTCATTAACTTCTTATTGTTTCTGTCTCTCACTTTCCAAGTGAAACGTCCTCCGTTGACTTTCACAACGTGCTATACGGGGAGCACAGCACCGGAGACTGACGCATGAGACATACACGCCGCATCTGCTTAATATTCTGGATCCTGCACAATCGATACAGTAATTAACATTTGGGCCTCACAATCAAAATCTTATTTGAAGATAATTCAATAGCCTTATCAGTGAAAGACATTTGCTGACATGCTGCATACATCTCAGAGATATATAGGATATGAGGGTGAAAATTAGCTGCTTTTATTCACGGGCACTTCTATCGGAGAAGAACAGACCTGGATTTCATGGGGGGGGGGGGGCGTATGAGGTGAGCAGGCCGTTGTTTTCATTCAGGTTTTGCCACATGATGTTCACCTACTTTTTACTTCCCCACAGAGTCACCAAATGTATCATGTGACTGTTCACGTCCTCATCCGAAGCAAAAAGGAACTGCAGATATAAACTATGACGGCCAGACTGGGCCGTCCCTCCCGACTACCAGCTTTTCTGACCCATGACCACTGAGTCCACTTGAAAAGGTAACACGGAAATCAGATGACTGACAGTACTTGAGGCAGTTGATTGAACAGAGAGACTGGAAGACAGACAGGAAATGCAGGAGACCGAAACCGGCCCATAGACTGGAACCCAGTTACGACCAGAAGGGAACCAGCACGCCTGTAGCAATCGCAAACTGCACACATGGCATTCAAACCCTGCGACAGTGTTACCCTTTAAAGCCACCAAGACACCCAGCAAACTGCCGTACATTCAATGTAGGCACTTATAGAAAAAATAACGGCTAAGTAGATGTGTCTTACCTACTTACATGCGCATTCGACTGCTCGGTTGGGAAACAGGACGGGCGCCTCTTGGCAAGCAGCCAGGACGGGCCGAGGTTGCCGTGGACATCCGCTCTGCAAGCGATAGATCGCCAGCTGAGAGAACAAACAGAGAGACGAGGAACAGAGAAGCAGATAGCTCAGCCTCACACCAGGACAGGTCAAGCAGGACAGAGGCTTGAGCTACGCACATTCCCACACCCAGCAGTGCAGCCTTGTAATCTGGAAAGAGGTGCTTAGCAATGAAGGACTTTTCACAGAAGGTCATAGGTTCACATGAGTCGCTAGTCGCACCCTTGAGCAAGTTCTGGCACTAAAACACCTATGAATTCAATATTTCTTTTGTCTGTTCAAGGTCCTGCTTAAAAAGTTTTGGATTCCTATAAGCAAGTTGCTGGACATTAACTATGAAAAAAAGAAAAATACTGCAGTAATAACTCCTTTTTGTTCATTGTAAGGCATAAAACAGCCTTGGCCTTTAATTGTTTTCTGGGGAAAAAAAATAAATGTTCTTTCAGGTGAAATACGGAAATAGCCAGGCACAATTTCTCTTTTTCTCTTGTAAAAAGTATTACCATTCTGTTTCACAAATCTGTTTCACTGCTGTATTTAGTTTAGATAACTACATATTAAAAAAAAGCAATTCCTAAAAGTGACATAAACGTATCCCCAGTGAGGTTGATGCCTCCTTTGAGACTTCACAGGCTGAACTTTTAATATAAAAGAAACACATTAATTAGTTCATTGTTCACTCTCATCTCCACATATTGACTGACCTGTTGACTCCTTGGTGCAGCATTTAATCTATCCATTCATTGGCCAATCAGATGTAGATATGCCTATTTGTGACCGATCCAGCTGAGGATTGGCTGGCTGGTTGCACATAACCAATCAGGAGATGCCCTACTTCTTTGATGCTGATGTGTTGGCTCTTCTCTAGACTATCAAGCATCAATGCCTTTCATTGTAGGGGTAATTCCAAAAACACTAGGGGCCCTCGACAAGGCATTTTTATTCTGTAGTGCCAGTCTGACCTATACTGTTAAATTCATTTGGGAGCAAGACATACTCATCTGACCTGGTTCGGATCTATTCGAATGCATCATAGCAGTCCTCTTACTCTAATTTTGGAAGTAGACCAATTTAAGTGTAAAGTAATTATACCTAATGTACAAATCTGTGACAGTGTGGCCATGTGTATTCCTACTATGCAACGTCCCTACATTTTGTTAAATTATATATATATATATATATATATATATATGAGGAATACAAGAAGAAAAGAATGATTTCAATCAGGAGGAGTTAATTTAGAGTGTTCGTGTTTGGGTTTGTCTGGCTAAAATTGTGTATGAATCATATTATACTTTATTCTATCATGTCATAACAGTACATGTTTTTTTAGCATAATATATGTTCTTCAGGGGGCTTGATGTAGAATAAGCATGGTGTACATTAATATGTATTAAAAATAAATAGAATGGAAAAAACTAATTCCGAATGCCCTGTAAATACACAGTATTATGACTGATTTATTAAGACTCAGATTTTAGAGTAATGGAGGGTGTGATGTGTTCCATAACACGGTGTCAAATGACCCACTCTCCCCCACAATCCTTTCTGCCACAGCTTTCAATTCGCAGTCTTGAACACACCGGCAGATTTAAAGGTGATCTCCAGCTTCTTACACGTTAATTGCTTGAAATCGCCGGGGTGCAATCCAGGAATCAAACACAAATACCAGCCCCATCTCTGGAATATGCAGCATTTAGATACAAGTCTTAAGTTACCCAAATAAATATGTACACCAATGTTAATGCTCAAAATGCAAGACAGCGCCTATATCCCCATCGAATCCACTGTGCTTTAAGAGTTGGAATTAATATCTTATCTGGTGTAGGCTTTCACATTTGATGGCACATTATTGCACGCCAGTATACTCTTAACTAAGGAAATGAATAAAAGCAAATATCAGATGCATGAAGATTAGGTTAAAGCTGCTGTAGTGTTAGATGTCATAACAGTATCCCAGACTCTACCTGGAAACACTACAGCCTCATGTTTGTCTATACTTTTTGTTCTCGGCCTCCTGTATTTCTCTGTCATTCGCTGCCACCAAGTCACTGGTCTGTACCTCCATTTAGCCTGTTGTGGACATATAGTCTTGGAACAGACATGCTGTTGGTTGTTTAGGTGATCGGCATTTGGAATAAGAACATTGATAGATATATATTGTTTTAGTCAGCCACATTGTAAATTACAGCATGTGTTTTCTTTTATATAACCAAATGTCTTATTTGTAATATCCATAGCCTACTCGGGTAAATTGATATCATCCTGCAGGTCGAATAACTCGCTAACTTGGCAGCTACTCTACTGTTCATTAGACCAACAGGAAAACTGTCACAAGCTCCACGCCATCCTACTCAACCGTTGATTTACTTGCCTCTTTCTTCGCTGAGAAGATTGATGTGGAAGACCTACTTAGACTTCAGAGAGTCGTATTTTTTTAAGATAAGTGGCAGGCCCCATTCGACTAAGAACTTATATTGCCTTTGCAAGTCTGCCAGAGACTTACTGGCAGGAGCAGGTAAAAGAAAAAAGACCTTTTGTTCTGACTGTAAGTCACAATGTCTACCGCGAGTGCTATACTTTTCTTTGATCTTTGACTGTATCTTTCTTTTGCACCCTTGCAATATTATTTTGACCTATCTAACTTCAGTTGCACATTAGAGGCTGCTGTCTCAGTGGCCTCCTTCTCTCTCGCTCATCCTTTTCTCAAATTTAATAGGGCCTACAGCTTACCTCCAACATGGTAATTCCAGTAAGTTACATTCAGTACCCCGGGGACCTCGCAACAGGCAAACAGCATTTAAAGTCATCGCTAGTTTTTAGAGGCACTCGTCTAAAGATAAAACACAGATTAGCTGTTCCTCCTTCATTCATTTCGCACCTTTCCAAAGCGAGATGTTTTTCACCCCAAAATCTTGTCCATTGAACACTTCTGTAATTTTGTTTTGTCATAATGTCATAATCATATATCGTGTATCATATAAATAAAAATGTGTGAATACCAATATCATATACAAATTTATATTGTGAATGGGGCTCTCAACGAAAGCATACATGGGAGGTGCTGCACATCACATTGGGCCCCCAACCCAGACCCATTCAATTATGTTCCAAATTTTGTAGGGCCCCAGTCACTCCTTTTTTTCATAACTGAGATGTACTGTAGCTAATTCCACCTACAACATTCACAGCTATTCACAAAGGGCATAATAACGATTCAATGTCCCTGTAGTGTTTTGTTTTTTATTTGTTTTTTTGGAAATAGACTGGTCTATCAGGTCTCAGGGTGAGATTCCTCGTGTATTTGGCAATGCCGTGCTCAGCCCCGCCCTTCGTGTTTCTCCCCCTGTTTTGCCCTCAGCCGGGGCTTGATTCGCCGCACCTGTCCCTCGTTGTGCTTTGCCTCGTGTTTTTCTCCGCTTGTTTGCCCTGAACAGCTGCCTTATGTTTGACCCTTGATGTCCTGCCCTATTTTAGTGAGTCTGCGTCCTGTTCCCCTTGTCGGGTATTGTCAATGCTTTGTAAGCTTGCTGTCGCTCTTGCTACCGTCTTTCCCACGATTCTTGTGGATAAACGCCCCTTGGAGGGGTTCAAACCCAGCAGCCGCAGTCATGGGTCGTGCATCTCGTCGCAAGCGTGACAGGCAAGAGGAGATTTCCCAAAAGGTACCGACACTAGGTTATTGCGAACAATTAATTTACCTGCCCCTGCTTTTTTAATTATTAGGAAATTCCATTCAAGGTGCACTGTAATAAAAGATGTAGTAATTAATCAGAATGCACCATTAGTCTTTACGGTTACTATCACCTAGGTGATATACAGGACCTAGGCTGAAGTTATTTAAACAACTTTATTTAACAAGGGACCCCTTCTTTAGTCTTGTGTGAGTGGATAACTATCCTATTGAATCGGCTACTAACTGGCATATAGGCATCCCAGGGTGTACCCTCGTTTTGTGTACTGTGCTGCCTGGGACTGGTCCAGATCGGTCCTAACCGGGGTAACTAGTATGAGTTGTCCATAAGTTGGACATTGTTTACCCAAGGACTACCTGTATAGAAAACCTATACAGTACCATCATAAACCAGACAGTCCATCCAAAACAGATGCTTGATTAATGTAGCCAAGATAATGTGTTGTTAGGTTTACCATGTTCACTAGCCCATTTAATCAGTCTGACACAATAAAAATTGTGTCAAAAAATGTTTGTCAATGAAAAGCACTGGTGTGTGGCAGCTTTGCCATATAGTCTGAGAATCCGTACAACTTGCCGGTATTCTAAATCATATTTGACATTAAACACATCAAGATATTAAATGATACTGTTTTGCTTCCCTTTAATCCCAATATATCAGCATACTGTATGAAACAGTTCTAATAAATATGTTATGTTTGAATGCTCCTGTTATATGTAAGTTAAGTATATCACATAATGGGAATTGTTAAACAGCTAATAACTAATGCCGATTTATGCTAAGGATGTGCAGCACAAAGTGGAAAGCGGCGAAAAAAAGAAATGAAAGATCTTAAGGAAAATTGGTGAATTTCCGGCCAATAAAAAACCAAGAAGGCAGGTCTTCCACCCAATATTATAGCTCTATAAGTAATATCAGCGGTATTTGGCAAGGTCGCAGCTGTGGTCTGCTCTGTGACCTTTACCTCAGAAAGTTTATTTGCAGTGTAGTCTGACTCCAGAGACATTAAGTGATGGGCCGAGGTGGTGAAGTTAAAGAGGATTACGTGCTGGGTGTAGTGCCATCTGCAGCGACAGAAGCTTCCCAGCCCAAAGCAGCTCATATTCTGCCCGGCTGGAGAAATGGATAACAGCTGTTCATCTTCAGAGATCAACTGGACCTTTTCATTTTCAAAAATCAATTAAATATATCCTGAGGTAAATTGTACAAATGAAAAATATTGTACAAACTTATGTCATGCTCCCCAATCACAAATAAGTTTATAGCGATTTTTAATAATCAAAATACATTAGTATTATTAGAACTTCATGTCTGAGTAATAAATGATATTCCATATATAATATTTTCCCCTTCAGGAACATAATTACGGGCTTGGTTTTGCAAAATGTGATATGCACTGTTTACTGGAGAAATTGTTTAGTAATGGAGTTATTCTGTGAATAAATAAAATGCATTTTATTCATTCCCAGAATAAATAAAGCATTTCTGGTAGGGATGATCTTTGTATAATGGGTTGGACTGGCCAAATTACTGAACACAGAGCATTGATCGTGGTGCAGAACACCTGGGCGATAGAGAGCTAAGCGTTCATTCACTTTCATCGGCTTCTGAAGCTAGCTAAATCAATACACTTCCCTTCATCTTACTGGCATCTCCACCGCGGCTGGAAAACTTCTGTTCTTGACATTTCTGTTTAAGTACCAGCAATAATGAAACGTCAAGCAGACTTATAAGTCAGGAAGCTATTAAGCTTCAAAAAATAACTTCCTCTTCACATGCAAATGATGTGATGTCAAAGGGGGGGGGGGGAGAAATGTGGCGATGTCGCGCAGAGACGTATGTTGTATTTTAATTGTGTACGAAATTGGAAACGGTGAATGGAGGCATACGTCACAGCAGTCGAGTCCGCACTGTTTTTCCACAGTGCCAATGCATGAAATTAGACTTGATGGAACTCATCAGGCAACATATATCGCCTCTCACAAAGACTGAATGCAAGGAAAAAGTACTGAAACAGTTTATCCTATTTTATTTCCAAAAAAAATGTTTTCCTCATTTTATCTCAAATGTCTGCATTTCAGTTACGGTGGGGTGGGGAGTGACTGTTTATTTCTATACAATTCGCATCCAGGGACAGAGTAGTCCTATTAAAATAAAGGTCTACCCAACCTTTGTATATTCTGTTAAGCATTGTGGGGTATTCTGACAAAAACAGAATGTCGAGTGATTTTTTTTCTTTTTGTTCAAAAATTTTGCAGTCAGTATCAGTGGTCGGCTTAAAACATACAGCAATAAACAACGTAAAATATTAATTTGGTCCCGGTGCCGGGGAAATTATCAGACAAGGCAAGGCCACCAGGTGAGTTTACTTGGGATTAGAGAGGAAAGGCTCCATGGTTCTGACCTTCACAGTTATGAATGCAAACAGAGATCAGGTTGAATGGAAAAACACAACACACCTCGTCACCTGACTCACCCTCTCTATCACTCTACGATAAATACTAATATAAAGCCATATCTTTTGTTCTGTACGTCATCGCGTACTATTATTGGCCCGCTAAGAGCTAACACCACACAAGAAACACTTTTTGCTTTCCATTGTGCTGGTGGTGAGAGTTTTGAATGATTGTGTATTTTTCCAGTATTATAAATGATTTTCCTCTACAACAGAAGTTATTACAGCACAAAATAGGGCTTTAATGCTGTTATTGAAAACAGCCAGCACTCAGTTTTGATAATGGTTTTTGTTGGCTGTCCTTTTCCCCAATTATCTCTTAATTCCTTGGGAATTAGAGACAACTAAAGAGCGGATCCATGTTGTTCCATTTGAGGCATCAGGAAAAGAGTTACATGAAACCATCAACATTGAAGGAATGAACATTTTCCCTTGGTGTGTACTTCTAGAATGAGTCGGCAGTAGTTTGTGAAAATTATTATATGTTTTATGGAGTTGAAATGTGCTCTTTATGTCTTCTCTTTACACAATGTTACTCATTAGCTGAAAGGTGAAAAGACCCATTGAGGAACTGAACCACAGTGATGGGGCACCACACTAACAGGAATGTTCTAATGTATAACTGCATAAATCAGGGGAGGACCACACTAACAGGAATGTTCTAGTGTATAACTGCATAAATCAGTGGATAACTACCCCAAGAGTTTAAAGACTCTTACGTTTTAAAATACAGAAGGGTTATTTAAGATAATTATAACTAAATTAGATCAGTCACTTGCTCCCAAAAGGGATATTAAACACAAATGTTTGGTGTTTAAAAGGCACCAAATGATGCTTGCTGATGAACTCAGAAGAGCACTTAGAACTATAATTTGAATTTCAATTTATTACTATTTGAAGTTAATGTTTTACTTTAAAACTTAGCCATTTCTATTGTGATATATATTCTTCTACTATATACTGTATAAATAGTATTCTTGTATTCTTTTAAATAAATCAATGACGAAATGATCTTTGTTAAAAGACTAATAATTGTATATATTATTATTGCCGTAAGACTTTCTGTGAGCCATGTACAATATGGACAATGTGATTTTTGGAAAAGAAGACTACATATAATTGTTTTCAATCTGTCTGTTTTTTGTATAAATATTTAAAAAAACGGAACCCAAAGCATTATTTGAAATATTATTTAACTTTTGTAACCACAGCACAAAAAAATAAATTGTGATTGTAAGTGATGATAATCTAAAAATGTTGAAAACTATTTTGTCAAGCTGCTGAGAAATTCTCAAATTGCCGCCTTGTCTTCTTGAACCATCTTTATTATATTCATCGCTCAACCATCGTCCAATTGATTATTCAGTAGGGCAGTGTTTCCCAAACCGGCCCTCAGGGACCCACAGTCGGCCCATGTTTTTGCTCCCTCCTAACTTCTCGCCAGACAGCCCACACTTTTGTGGAAAAACCTGGACCGTCTGTGGGTCCCCAAGTAACAGATTGGGAAACGTTGCATTGGAGGGTCATGGGTGCGGGGGGGTGGGGGCTGAGCACTGTCACAAGCAGCATATGGCATAAAGCGGGGGACACTCCACGGATGCCAGTCCATTGCAGGACACACGCTCACACTCTATGGGCAATTTAGTGAAGCTGATTTGCCTAACTGCGCGTATTTGGGATACAGGAGGAATCCAGAGAGCCCAGATGAAACCCACAGACATGAAAACGTGAAATCTCCAAAATCACAGGAGACCACAATGCACCCCAACAGTGCCATCCTTTTACTAATTAACCGGTTTAGAAAGACGTCCGACATAGACAAATGCAGTTGTTTTCATGTTTCCCAACTGATCTACAGTTTAAGTGAATTGGTAACTCTCTAATGCCTGTAGTATGTCACTAATATCCAACCATGGTGTATGCTACGTTGTATAGATTCTAGCTTTGTTTGGCTAGAATCATTTGTATTGACGAGCCTTACAGATTCCCATGCAATTCCCTGCAATAAATATTGGCTTCCCCTGTTTTGGTTCACCTCCAGTAACCCAACTGCCACCATTCCAATGACCCATAATCGCCTCCCACACAATCAGTTCCCCGTTCAGACCTGACACATGAGTCCCATGTTTATTTTTTCCCCCATCGCATCCATGTCTTCTCGTGGTATTCCCGTTGTGCTTTATTAATCCAAGTTCGCCCTTTCCCTGTCAAACCTGAAAAACAACGTAAGTTAATCCAGACATTCTCGGATTACTTATCCGAATAAAATATCTGTGATTTATCTATTGTTAAAATTAACGATCCAAAGTGCATTACGAGGTACATATTAGCACAAATCATTGAATCGTATCTTGTACAAGATGGTTTCCAGTCTGGAGCATTTTCTGACTGTACTCCTGTGCTCACAAAGCCAAATATACTGTACATCAAAATCGTAAAAGTGTGAGCTGAGATCTTTTAATTACATGTGACTGAGAAATAAGCATGCCATCATGTTCCCGCGTCGTCCCATAGAGCGACGATGCTGGCATACTAGCGTGACGCGAAATGAGCACTTTATGACAGAATAACTCGATTTCTATTCCGGCTTAAAATGATTTGCAGCCCCCAGGGCATATCGCATTTCCAAGCCCGCAAATGACGGTCTGCACGGGTTTGTTTAATTAAGTTCTGCTTACCATCGTTTAACCAAAACAGTATTATTGAAGAATGTCTCGCCTTCATTAAAACGGTTTTAGCCGCAGAAATAATTTGCTCTTTCAGTGTCTCCTCCAAGAAAGGGGGCTATCAGTGGCCAGAAGCGTTTATAATATTTTTAATAGCTTCTCTTCAGAGTGGAGCACAAAATTTTATTTAAAAAAATTATACCTGCATTCACTGTTTGCTGGTGAACACGGTAATTAAAAGCCTGAGGTCAGTAACATGGATTCCCTGTAATGGTTAATTGTAAGTTTTTATCCACTTGCTAAGTAGAACGTGTAAATTGTTCCCGTCTGCACTCACGTCTTCTGGACGTCAGGGATTAATCGTCTTTGGTCTGTATATATCCCTGGAGTCCTGTCCAAAAAAAGCTCCTGGATCTCGCTGACTGCAGAAACACACGCCTAACAGCCATTGACATATGTTCAATGCTGGACCTGCCATCTGGATATCTTCTGATGCTTGCACAGCTGGTACGGAAACCGGGAGTGTTTGTTTGTCATTTTCGTGACAAGGGGGGTAAAAAAACAGACACTGCTTTCTACAAATTGTCATGTGCGAAGCGCTAGGCGTTCGACCTCGGGGTCCGGCGGTCATGTGGCAGAAAACACATTGGCCGCAGTCCCATAACAGGATCTTCTGGCTCTGAATTATTCCAGGTGTGTGTAAGTGCCCTACCAAAGGAGAGGTGGCCTGTATACATTACTGCCACGCTGAGGATAAACAGGGTTATTAAATATGCATGGAGGGATGCATATTCTGTAAATATGCTTATTTGTCTTCACATTCACCAGGGCAGCACGGTGGCTCAGTGGGTAGTGCTGTTACCTCGCTCCTTCGGGGCTGGGGGATTTGAATCCCGCCTCCTCTCTGCATTTGGGCGGCTTGCATGCTCTCCCGGCGCTGTGCAGATTTTCTCTGGGTAATCAATCCAACCACGTGCGTGTGGATTCCCATGATTTTTGTATTGCCTTGCCCGGGCAAGTCCCACAATGGAGAGCCGGGTAAGGGTTCTAGAGCAGTGTTTCCCAACCTGTTCCTTGGGGATCTCCAGACAGTCCAGGTTTTTGACTGTCATACACCGTTTGGGGGTCCCCGAGGACCGGGTTGGAAAAAGCCTGCTCTAGAACCTTTATCCAGGGAGGAACGGCCTTTTAATACCTTAATAAATTTGCTACTGTTACATACAATATGTGTGTCGCGCTTTCAGTATACAGTCACATTTGTTTTATTATTTTCGAAGATAATCAACCAAACTGAACTAAGTAAATAAATCTTGATAAAGTTCTTGATAAAAATCTCTTCAGTATTACTCCCACAACCAGCATGTAAGGTAAAAATGATCCGTCTATGCCTTCATCCCCCTATCCTGCACCTATCCTGTGCAGAGCCACTGTGGACTGGGAACCTAACCCAGGAAACATATCCCTTTTCCCTACAAAACTGGGAACCAGGGGCAGGACGCTGGTCTGTAACAGGCGTTATGCATTTGTCCTGTAGCGAAGACCATTTTGCAAGTTTGATGCTTTTATGTGTATGTGTGTGGGTCATATATATATTACATCGCAATTATTTTGACATTATGGGGACCATTTTTTTGGACTCCACAAGGGAAAATGAAAAATTCCAAAACTCTTGTGTTTTGTTTGGTTACTTATGATTAAGGTTAGGGCTGGTTAGTGGTTAAGGTTAAGGTCATTGTTGGGATTTGGGTTGTCCCATGGAAATGAATGTGAGTCCTCACAAGGATATGAATACAAATGTGTGTGTGAATGTGGGTGGGTATTTACAATTTCTTCACCCCTTTTGGCATGCTCACTGACCCTTTTCCAAAAGCATGCTGAAGTAATATCAAACCAACACTTCCCAGTAATTATCCAGTGGATTTACAATCTCGCGGGACATTTCGTCTCAATCTGCATGAAAACACACAAGCACCCCTGAAATATTGATCCCGCACAAGGCAGTTCAGTCAACATAAACTGTGTGCAGAGCTCAGGGGTGGGGGGGGGGGATGTGAATATCAACGGCGCAGCGAGGCAGATCATCCTGGGACATTTTATTCATTATTATTTGGTGGTTAAATCGCACACCCCCGCAGTGGATCAAAAATGGGGGCCACAGGCAATAAGAGCAGATATAAATAAAGATTTCCTTTGTGGCTAGCATTTACACCCCACCGCACACCTTCCAGTTTAGCGTAACGGAATGCATTTTTTTTTTTTTGTCGACAACCGCGGACCCGCCCATGTTTAATCATGCTTCAGCCCCTCAAACATGCTCGGATTTAATTCCTCTAATTTAAGTGAAAGTGATTGCGTACACGGCCGCGACATGCCGTAATCCCCTTTAATTACTTTAATGGAACTTAAGATGGGTCCGGTGCTTAAAGCAATCTACTGTAAGAGTTACATTAAACCCACTAATTCTTGTCAGTGGTCCGGCGATCCAGGCATGATGATCTCGGTGGGATCCCGAGAAGCCTTATTCGATTTGGGGAAAAAATTAAAACACTGACGGACTGTAGTCCGGGCCGTGAGTGCGACTTCTCCCCAGGCACCCGGCATCTGGGTGTCATGCTCCAAACCCCAGCAGATTGAGGTCTGAAAGCCCTTTTGGGTTCACCACTACCTCCGTCAGTCAGCGTCGCCTGTCCAAAGTACACCTGGGACTCCCATTCATCAGGCTTGGCTTTATCACAGCTGTGAGTCTACAAGGGCTTATCCTCACTATTAGTGCGACAGACCGGGGGGGGGGGGGGGGGAGGGGCTGATGCCAGTGCCCCCATTACAGTTAAGCCCTTTACAATTTTACTCAAGGGCTAAAAGGCTTGTTAATTACACTGTGTTCAATTAAGTAGCCAAACCGACACTTATGCATTCAAAGCCACTGTGCCCAAGACTGTCTACACAACACCTCATCCAATAATTAATTTAGCAATAAGTCTTGAAGATTGCTATTAAAATCAAATTTTGCAACTGAAATCAGTCCCATCTGCATAAATCCAAACTCCCGGTGGTGTCCTTCTTGTACACTTGAGTGAGGCATGTGAGCTGAACACGAATCGCTCCCCTAAAATACTAAATTGTACGTCTTTGTGCTGTGTTGGTAAGAATTGTAATATAATATAAGCTGCACATGTGAAGCTAATAGAGTAACGAGAACCGTGCTCCACCTTTAACGAGAAGATCACCCAGGTCATTGTTTCTGCGTGACAGCTGAGATGTGAAAGTGCTTCTTACTGCTTATGGCCAGGAAGTCTGATGGAACGCTGCATGCGTTTTCCATATCACCTTGTGAAACCCTACACGCTATTTTTACAATGCATCATTATATGGCTCATTGTGCATCATGCTGGAAGGAAAGCTGAAACAGCAGAAATACCATTGGCACAGGTACATATATGACTTTTATAGTCATGTATGTGTGGTACCTTGTAGCTTTTATAACATCAGGACAACAACTGGATTTTGTACAGTGTAGCCCGGCAAATGCTCATTCTATTCAATATTAAGTGTTCATTAGGTAATATTAAGTTCTAGGAATCCTGTCCCTTTATTGTAGCGTGTGTGTGTGTGTCTGTGTGTGTGTGTGTGTGTGTCTGTGTGTGTGTACTGTATATACTTGGACAGTTGGACAGTGAAGCTGAAACACTGGCCAGAATGATGTTTGAGGTTTCATGCCTATATATGAATGGACTGGTGGCCAATCTGCAATGATTGCACATTCCATCAGTAAGGTTGAATTAGCAGAGCAATAGCATGGCTGTACGTAAAATATCGCAATCCACATAACATAATGGGAAACATTTCGGAGTTCAAAAGCGGACAAATCGTTGGCGCGCATCTCTGTGCTGGTCACAAGGCAGCAAGTCCTTGTGGTGTATTGAGAGTCACAGGGTCCAAGGTAATGTCACCATACCACCACAAAGGACGGACCACATCCAACAGGAGTAACAGTGGACAGGTACTAACCAGGGTTGTATCCAAAAAAACAACCTCACAACTGCCCAGTTCACTGCAGAATGAAATTCTCACCTCCACTCTCCTGTTTCTGCTTGGCAGAAGCTCCACTGGCTCCAAAAGCAATTTCACATTACTTATACATTTATCCGGAATAATATCAGTGACCAAATTAATTCTGCTGTGAAAGAAAATTCTAAATAACACAGATCTATTGTTCTTCGTATCCTCATCTGTTGTTTTGACAATATCACTTCTTATCATGTCATAGAATTATATCTTGGGTAATGAGCACCGCAGGGAATTAGATTAAAAGTTCATACTGTTTAGATCAAGTATTTCTAAACTGTGGAAGAAGTAATTATGCCACATTTGTATTATTGTGTGACTATAAAGCATGATTTGCTTTGTTTTGACTCTGTGCCATATGCTATGCATTAAAGGAACAGACATGCAGGAGTGGGTATTTTACAACTAACCTGCTAAAAACAATTAGCAGTTTTTGATTACAAAATGTATGCTAATAACATAAGGGTTTACAAGACCAACACTAAAAGCTAAATACGCAGAAGGGTATCACGTCTGTCAGCTCTATCCTTGATGGTTAATTTCACTGAGAACGAAAAGGCCATGTGGGTCTCTGCAAAACAACAAATACCTGCACGCTTGGCACACAACCAATGACGTGAATCTCATCAAACTAAATACAATAATTCCTACACAGCAGGAAAGCAACGTTGGTCTATATAAGGCACGTGTTTGATCCCTAACGATGCAGATGTAAGAGAGGAGAGTAAATCTGCAGTGCTGGGCGGAGGAAAACACAGATGGAATATTTACCTTTTTTTAATAATTTCAAAGGGTTGGGAACAATGCTGTACATTTGTCAATACGTGGCCGCGGTGATAAATGGAGTGGAGGCAGCGGTGTGGAGCTCAGACCTCATTAACAGCACCCGCCGACTCCTTTTAAAGGGCCCCGCTTTGTTCCCGCAGCGAGCCAGATGTGAATGCAACTGCTGTAGCAGCGGGCTCCGGCAGCAAACCCGCATTGTGCTGATTGCGCTTTGCTTTTGATATATTATTTTATATATCCGTGTGTGTTTTATATGCGTGTATATACGGAGTCTCTATGCAGTTTCAGTTCCCTATTTGTTTCTTCAGTATACTGCGGTGAAGATTATTTTCCAATTTCCATTCCTATTCAGCACAGCTTTGATATGAGCATGAAAGACATAACAGTGTCCTATTCCAAAAATATGAGGAATGTAGCCTATCCGTTCAAGCATTCACCTTAAATCAGTATTTCTGATCTATCTATCTATCTATCTATCTATCTATCTATCTATCTGTCTGTCTATCTATCTAACTATCATCTGTTTTTCTTTGTTTTAGTTTTTCGGAGTTTGACCTTTACAAACGAAACGCCTTGATATTCGGCCTATAAAAATGATCTCTCATTAAATGAAATATTGAATATTGTGCTTGTTCATGTTACAGACTCTCACTGGGGAAAAAAAAACATGATGGTATCTCAGACAAAACACGATCCTTATTGCCATACCTCCTATTATTAATGTACCTGTTATCATAAGCCAAGCAGTCATTTTGATTTTTGATATGTACCCCAAAGACGGCATGAGGGAAATAAAGGATAATGACCCTCACTGATAAGGCACTCTTCTATAAACGCATATACAGTGAGTGTAGCTGTTATAAATCATCCTTTATGTCATTTATTGTACTGTAACTCAAGGTAAAACACTTTTCATTTTCTGGATCATTTGTATGTAGCTTATTTCGAGTCACGCTGTTTTTGTTTTATCCATCCATATACTTTGTCAGTAGCTCGCACTGTTCTATAGAATAAGTCTCCCAGTACCTGCTTGACCACCCCCACTATTGTTCATGAAAAAGACAGAATCCCTAAACCCCCACCACCCCGTCCCACGCACATCTATTCATTTCTACTCTTCCACATTAACATACATTTTGCATTTTATATCTCAGACTACTCTTTATGGATTTATCGATTTAACGGTCATGATTAAATTGCTATTGAATCTGCCTGGCAACGAAAGCGAGCTCTGTCAGCGGGCCGCACGATTCGATGCATGTGAAGTATGAGCTTTGTGTTCACTACTGACATTTGAATTAATTATTTTTCAAAAAAACACTTAGTAAGTAAGTGTACGCATAGAAAAAAAAGTGAGACTGAGTAAATTGATTTGGGAATTTGGGCTGTGAAAACAGCTTTAACATTTGGCTTTTGTATACTTCACTAACAATAGCTATATTAATGATTCATATCTCTCTAATATTAAATGTCTGACCATCTGTCATGTGCCTGTGGCTTACTAGAGTAAGAATCTTGGAGGTTTTCTGAACTGAGTGTGCCCTGTCACACTCACTTTTCAAGGGACTGGTGCTCCAACTGTGTGTGTGTGTGTGTGTGTGTGTGTGTGTGTGGGGTGGGGGGGTGGGGGGTTCCAATTGCAATGGGGCGGGTGGTCAGGCTCCTCCAACCTTGCATATGCCTGCTTTGATTTATTTAGTATCTTGTTCATTTTTTCAGATAACAACAATAACTACTACTACTACTAATAATAATAATAAGAAGAATAATGATGATGATAATAATAATAATAACATGTACACTACAGTTTCTGTTGTGCAGTGAGAACATGAAAGTGGTCAGGGTCCTGGTTGAGATGGTCATCTGACTTGGATCCAGGAACCAGGTTCTGGAACTTCGGTGGGAAAGCACCTTATAGGTCTCGGGTTCGGGTCCTGAGTGTATATATAGCAAGTTTGACAATAACAGTCACATACATACAGGTGCAACATACCAAAAAAAAAAAGAAGTACAATTCTGTAAACACTATAATAAATATGCATAACTGTGTAAAAATACAACAATAAATAGAATTAAAATGAAACAAGTATAGTACCAATCCCTGTGGGGAAAGGGGGCAGCAGTGATGAAACATGGGTTTCTCAGTTAAATCGGCTAAACTCTGCAGGATAACTTAATACGCATTAGTATGTAAAGGTAGCGATTCTTCGGAGAATGGCTTTTTCCTTACATTACATCATTAAGAGAGGTATATTTACTATACTCATATATCAATAGAATTATTTTGGGAATATGAGTTAATGCTTTGATTATGGATAGAAGTACTGGCCCAACGGGGGGTGTGGGAGCAATATCATTGGATACTGATCCTCAATGGGCATGCAGTGCACCCGATGTGGTAGGTAATAGCAAACATATGGGGGTACAACAGACTGAACTACAGTATTATTATTCCTCTATAGGGGGCAATAGACACATCTAGAACTCTGGTTAGGGAGTAGTTTAAGGCACACCCAGATATGCTAATTGAATTCTATTCTCTGAATGGCACATTGCAGTCCTTTTCTGGACGATAAGGTGAAACCGGTTTCCGTGACTAAAGACCTTTTGCATGCCGGTGCGTCGGGTCTGTCACTGGGGCTGGCTGCTGATGCTGGAGAGCCAGGATGCCTCTCAGGGAGCTGCAGAGAGCAGGGGGTCAGCTCAGACCAGCGTGCGCTGCTCCTCCTCTCCTCTCCCGCGTCTCACTCGCCGACTACATCCTTAGTCACTTATATGCCACTTACAGTGACTCGCCCTGCTACTCACACTGAATTACTTTCTCAAACAATGTGACATGAAACAGGTTGGCTTTTAAATGCCAGTCCCTTAACAGGCTTAAATAAAATATGTTCCGTATTCGTTTAAATGGTACAATTAAAACACTGCTGTACGGTGAATTTCAGAAAAACCTATTGAAAAATTTTTTGGGAGGGGATTAATAGATTAGAGATGAAAGGCGTCATGGTAATCAGTTCTGCAGGCCGGACACCTTTTGAAAAACAAATGTTTGAAGCCGGCATGACAAAGGCAGAGGGCAATTTGGGCAAATTGGGAATAGCAGATTGACGCGTGTGGATAAAAATCTATGAGAGTGCCTTCACACATTATTGACTTGATGTGTGAGCCAATTACCGAAGAGGTTTCCTTTAACCGGATGTTTTAAGGACAGCCTGCGGTAATAACAGTAGGTTTGACTCTGTAAATCCTCAAAAGATGGACTAATTTTAGGGAGAAAAAAAGGTAGCAACATTTAAAACAGAACTTTGTCAAAAGTACAGTCCATAAAAGGTGTCATTTCAATACATGATTCAGCCATAAATTTTCTGCTGCTTATCTGGGGTCGGGTCGCATATATAACATTCATTTAAAAAATTATGTTAATATAGCTTTATGCTCAAAACCAGTGTTTTTCAACCTCTTTTGGGCAAAGGCACACTTGTTTCATGAAAAAAATCACGAGGCACACCACCATTAGAAAATGTGACAAAATTTAAC
>JAODKM010000048.1:7038646-7070822 GCA_026780845.1 Petrocephalus sullivani | reverse complement strand
TATTATTATAATATACAAAAACAATTTTTTTGAGCAGCTGGGATGGTGCCCCCCTGGGAGTTGGTGCCCTACGCAGATTGCGTACTCTGCGTATAGGGAGCGGCGGTACTGATTGTAAGCCTACTCTCATAATAAGTATAAATCTAAATGCTATTATAAATATTACATTATCACAAAGTTTCTCCTTCATCTAACCTCACAGGTGTCAGGATCGGTGCCTGTCCCTTCCTGTCTTGTCCTCATTTAGCCAGCAGATGTCGCTGGTCACCCTGCATTCCCCTTTGTTTTGCAGTCCTTCAGCCCTAGTGTATTACCCTGCTCCATGAGCCAAAATATAGCTCAATGGGTTGAGTAATTCACCTGTTGCTCGTTGTCCTGTGCCTTGACTCATTGGTTAATTTTGTGACACACCTGCCCTTCATTAGTCCCTGTTGCCGGTGTATAAAAGTGCCTGCTTTTGTTCTGTTCCTTATTGGTGTGCTGTGGCATTTTCCCTGCATGGCTATTCTCTCTGTCGCTCAGCAGTTTCCCCGTTATATTTATTAGTATATTCCCTGTTAGATTTTTGAAGTTTCCTGAGTTCCTCCCTACCTTCAGTATTTTGTTTCTTTTATTTTCTGAATCGCCCTTGTTACCTTTTGTTAATAAACCCCTTTTTCTTGTGAGCCGTTATGATAAAAAATAAGATAAATTGAAAGGGGGTTTTCAACTGCGCACCATGGAAAAAAAGATGGAGCAAATTCTCCCTAATTATGTTCTCCACTGCATAGCATAATAAATAAACACATTACACATAATTAGCCGGCCTTTAAAGCATTATGACTAGAACAAAAAATCGGCCTTATCCCTTAATGTACCTCTATCTAGAGTGTCAGGTCCTGGGCTAGATAATCTCTCACTTGCACTGCCATTACTCTGAAGCACAATAAGACGACACCAGCTTTGTGGCCAGATGCATGTGTGCTCGTCCACGTTTATTTCCTTCCTGCTGACTCCAGCTCATAGCAAGTTAAGGCAGATCGGGGTCAAGATTGCAATGCAGCCTACAGTCAGGCTGTGTAACACCTATTCATTCCATATCCCCGGGCTCTCTCGTCCTCCTCCACTTCCTGATTGCCAGGAGCTTCCGAACTGCTGAGATCCTCCTGCCTTTTCCATTACAAGATACAAACTCATTACTTTTCACCAAATCTTTGTCCCATACCTTAAAACGCATGTAATACCAAGCTATATAGGACAATTGACCCTAAAGCCTTGAATGACATATATCTTGACTGTTTCTTTCAAGCCCAAAGAGCAGGAACTATCCACAAAGAAAAACAAACAGCAGCATGGGTATACATGTACCAAGATTATTCTCTTATACATTTTCAAAAGCATAATGTACTATGGCGAGAACACAGTCTAGAATATGTATTTGGAATAGCATTATTTTTTTAGTTGTTGCACTTTCTAGAAAGTTTAGTAGTGTTGATACCGTCTGCCAAGGCATACGTGTTAATTTTAACTCAGACAATTTAAGGAAGCTTAGGTAAAACCAGCACCTTTTTATGGGGAAAAAAACAGAGTGAATATGCAATGTTGCTAATGGCTGTCTCCACAGTCAGCGTAAGTCCCAGCATGAGTTTCACAGCTACCACATACTGGCCATACTCGATGGCTGGCGGTAAGTGGGGACAGACGCGGTAAGATCTGAAGAATTAACAGTCTGCCAGGGTTTTTCATACTTACCCCTTCACCCATATTAGCTGAATTGCTTATTCATGTGTAGCATAATAGTTTAACATGACAATGTACAATAGTGGATGAGTTATACATATGCCAAGAATGAACAGATACACCAATGCAAAAATAAGGCATAGTTATATGTTAAAATCTGCCCATTACCTGAAAATTAACCAGTTTGTACTAAATATGTATTTGTTATGTTATGTCACATTTACTGCCTCTACAGGAAAATTCAGAAAAAAGTGCTTAACGCATTTTTTCACCCTTTTAAATTGTAAATTTAAACTTACCGAACACACACAAACTCTTAGAATCTGATAACTTAATCTGGGGAATCTAGAGAATCGCTTCCACTAGTTTTTGAGTGAGTTCGAAAACTATATTTATATCTATTTTATTCGTTTTTTGAATAAGTTTAAGGTATAAAGGAAGGATTTTGGCAGATTTACACAGGTGGAGCACATTGAGGCATGATGCCCCACAATCAAATCCTCCATCCAAATCCACAGTAAATGAAGGAAGTCGATATCAATGAATAAGGATTATGCGGCTGTAAACAAAGCAAACGAAAGCAATGGACCAGTAAACCGAGAGAAGCACTGACGTCTGATCCTCGGCTTTCAGAGGTTAAAAGCAACAGGGAGTTTATTAGTTAGGCAGGCATATGGTGATAGTAGAACACACGTGCAGGATAATAAACCCTATGGATGATAGGGAGAGGTTTGTTTTTTTTGTTTTTGACCTTGACGCATGGCTCAGGTAAGCTAAATGTAGGCTGTCAGTTAGAATTATGTCATGTCGATAAGGGTCTTTTCTCTGAATACAACTGAAATCTCCAAACACGCCATTTATAATATGGGAAGCGAAGGAACATGCAAAGGATATGCAATGTTTACACCAATTTAAATGCATGTTGTGAGATTTCTGACAGGTAATGAATATCATTTATACATAACTTATCCAGCACTGGGTCACTTTTCCGAAAGCATACCGTGCGAGACAGGGGACAACCTTGACAGGGTGCCAGTCTATCACAGATATACTCGCAATCTATGGGCAAATGCGAGACACGGATTCACCTAACGACATGTTTTTTTGGAAAACAGACTAGCTGGCAGAAACCCACAGAAACGTGGAGAGAACATGTACACCCTGTGTGGTTTTTATGCTAACCTCCCCAGCAAGAAAATGATAATTAGAAACATAACCACAACACCTACATACTGTAACGATTCCAGACCTGTTGCATGGTGCCAATCAGTTTAAGGATGGCATGTACCTACCCAATATTTTGTAAAAATGTAATGCATAAATTAATTATTCAGTCAACCAAAAAGGTGCCTACATTAACTGTAAATAACATGTTGTTAGACTTGTAGTAAACTTGGGTATTCTGGCCAATGAGTGAGCTTCCTCCATCCTGTTATAGATCATTGTTCCGGTTGCAATACTATACGAAACTATATGGGATCGGAACCATTTTTGGTGTTTATGAAATAATAAACTGCATTGATCAGATTTTCTGGCACAGACACTCAATTAAATATGTCCATGTGTATGTTCTCTTATTTTGTTGGCTTTTCTCCAGTGACTCACAGTCCGCTCAACAGCTTGATCTCACACATGGAAAGAGTTCAAACATGGTGAACTTCTGGTTACCTTTGAAATATCACATCAGCAAGACAGGTGGCTCATTTAACGTATGTGACTCTCTTTATAAAGTACTGAATTTCTGAGGTTCAAGCACGCAGCATCTCGCCAAAACTGGAGTTCAAAGTGCTTATTCGGTGTTATGTTGTTCCATTATCATGGAAAAAGAGAAAGTGCTGTGCAGAATTATGTACTGAAGGTGGCCGATGCTCAGAACATCAAGAGGACAACAGCCAGGCGTTTCGTGCAAAGTACTGGGCTCCGAAGGATGCCAGTCAGGAGCTTTCATGGCTGCCAACCAAATCCCAAACAAATTCATGAGATCTCACAGGAACAGGGTTTCAGAGGCTACAAAAAAAGCTCTGCGGAAATTCTTTAATATTACTGGCTGCTAGTGAAACACATAAAAACCAGTGACACAGACTTTTCGTGAAATTCTCACGAGACTTCTTGTGCATCCTTACGACGCCTGAGAAAATTTTTGCATTCTTACCGTGCAGATATTATTCCTATTTGCATTTCTACAGCAAATTAACACAATTCAACAAGCTTTAAAACTTCATATTTAAGATGTGTTACCTCTTTATTTAATAATTAATGTAATGGCTCCTAATTTCCACCATTAAAGGTTTGCTGCAATGCAGGGTACAGATGTACAGTAATCAAAACATGAGTCATATTATGCATAAGCAGACTCTAAAAAAAAAAAAGAGTAAAAATTTACTCTTAAAGCTTTTAAAATAAGACCCTTAAGACCCTATGGCCTTCAACTGGATTAGTGGTTGGAATATAGAGGCAGTGAATATAACTACTCTGCTACTCCAGAAACTCATGTTTAAGCTTGAATGATAGAGTCCCAGCCTCTTTTTTTTTAACAATCTTTTTTTTTTTTTTATTTCTCTGCTGTCCAAAAGTCCAAAAGTGGTGCCTTTGATCCCAGACTCAAGATTTGACATGCCGCACGTTAGAAAAACCAACAGCCCACAGCCAATACTTTAAAATGTGGTGGTCACACCAATCCGAATCTCGTCTCGAAGCGTTTCATCGCACGATGAATTTTCAGTCTAGACTGGCCCATATGCATTTCACTCCTGCAGACTTTGTCATGCTACGCTATGTGCAGAGCTTATAATACACTTGGGTTTATTTTTTTATAACCGTTACCAACACTGACTCACAAAACCCAGTGCTTCACCGAATTGATGTATGAAAGTCCTTGATTCACTGTGCTCTTTCTTTCATGGTACTTCACTTCCAGAGCAGTGCCATTTTTATTTTTTTTTTTAGTAAGCAGCTAGCTAGCAACTATACGGAGCAGCATGGTCCATATTTAACATACCACACAATATAAGTTATCGTTATGGTGTGTTACATATTGAAACTCGGAAGTTCAAAGACTGTTTTCCTACCATTCCCAAGTTATTCATAAGACATCCGTAGTAATCCAGCAATTAAAAACATGTGATGCCTATGGGGAAAGTTTCAACGTTTCAAATTTAACACTATGTTATGTGCAATAACTTTGAGGAATATCGTACTTAGTGCGTATGTGTTGTGGATTAACCAGATATAACACCAGGAATAGTTTCTTCATTTTCTAACTAAAATAAATTTCAGGCATATTACGGCCCATTCCACCGGAAAAGACGTTTGGTAAAATAGAAAGAGGGTGACCAGCAGCAAGGTGGATGAACTCAATCATTACGACAATGAACGTACCATTGGAAAGCCTCAAGGCTCATACAGAAGACAAGACGGTCTGGAGAAATGTTATCTACACGGGAACCAGGAGCCAGCTTTAACTTGGCGGCACTCAGAGGGGCTAGCTTACACCATGACATGCATTTCCAGTATGCATTGGTAATTTAATCCCATCCAGGGCATACGCCAGCCTTGTCCCCTGTGTTGCCTGGGACACCCCCTCATAGGCATTTCTGACATTTGTGTTTTTCTGAGGTTTTGTAGATATTCTCAAGGTCTCATCTGCAGCGAATGATTACAACCTTAAAAAAAACAGCAACTTTGACATGCAATCAAAATATTCTGAAAAGGATCTGTGCTGCACTATTTACCAAGGTTTTTATATTCTCCTCAAGTGGTGCCTTAAAGTACAAATAAGACCTGCTTTAATAATAGTGCAACCTGAAATGAAAATGTCAATTCTTATGCCCATTATATCAGCATTTCAGTGCAATTTAATCGGAAATGATGGTACAGTCCACCTGCAGTCCATTTATCTGGTATTGAATAAGATCTTGCAATAGTTTTAGAAGTTGCTCAGATATCAGACATTAATCCACTATTCGGCTTGTAAACAGCATGGAGGACTGAGTCAATCTTTGTCCTTGTAGGACTCTTGTGACGTAGAGAGACTCAGGTATTAGAACAACATCCTTCACATGAGCAATTTGCATTTTAATACTTGAGTTACAGGCTGTGAACTTCAGTGTGCATCTTAAACTCATTGCTTCCTATTAAATCCCATTTTAACAGTAGAATTAATGATGACAAACTAGGGCCTGAAGTCTATATTTGTTCTAACCTATTTTTGTCTCTCGAAAGTTTATGCAATGCCAAGTTCTACACACAGCATCGGTGGGAAAGACTGTCTCTTAGCTCTTCTAAGCCAGGTTTTTTGACCCTGACAAATACATTTCCTAGATGGAAGGTGAGGGTGCTTAGTTTTGGAGGGACTTAAGCCTCTAGGAGGCAGGGGGTTTCTTAGCTCAAGACAAACTAAACAGGACCTGGATTCAGTATGAAGGATCATAGGGCCAGTTTGCACCAACTCAAACCTTCTTTTGGTATTGAAATATGGTAATAATTGGTATTGAAAGTTCTGTCTGAAAAGTTAAAGGTGGAGGCATTGACACAGTTAATTTTGTGACTGGGTGTAACACATAGGGATTTGTAGGAGTTCCCTTTCAAAGTGCAAAATGAGGTATCATTTCACAACAATAAAAAAGGTTTGTCTTGTTTTGGGCTGCCCTTGGTACATTTGGTCGGTCATTGTGTTCATCGATTTTTGCATTTTTTAGTAGATCACCCAATCTCTGGGCACTCCCATTGGTGTTTTCTTTAATTATTATTGCACCTTCACACTCATTTTCCCTTCTTAGTAAATCTAGCCCATTGTAACCCAAGGCAGTGTTTCTCAAACCATTTCTCAGGGACCTCCAGGCAGTCCATGTTTTTTGCTGTCTCCCAATTCCCTGGGGGGGGGGGGTCCCCAAGGACTGGTTTGAGAAACATTGACCTAAGGAACAGACTGTCCAAGCTGAGGATCACGGCAGTCAAACAAGCTACTGCAATTAAATTTAGAGTCGGCCTCAATCTAACTCGAAGGAGACCAAGCAGGCGCTCTGTGGTTGGATGTTTGTATGGCCCTTGGATCTCGATAGCTGCCAGTGCTTGCTGGTGCTGTCGGTTTGCGATCCCCAGAGACACACAACTCTGCAAGTTCTACCGTCTCTTCACTGTCGCCTCCAAACGTCCTACCCTTTTTTTTTACATGCCATATCTTTTCCAAGTACACCCAAAAAAGAATCCGTTCGATGCTTTTGAAAGTGCCGTTTCTTTGTTTGACGATTTAGCTCCTCTTTAAAAAGTAAAAAAAGGGGAACATTTTTAGGAAACAAATTGGAGACTGTGATCCCCTTACAACTCTGTTTACAGTAAAAATAAACTTTGAAACCTTCTGTAACACAAAACCATTTTACCCATGTATATTTTTCACAACTTACCACACACTCTTGAAAACTGTGTTTATGGTTTAAAATAACAATTTATGGGAATAGTGATTAATGAGCATTATCTTGAATGAACGCCCAAGTTCAAAGCATGGTCATGTCCTCATTTGGGAATCACCTAATTCGAGTCATTCATATTTCTCTCCATTATTAAAACCCTGCTAATCGTTACAGCTTGTCTACCCATGCGCCTGCATGCGCAGGAACCCTGTCACCCACCCGCTGGTCTCCTCCTCAGCACACTGCAAGCTCCGTCGACTGACGTAACTCGCTTGCATAGGAGCACTGTTCACCCGATTCCGCCCTTGGCCTTAGGTGGCCCGGCTGAGCGACAGGAAGGTGAGGGAGCGCGACGCCTGACTGTTCAAACGGAACGCGAGCCAATTTACATTCTGCGGGCCCCCGCGTTGTGCACGGGTAGTACGCACAGCGTGGATCCCCCCTACAGGACCAAACTTTGTTTTGACTCGGATGCCACTGGGGAGGCTAAGAAAATAGTTTTAATACCAGTATGTAGGGATTTAAATCCAAGCTGAAATGTATTATTTCATCTCCCCGGTCCTTGAAATTCAACAAGAACTGCGCACTGCCTTGGCACACCTATGAAAAGCCTATCAAATCACCACGGACTGCTTTCCATATTGTTTCTGGGTTAACGCGCCCTGCTGCGTCTCTCAAGATCTGTCCTTGATTTTAAACAGCTCCATTGGAATATTTTCTGTCTGTCACAGCTTATAACCTGTTGTAGTACATTTTCACGGTCATTTCGCATTTCACATCAAATTGCAAAGAAATATTCTGGTGTCTCTACCACAAAATAAATATGGAAAAGAGAAGATTGCAAACGTACTTATAAAGCATCTCATTGTTTAAGTCTGATTCGACCAAAATAAATTGCCACGAAATGACTAGAGGAGAAAAAAGTGAGACAAAACCCACTGCTAGAGGAGCTGAAATTTCTGAGGATAATTTCTGAACTAAAAAGGAAGTCAGAGTTACTACCTGGTGATTTGGTTTTATTGCGAGGTGAGATTGAGGCATGCTACTTTCCTCAAGTGCAATAACTTACAGACCTGAATTCTGCAGTAAAACTCCTAAAACTATACTAAACATATAGAGATAATAGTATTTTTTATTATAATACATTCATAGCATGGATCTCAAGGAAGGACTATCTGTTTTCTTTATCTGCTTATGCAGTGCAGCTGTCTCAGTCAACAAAGCACAAAGCAAGTGGACACCCTGGACATTATGGGGAGAGGAGAACATGAGGGAAGGACACACAAACAGAACATGTGGACTTCACCCCAGCTAGCAGGGAACATTCCCAGGACTTGGGAAACTTTATGTTAAGGTCTCCTCGATGGTGGCAGATGACATTCTTACATTTTACAGTTTAACAAAGGTGCTGTCAGTGTTAGCACCATAACATTACCATCCAGACATCCGTTTAACGTAATGTTAAAAATTGGTGTGTGTGTGTGTTATAATTTCATAAACTTTCGATATGTGTATATTGCAAACACAGAATCCAGCTTTGAATCCATGACTTTAGCGATGTAAAGTGGTAGCTATGCCCAGTTCTCTACCAAGGCCTTTACTAGCTTTTGATTATTATTCTTACTTGTAGCAGTGAGGTTATACTCTGGGAACATTGGGAAAACACTTTGATGTTTCCATACCTTAATTGTAACGCTCGATAAACGTTCGTAGAACAAAAAACACACAAACTGAGGCACACAATCTGATCCCCAGCCCCGGAATTGCCATGCTACAATAAATATCCATATATATTTAACAGAGCATGTCATGTCTTTCTAATTGAGGAATGCACTTCTGTTTGACTTATGGATCCTCAGAGGAGATGCTTTGGCAAAAAAAAAATGCAGTAACATCTTCATAGAGCTTTGAAATTATTCACATTTAGCCTGAACCTTACCTGTGATATATAACTGCATATAAATATACAATATAATGAGATAAATGCATCCAAAATATGTCACTTACCACTAGGGCACAAATAAGGAGTTGTTACATTTCCATTGATGTCAAAGTTAATTAGCTGACTAAGATATAGGCTACCTGTATAATCCTCTTTCTGGTTAAAATTCAGAACACCAGGTAGTTAAAGCTCTAATTTATCCCCTTGTGCCTATCTACATAAAACATTTCCTCTAAAGTTTGAGGTAAAAAAAACCCCTAGGGCCAACAAAGCCATCCTAGAATCATATCATTAGACACTGAATTATTCCTCTGTGTGGCAGATGAAATCACAGAGGCCTTATCGGCAGAGCGCAGCACACATAATGTTAAGTAGGCAGGTGAAAAAGCTGGCAAACTTGAAACCTTTCTGCCTAAATTGGACATGTTAATTAAACTGGCCTTTTAAAATAGCGGTGAATGACAGGTTTGAGATGTCAGCTAGCTCTCGCACTAGTATGGGCACGGACCGTTTTTACAGTCCATTCCTCAGGAAGACATATTCAATCGAAATTTATGACTGTAGAAAAAAAATCCATCCATTCAGTCATATCTCATAACCAGTCATCCGGTAGGGGTTTGTAATGACAAAACAAAAAATAAATTTGAAAAAAGCAGTCATTGTCATGCCCAGCCCGTCAGATCCTCCTGTGTGCCACGCCCCCTCATCCCCTCGTGCGAATCCTCCCGTCCTCAGCTGTTTCGTGTTCGATGATCAGCGTCCCTAGCATTTAGTCTGCCCTAGTCCTGTCTCCATTGTCGAGTTTTGTCTGTGTGTATGCTTGTACACCAGCGGTCACGCCCGCGCCTGTCCTGTATTTGCCTGTTTTCAACCTGTCGACCCCGAATAAACGCCCCTTCGAAGGGCTAAACCCTACAGCCTGCATTCATGGGTCGTAAATCCCGCTCCCGGCGTGACAGAAAACTCAACCAAAGGCGCGCCCCAGAGGAGGGCGAAGACGGTACCGGGGACACGGGACCTGGAAAAGAAGGGCAAGACATCAAGGGTCAAACAGGAGGCAGCCAATCAAGGGAAACAAGTGGAGCAAACGACACGAGGCAAACACAACGAGGGGCAGGTGCAACTAATCAAGCCCCGCCTGAGGGCAAAACACGAAGGACGGGGCTGAACATGACAGTCATTTAACTAAAGTCATTTAATAAACAGTCACGAGGAAAATATTGAGTCTGTGAGCCAATGTGGTTGATATTTTTTTGTTTCACGCTTTTTTCTTTAATTGGCAAACTAATCTTATCTTTGAAGAAGAGTCTTCAATGTATAGTTCAAATAAAACATGCCTTATCATATCCATACGCTAATGCAAAATGTTCTATGCAAATGAGCTTCGGCTTTTGAAATTTTCAAGTGTTTGGAGAGCAAAAAATCAGTTGAGTAACCATGTTTGGGTTAGCCTGGGAAAACAGCTACAGCGGTCAGCCAGCGGGCTGATGCCGTGATCAAGAGGGTAGCGCACATGGCTGTGCGGACAGGTTGTTAAAATCATGAGAAATTAGCCTAATTCCATGTGAGGAAGTCATACACATTGTAATGCTGGAACAATAAACAACGTGAAGCCTAAGTTTTATTTATTTATTTATTTACTTACTTACTTACTTTTAAATGTAGCTAAATCATTTTTTCCCTATGTGCAAATCAATATTTTCATTTAATTGCAGTTTTCTACCTGCATGATTCCCGAACACTCTTCTCTTTGTGTAGGCCCTAGGAGCCCTATCAAATTACCTGCTTCTCCCACTGAGAAGGAAGCTCATAAAGCACTTTATATCAAAGTACAAATCAAACTAGCTGCAAAAAAAAAATCACACCCCTGGGATACTCATCCTTTTTTGCAATCCCATCGTGTGTAAAAGTCGCTCACAAATTCCTCCCTAAAATTAGTGACGCAATGACTGTATCTGCATTCCAACATGTCGTGAAGCAGATTGCATACATATTTGCAATTCTATGCACATGACCTTCAAAAACAGATCAAGGGTAATCATTAATGTGCTGCACTCTCGACAGCTACTGCAGTGACTGTCATGCAATTTTACTTTTGTCTGTAACAAGCCTGAACATCAGCAGGCCGCATTTTTCTATGCTTTAATTAATTTTTTAAATGTCACAGCATAAAACCTTTGCATGTAAGCCTCTGAAACTGATCTAGAAGCAAGTAACCATTCCCCAATAAGATCATCCCCGTATTTTCAGAAAGATTTCATTTTCATGCTGATTAATTATGAATCATAGGGCAAGAATCATACTGTTTCACTGAATAGATTATATGAAGAAACTATTTGCAAATTCTGAATAAAGTAAATCTATCTGAACTATACGATTTACAATAATTTATGGCACTGACTACAATCAAGTGTAAATATTAAAGGAAAATTATTAGAAGATTTGACTGTATTGAGAATAGCTTACCATAGCAAAATGATGAACAGTATACGAGTGAATTATAACAACCAAAAAATGTTGGATCTTTAATTGTTTGTCCAACTGATTGAATAGCTGCATAATCAGCTACAGAGGAATCTTTGGTAAGCCATAGTTAGTATTATAACGTTTCGTCCCACATCTGCGTGTTTCAATTTGCGCTAGTCGCCTTTGGGTTGCTTAACGTCTCTGTGAAGCTGGAAAGGTTATAACAGATTCTCAAAAGCTTCTAAAGAACCTCTCAAGCAGATTCACATTCCTATTTGTAGGCCACCCTCCAAATGAAGGAAGCTGAAGCCTTATCCTATGTATCGGTACATTTACAATTTCTATTTCACCACCTCCTCTTACATTGTAATACCTAGGAACTGCTTAAATTAGGTTGTCCAAAGAGGAAACTAGTAAGGAATTCCATTTAACTACTTATAACACAAACTACAAGAATCTGCCAAGGGGAAAATTGCATTAAGTCAATGTAATGCTATTTGCAAACATACAGCCACATTTGCTACCAAATATGTTTCCTTGCGTTACAGAAAATGCTTTCTTCCATTTTTTTCCTGGAGATGTTGGGCTAAAGGGCTTCCCACTGAGCTAGTGTCACCACACCAAAGTCAAAATATAAGGACATATTTTTTAACGGAGGGTGTATTCCTTGAAAGATCACTCAGACGGCATTGAAGAATGCGCACAAAACATGGAAATGTGTTGTATACAATAACCTATCAGTTACACATTCTCTTTATCTGTCATGGAATACAAGAGCGCCTTTGTTGCTGCTAAGATGATGCATCACCCTGATGTTGAGCCAGTGAGGAAACACAATATTCTCTGACAAATTAGATTATGCTCACTATTAAAGTATCTGAAGGGAGAAAGACCAGACATGGAGAACATAAAACAGCTGTAGCTGTGTCTTTCCAATAATGTGAAGAAAATGCCTCAGGGAACAGTTATTGCAGGACATCACTATTTTCATCAACATAGAATTCAGGCATCCATCTGTTGTCTGATAGTCTGATACGAGAAATCAGAATTAGCTCTTGAGTTAGATTTAGCATGAGAGGCCAAATAATTCAAAGTTGTTAATAAAACACAGATGTTTGTAAATAAGTATATGTCCATCCATCCATTCATACCCCATCATCTAACCACATATACTGGCATGGCTGGGTGGGGGGGTGGCAGAAGAATTGTATTATGCATAAACATTATGGCCAAGAAATAGTTATATTAATGAATGAGTTATATTATCTTAAATATACTAATTAATGTTATAGTCACATACTTGAGATATATGGATAGGATGCCAGTTGACGGCCATATATTATACCATATAAAGAACAAAAATACTATTTAAAGGTACTTTTATACAGAAGATGGAGACTTCAGTAGTTTAAAGGGATGAGCTTTAAGTACTCTCTTAAAGGCAAGGAGGGATTTTGAGGGCAGAGCACATTCTGGCAGACTTTGATTTACAGTCCCTCAGACATGGGACAGTCAGGCATGTCAGCTCTGAAAACCAAAGTGGCCTTGTTACGCCGTTCGGTCTGATGAGGTCTTGCGGCTGGGAGAGTGCTCTTTCCCTTGGTAGCTGTGTGTTAAATTTAATCTGAGCTCAAAACCGATTGCTAGTGAATAGGAACTAGAAGGGATGAAATCTGAGCTTTTGGGGAGATAAAATAATAATAATAATAATCTGGCAAGGTGCATCCGCAATAATGAGAATTGCATAACTGCGTAAATAAAATAAATTTACATACGTGACATTCAAAACAAAGGATATACCCTTTTGTATCCACGCTCAAACAGAATGCACCTCAAAGATTCCACATTACCGGCACACGGCTTTCTGGCTCTGCTTGCTGGTCCATTCCTGCTGCCTGTCCCGGCTGTTCAGCCCACCTCCCCCCGCCGGGCCACTCGCTCTGCTGTCACTTACTTCGGCAGCATCGTCTGCTGATGCCAGTTATCTTGCGAAGGCCCCTCCTGGGTGGGCCCAACGCGGACACCGTGTTCCCTCTTTCGCTACCCGGGTCCCCTTTTCCAGACTTCTACCAGTTCCTGTTCCTGCCCCGTCATGACATGGTCCGGGTGGATACCTCGCTGGCATCTCAGTAGCTGCTACCCCGGTGTCTTATAAATTCTTCTTCTGCTCCTTTGACTGGCGCCCCCTTCTGGCACCTCCACTACCCCTGGGTTTTTTTCCCAACTAAGGAACAGCTGCCATCACGTCCAAAGCTGCACATTTCAGCTCATCAGCAAATCAAATCCTTACACTCCCTGCACATCCATCCGCACCACTTTCCATATCCCCATCCTAACTGCTGTGCCCCAATCTGTTCACGCTCCCTTGATAGTGCATTGTCTTGTAGTATGTTTTTCTTGTATTATTTTACTAACGTCCTTTTTATGATATGTCTTGGCATTCAGTCGGGCTTTAACCACTGCGATTTTTGCCATGTGTGGAAGCTTCCTGGGGGTATTTTTGGGGATCATAGTCGGCCCAACGATTCCTGGCCCCCAGGTGATGCAAGTCAGGCAAAATGATGCTACCTCGAACAGCATTCGTAACGAAATGCACCAGGTTTAAAACTCGTAGCTGTTGAAATGAATTTTGCACGCAAGAGCGTAAACTTATTGCTTCTTGAACACGCTCTGCATTTTGCGCGATATACTGTGGAACGCATTGAACGGGGTGTGGAATAATTCAAAAAGCCTCAACTCAGTAGATGTTACGGTTAAGGACCATTATGTCGTGATAATAAATGTAGTTCCGAAATAATTTGATGGCAAGTTTACCAGCTAGCTTTATTTGAAATGCAGAAATATGAAACTTGATGTTTGAATATTTTGAGGAAGAGTGTGAAAAAAGGACATGAAAACCATCATGTGTAACTGCTGGAGGTTTTAATCCAGCCCATTCTAGCTCTGCCTGTGGGGGGTTTTATGTATTTGCGTATTCATTTGCATCCATGCTGTTAGGATTAATTGATGTTCCCGGGGAATTACAAGCACCCTGAGCAGCATGCAACTGACCTTAGAGTCTACAATACCTGGGACTGATCCTGGGTTAACAGATCGCTGCATGAGTGAGTGGTATTTGAATATGAATGGATTACTATTATTGGTTTATGGATTATTAAAGAATGCTAGCTTGCTTGGTTGCTTGCCTGCTTGCTTGCTTATTTATTTGTTTGCTACAGTATATAGGTCACATTTAAAAAAATTTAGAATCTTTTTCAAATTAAACATACGTATCACACTTTTTAAAAGTTTGTTTTTACAGTGCTGTCTGTCGGAAAGTTTTGTAAGTCCCTGTATCCAGCCTCCTGCTTGGCACTATCCCGTGTTTTGCACTTTAAGTACTGTGAAAACTCTCTCCTTCCCGCTTACTGTTATTATGTTGCACCATGGTCTTGGGGGAATGTTACTTTATGACATTGTATACTTGTACATGTCGTCCCTCACCACTTCATGCTTCACTTTTCGCGGATTCACTCTATCTCAGTTTTTTTCAAATACAGCACTGTGCTCATTAAAGTATATACAGTACTGTATATTCATTAAAAAGTTGATTGAGACAGTGAAAATGACACAGTGCGCTCTCGGGTGTCTGAGTCAGTTATATCCTCTTCCTATCCTGGCCACTGACTGTCTCAGCCTCACACAAGTTCGCATCTCTCATACACGCTTCTACATCGCTATGCATCAGAAGCATCTTTGTTTGCGATTTATGAGAACTTTTACCTAAGCCCCACCATGGTCTTCTGAAGAAGAAGTCTTCTGCTTCTTCTTATTTTCATAGGTTAGTGGTTCTGTGTAAGAACTGTGTGTGTGTGCGTGTGTGTGTGTAATTAAATGTACTATGATAATAATAATAATAATAATAATAATATGATATTTGTAACGTCTAATATGTTTTATTTTCTCTTATTTTGTCTAATATATTCACTTTTCGCGGTAGAGTCTGGAACATACCTGATTAAACGCAATAAATGAGGGACGACTGTATATGGAATATAGTAAAATAGAATATATTTTTGTGCACAGATATTCATCTCCAACTTGGCACACATAATATCGCATTAACATGCGACTGTCAATTAGCCATCAGATATGTTTAGCAGTGAGGGTGGAGTGCGAGAAGAGATGTAACAGCACATTATGTTTAATTTGACACCTGCTGGGTGCTTCTGAGCAGCCTGAAGAAGCCAACGGCTGAGCTGCTGAGAGATGTGTGCTTATCGGCTTCGGCAGGCAGAAAACAGAAGCTGGGATGACAGTGGAAGATGTATGGCGCCGCGCGTCGACTGTCAGTCTCCCCTCATGCTGAAAGCGATGCCAAAAGGCGGATCCAAAAGCGTAAACTTTGTGATGGGCAGGTGGATTGGCATCTGTAGAAAGTCAAAGCGCTGGCTCACATCCTTCTTAAAGCCGGAGTCAAGACACGGTTGTATCAATTGTTTTCACTTATTTTTTTTTCAAAGTTAACTGCATTATAATAGGAAATATTCCTATTTGTTGTGTGTGTCATCCAGGTGCTCCGGTTCCCAGTCTAAATACATGCATTTGGGAGAGCTGGCATCTCTAAATCACCTCTGCGTGTGTCCCCTGTGATGGACTGGCATCACTAAATCACCAATGTATACATATGTGTCCCCTGTGATGGACTGGAATAACTAAATTGCCAGTGTGTGTGTATGTGTCCACTGTGTTGGACTGGCATCTCTAAATCTCTCATGTGTGATTATATGTCCCCTGTGATGCTCTGACATCTCATCCAGGGTGGTTCCTTGCTTTGGCCCATGGCTTCTCTATTCTGTTCTGTATTAAAAAAAAAATATATATATATAGATATATATGTATATGTAAGATGGATGGATGAATACTTTATTGATAACTAGCTGTCCAACTAGCTGATGTCCCCTATCAGCTGCAGATCTGATTCTGAAAATGCTTATTATTCCATTAACGCTTATTTTTGTAGATCTTAGAGCCAGCAGTTAAAAACCATTCTCCCTGACATTTTTTTACAACCTTTAGTTATCGACAATAAAGTTAGTTAATTAAAACTTACAAGAACTTAAAATGCCAGCGTGCAGATAAGACTACCATCAACGTCACATTTGTCCACTTTTTTTTTCAGTCTGAAAAGTTAGCTTTCTATTAATAATCCATTTGCGTTGCACTGCTCATTTTTGCGGGCTTTAATTTACAGTTTATTCTTAAAATAGGAATATGTGGTGAACCTGAAGGCTGTGGTTAGACTGGCTACCCACGATTTTAATGTGCATGCGTTGTTCAGTCAACACATCAACATATTAAGGTCTTCTTGCCTTTTTGTTTTTGTTAATAAATCACTATTGTCATTTGCAGGAAGCTGAGTTGGATTAATAAAGTCATTTACTTTAGGTGCACCCGAAAGGAGTTACGTAAGTCGATAATGAGAGCTGAACAATCACACTTCCCGCTCTCGAGGAGAGCATGCCCCAGCGTGTCAGAAACGCATTTTCATCTGAAGCACTTCCCCGCCGCCAGTTCCGTCACTTTTTATTATTATTCCCTTTCGCTCTGCCCAATTAAATGTGTGCTAATGCATTCGCAGTTATTGCATTACAAAGAAATGGCACGGAAGTTCAAAATAAAATTACATAAAATAAACACGTCTGTCGTTGCTATTCCATCTGTTGTAGAAAGAGGCAAAGTCAACTAAGGTGCCTTTTGCAAACTGAAGTTCAGAGCAGGTCTGGAAGTTTTGTAACTTTCGAGCAATCGAAAAAGATACAGGGAAAAAGAGAGAGAGTTTCTGATTCCTGGCAGGGTTCCAAAGAGAGTCATCAAAAGGAGTCCAGACTCAGGCAGCAGAACTTTCTAAACCAAATGGGAAAAGGGCGCCAGCTGCCCCATGCGTGGTTAATATTGATAGAGGGCAGGGGTGTCACAGGGAAGTAGCACTTTTCACACTCTCATGACAGATCCCATGTCATGCACTTGCTGGTGGCAGATGTGTATCGTTTTAATGTTTCGTATATTCAGCAAGAAGGTCACGCATTCGCTCAGGTATGAGATCAACTTGATTGATATTGATAGCTGTTTGAGTGTTCTACAAGGTCATTCAAACAGGCAGACAAAAGGCACTATATACAGATTGGGGACACATAATATCACAGATGTTTTTCAGCTATTTCAAAGGAGTCCTGCCAACATATCAGCATGCGTGTAAACATATGTTTGTAAGTCTAAGTCTGATTTTTAGATAGATAAGATAAACATGGTTATCCATTGTGGATTCTGCGTTATCTAATGGATCTACTTTTATATTAACAATATTCAATGGCAGAAAACTGAAATTGAAGATTTTACAACCCTTTCTTGTAACTTTTAAACATCATTTTCATAAACACGTGTAAAACATTATGACAATTATCTCCTAACTTATTTACAAGAGTGATACATTTTCAGGGGTAACACAGACACACACAGCTTGCAAAGTAGTGAGTATGAACAGACCCCAAATCCAGAAATAAGTTTCAGAAGATATTTCATATCATGCTGTCATGTGAACTGCATAAATACTAATACAGATATCAGCTTGACCTTTTTAATAGTAATAGGGTGGTAGTTTATTGCCATGGGGAAATTTGATTCAGATCTATGTTTCGATGCTCACATGACAAGTATTACTATAACTGCATTCTGCCATCTACGATACAAAGCCAATCTTAGGAAGATGCTTTCCTTTCATGATGCAGAAAAACTAATACATGCCTTTATAAGTTCCAGGCTGGACTCCTGTCCTGCTCTCCTTTCTGGTTATCCATCTGGATCCATAAATAAACTTCAGCTGGTACAAAATGCAGCAGCCAGTGTTCTTACAGAAACGACTTTTTTTATCATATTATCCCTGTTATAAGCTCCCTTCACTGGCTTCCAGTTAAGTCTCAGATTGACTATAAAGTACTGCTATTAACTTATAACGCACTGAATCACCCTGCACCAGGATACAACCCTTCTCACCTGCTACATCTGCTATTTATCAGTACCTAGAGCAGAAGGAACTACGGCAGGCTGCAGAGGATTCTCTCACAGTGCTCCGCAGCTGTGGTCTTCCAGCAGATGTGTGAGATTCAGGCTCACTCTCCATATTCAAGTCTAAACTAAGAACACACTGGTTAAGCCTAGCTTATAAGGACTCTACTAGCTCCAGCTCACTGCTCACTCCCAGTTAGGCCTACAGTGTGAGGTGTAGAGCTGGGTGGGGATTGGTGCCATTGGTTTTGGATGAACTGTACAGCCAGTGCTGTCACTCTAACTTCACACCCCTTGTGGTACTGGAGTGCTGACGGTCAGCGACGCCCCATGCCTTGGTTCCCACTGCCCTCTCCCTCCTACTTATGCTGCCATAGCCCTGTCTGCCAGAGTCTAGATATTGCACTCACCTAACTGTTTGCACTGCCTCTAGTCTCCCCTAATTTGGTTAATGCATTTTTTTTCTATTTCGCTACCCCTCCTGGGGTGTGCTGCCTGGATAGAAAGATGTTCTGCCTACTCTGCTGCCTTCCACGCCTACTACCTGTGACATCCTTCCAGCCTGCCCACCCTTGTCCCTGTGGTGTCCCACCCTGCTGCTGTATCACTGCCATGAAAAGCAGCACAAGCACCTGCCTGCCCCCCTGCATCAAGACTAAGATCTTAAAATTTTGGTTGTGTAAATTAGGACTTCTGGCCATCCTGTTCATTTGACCTCCTCTGCTGGCCCCCGGAGGATGGGCTTCCCCTTTGAGTCTGGTCACTCCCAAGGTTTCTTCCTTCTAGGGAGTTTCGCTTGCTGCTGTCACCTCTGGCTTGCTCACTGGGGGCTTTGAGGAGAAATAATGTAAAGCCCATTGAGACTGTGAAAATGTGAAAATGCACTATACAAGTAAAATGGTATTGTAAATTGACTTTTTGCCTAGCCAATGAGACACTCACGTAGGTGAGAGCAGGCTTGGCAGAAAAGGACAGTCACCCCTAGAGCTGGGGGTTAAGGGCCTTGCTCATGGGCCCACGGACACATAACTATTCTGCCAAAGCTGGGCTCGAACAGATGACCTTCTGAACACAGGTACAGAGGTTTAGCCCCCTGAGCCACACGCAACAACAACAGCAGCAGCAACAACAGCAGTAAAAAGAGCAGCAGCAACAACAACAGCAATAACAGCATCGGCACCACCAGCACCTCCAGCACCACCAGCACCACCAGCATCACCAGCACCTCCAGCACCACCACCGCCACCATGTAGTGAATAAGCAGTTGGAAGACTGATGAGTTATGGTAAATGTTAGGATTATTTTTTTTACTACATTTAAACCAACAATATTAACCGAGCTGCGCAGTATGATTTATAGGTATGCGTGTGAACAATCTGCTGCAGTGCAGCGCTGCTTCCTGCGCAGCCGTGCAGCTGGGCTGCTCTCACTGTGACATTCCTGCTGTCCTCCAGTCTTTTCAGAGACAAATTGCATCACTTTTGCCTCAGCCCCGGTTCTCTTAAGCATTCGCACTTGATGTCTCTCTCCCCCCCCCCCCCCCCAACACGGTCTGCCCCCCGTGGCAGCTCGAATTAGAGGATTCACTTTTATTCTTATGTCATTGACAGAACGACCAAAGCACATTGTTGTGTGTGTCAGAAACAAACAGAGGGCTTATGCTTTTTGGGAGACTTCATTTTGAAAACGCTTGAATTCTTCCATCGTCTGTGGACCTGCTCTAGTCGAGACTAGTAATATTACAGCTGTCTGCCCACGGCTTTGGCTATTTTCTCCAGTGACCAAAAAGCAAAAAAAAAACAACTCCTTTAATGTCCTCCAAAAATTATCCATGGATGCTGTCATAGCCATTTTTTAATCCATTTTGTTTATACAATTTATTATTATTACGTCATGAAGCGGATTTCTTGCTTAGCCGGATAACTTGTCAAATTTAAGGTAGTCTGTACTAAATGTAAGAAGAAGATAAAGGCCATTTAAACTGGGGTGCCTTAAATCCAACAGGTTATCCTAAGCATGAAATCTGGCTCAGGATCCAGGCCCTGGGTAGTGTAGCAACACCAAGGTTGTTGGTTTAAAGCCCATCCCTGTGTTGTGTTAAAAACATCTCCAAATTGCCCTTTGTGTGCGTGTGTGCTTTTTAATGGACTGTATCTTCCAGGATGTGAGCTTCCTGATCCACTGTGACTCTATATTAGATTATTATAGTTCATTTATTGCAGTACCTTCATTAGCAGCAGTAAACTAATGGAAGGAGAAGATACAATGCATCACTTCATTGGAGACCCATGTTACAAAACTGAAATCCTCGTTCTGTCTTTATTTGTGAACCGTAGTTTTGACTCAGAAAAAGACTTAAAAATACTGTGAGTCAGATGCTGCCATTTAGCTAGGTCAGTCAGGAAGACCTGTGTCAGACAGAGCTACAGAAGGGTAATACTGTCACATGGGGATACTGCAGGACTCATGCAGCAAGGGGGCTTTTTTCAGTGGCAATTAAAAATGACAAGGAGCCAAACACATGTAAGCAAAAATGTGAATGTATAGCACTTTAAAATTCCAATAGGGCAGTGTTGCCAATAGGGCAGTGGTTCTCAACCTGGTCCTCGGGGAACCCCCAGACATTCCACATGGACTGGCAGGGAGCTGAGAGGGAGCAGAATCAGGATCATCTGGGGGTTCAGACTTCAGAAACACTGGAATGGAGGGTCAAGGTAAGTCTGGAGGTAGACCCTGGCCAGGATCCCCATCCACTGATAAGAATATCAGAGATGCAGTTCTCATGTCTACTTATAAGAGCAATGTAATCCATGTTGACTATGAATGAAGGAAACTTAGCAATCTGAAAAGCAATGGATCATAGATCCTTGAATCATTAGAGGTTCATTTTGCCGAGCATCCTGAGGAATTTGCTCATGTCTTTGGTTCACATCCATTCCTTTAGGTCAAATTGGTGGATCCATACTAATGTCCAATAAATGAAACTGAACTAAGTAACAGGTTCTCTGTTCTCTGTACACAACAAAAAAAGACCTTCTCGTTTATACTGATAGGTCCACCTCCTTTCCTCATACAAGATTGCTTACATCTTTTGAATTTTTAATCCCAGTGTCTAAAGAAACATGTACCTTCCTTCGTTAATTAGCTTTTTTTTTTTTTTGTTCCAATGCTCACAATGTGCAAGCCATTTCAGCACACACCGAGCAGATGAAATTTTCTTTGTGGCTGTCGACTTCCCACTGTTTATCAACTGAGTCATTAGTAAATACAGAACAGCAGCATTCATCAGTAGCTGTGTGCCACCACATAAATTCCATTCCGGAAGCAGAATCCATCCTTGTAGCTGTTTATTTGGCTTAGTAAATAGTTTGTGGCGGTAGTTGTCTTCAATCATCTCATTCTACTGAGAGAATGTATGGTGCTCACTGTCGCTCAACGGCGAGATTTCAAACGTTTCTTTGAGGGACGTATCCAGCTGATTAGTAAATGACAGGGGAGAACGTGTTTTCAGCCTGTTTTTTTGTATTTAAAATCTTGGCAGGTCTTTTTACAGATTGTCTGAAACCTCGTTTATGTTTGGCGTCTTTTTTTTTAATGTGAGCTGTCAGCGATAAGCATGTTAAGCTCTTGTAAGGAAACACTTGGTATTCTGTCAACGTCTCGTCTTTTATTGATGATTAAAGCTGAAGCTGTCAGACAACAGAGGGACAAAATATTAATTTTAATGCGTTTAAGTTTCTCAACTGAGCAAATTGATTTTGAAATATTTTGAACTTTAATAAAACACAGATAATAGCAGCTGCTCTGTGCTTTTGCCATATGCCAGTAAGAAAAGTGGCTCTCAAACTTATGATGTGTCATTTGACTATGGAACAGTAACTATATGATCAATGGTCAATATATACAGAGTATATAAGTGTGTGTTAGTGTGTTCCCTGTAGTAGAACGGCACTCCTTCCAGGGTGTCCGCCTCCGGTGTTTCCTGGGACATGCTCACTGTGACCTCTCTAAGTAACTACTCTTAACCTTATATTATTTACATGTATGTATGATCTCAGTTTTATCTTCAGTTTTACATAATTTAATCTCCTTCTTTCCATCTTAACTGTTTTAATTTTTGTCTTGCCTTAGTTGATTTATTGTGCAGCACTTTGGTTGTCACTTGATGTCTTTTAAATGTGCTATATAAATAAAGATGACGACTAGATTAATGGTCACAGAAAATAGATGAGTATATCTAGGACATGGTCGAAACATTTATTGGACGACTTCTACAGTCATATTTACGAATTCCATTTGATTCGGACCAAGTCATCCACATAATCCAGGCCACCGGCGCGCACCTCCTAAAACACTTTATGGACACGAAGTCACAGTTGTGCATTTCCAACCCTCGAGCTGATAATCCCACTGAAACCAGAACAAACAGTAAGTGGAGCTGATCGGCGAGTGATCTGAAGTCGATCCATCGGAAACAGAGCTGCACTTCCTGGATCGATAAGCGTCGCTTAGGCCTTAGAGGGTGATTCTGTCGGACTAACAAAGAGCTCTGTTGCTTTCACTTTCCGTGACGTGATTGTTTACCCACTTGAACACCAAGGGCTCTGTCAAACGCACGTTATCATTCCTCTATAAGAGCCCGGATTCATCAGGTCATTTCTGACCTCCTGGAACATCTTCAACCGTATCAAAGAAATTCGACCGTCCATATACAGTTTATTATCGTCCAGTCAGAAGTAAAAATGGCATTACATAATTGGAAATGATAACACCCAGAATAATCTTATTATCCATCTTAGTGAAATTAATGGTACGGCTGTGTCTTTTTTTTTTTTTTAAGCAATTTGTCTAAGAGAAAAAAGAAATGCAAAAAGAAATGTCTTTCATGCTAACGAAAGAATGAATGAGAAAGCCTAATGTAGTTATTTAGTTCTTATATAATCTATGTAATTGTTTCCTTATAGAATAATTCACATCATGGCTGTGAATCACCAGAAGCCTTATAAAAGGCATGAACCGGGCCATTGTTAGCTTGTTTGACAGGATGGATCCCACTCTTTTTTATGCACTATGCATAGATTGCTAATACAGTCACTTGTTAATTCCTTAGTATCTCCATTTTAATATGGAGACCTGGAAAGAAAGTACAATGATTTATTGATGCACCCTAAAATTTACAGGTCAGCCTCATTGTGCCAGTGGTCAGGGGGTCTCCTTGTAGAGGCAGACGGGGGATGGTGGAGTCTCAGATAGAGATTCGGGGTCCAAGGGGAGAGCATAGACCAGAATGCACATTATCCCTGTGACTCTTTTAGCAACGGGTCCTGAATAATAGGTTCTGGCATCGTTTGGGTTCTTTCCGATACCGACTAATAAGAAGCTTTTTACACGGTATCTAAATGGTGCCTGTGGTGGTACTTGACAAAAAATAAGGCGCAAAATGGCAGCCAATGACATTAAAGCACGGCTTTTATATTTTTAAGGCAAATTTAATTTTTTAAGCGAATATATTAACTTGACACCTTAAATATACAGATACAAATAAGTTTGTATAAATCGAACCCCTCCCCTTTTACACACAATTGTTTTAAAACAATGGTAATCCAGTGATATAAAGACTCCAGATTTATGTATTTTACAGTTTGGAAATGCAGAGACATTTTTTCATTCATTCTCCCACTATTATAACTGTCCTCCTGCCTAAGACTTATATAATTAATCTTATCATGTAACCTAACTCACTGTATTTCGCTACCCCTTAATTATATCTCTGTTCCAATTATCTGAAATAAGTATCATATCATTTGCCTTTAATAACATTATAATTTGACTTAAATGATATACACACACACTGTTGTTAACACAAAGCACTTTTTAGAAATCATTCCAAAGTATTTGAAGCATAAAATCACAACATAAGGCACCCTAAATATGAGTCGTCTAGTTCAATCTTCTATCAGACGCGAGTCGTGCATTTACAATTTAGACAATAAGTGATTAATGATATCATTTCAAGTTCCATTATAACCTATCTGAGAATAAAATTCACAAGGAAGGCCCGCATGTATAAAATTAGCTGGCCATACGTTATAGACATTTAACGTAATAAAAATAGACATACATTTTTCTCAGTGTAGTATAAAAGACCCATGGGCATTCTCATGCTACTGTTTACTGTTAATTGATTTTATTGCTTAAACTACCTAAACACCGAATAGTTGTGCAAATTTTATGAAGGAAAACAAACTGCAGTTCTGTACATATTGTTATGTACTTTTTTCCCCGTAATTAGTTAAAAGACTTTTTTTCTGAGTGACGTTCACTACAGTTTAATGCTGGACATTACGTAATGCAGTCAAGGTAACTTGCTCGAGTTTATCTTTCAATGTAAATTGCAGCTGTCATCATTTAGTCCACAGATTATATTTTTTTACAGGGTTACTGTGCTTTGTTTGATCACAAGGAATTTACTCGTATACACCATACGTATGCGCCAGTCGCACGCTGAGGTCATCTCAAAGGAAATTCACATCAGCACTTTAAGGCGTGTTGGAGGACTGCCAAAGCACGTGGCAGAACCCCACGCAAACACAAGGAGGACGCACCAAGTCGCGTAATGACCAGCCAGCCGGCCAACCTGCAGAAGAGCCGCCATGAGGCAACCCAACGGGCCATCATTACAACCTCTCCATCCATCACCGGGAGCAAAATATAAACAAGGACTGATTGTTCGAGTGCAAAGCAAGCTCTGTGTCATATCCTTTGTCAAACTGACGAAGAATATCCTCTAGCTATATTGCTACAGCAATGACATGCTAGTTCTACTTTTTTGGCCTTTTTTTTGGTTTTTCCTTTTCCCAGAAGCAGAATTAACATCAATCATTCATTGTCAAATATAGTAATGAATGAGATAAAAATCAACCGACGTTGCCTTTGCAATGAAGGATGAGAAATGATGGCAAGACTGCTTTTCTCATTCAAATTAATTTGATTGTTGGGGAAGAACAGGGAACGTTCCTTATGTCGTATGTGTGGGCAGAAGCTGGTGTCTTATAGCTAAGATCCACACGCCGAGCATCTGGAGTGGGAGTGAGCATATTATGATGATGCTCACCTACACTGTGAAAAGCTCAAAAATGAAACAAAGTGTGTGCTTCACCACGAGACCACCAGAATGATGTGATAATGATGAACGTTATGCAGCTGTACAATCATTTTTAGCTAGAGAGACTAACCCTGTGCTGATATCTCTGTGCCAAATTCTAGATATCAGCACAATTCAATTAAGATTTACTGTATGAACGCGTGCACCGTCATTAACGAAATGTACTCCTGTCCTGACACATTATTTGAATTATTGTACCCTGAACAAAACTTTCACTTTGAAGCCAAGATTAACTTTTACATCCAATGAACTAGAATCTGATGAGTAAACTAGGTAAATAGCACTCAGAGGAACAATCCTTAGTGCTTTTCAAGTTTACCCAGACTCGATTATTCCTATGCTTCGATTTTCAAGGAAATGTTCAGCTTTGCCGCCCATGCCATGCAGTCGGCATGCACGTGAACCGTTCTTAAGCTGAGGACTGTTTGATTCTCCCATCCGAGATGGGTTCTCCGTCATGGTTCGTCAAGGCAAGGTGCATTCAGTAGCAGAGGCCGTCTGCATGTGTTTTCTTCTTCGATGAAGCCATCCAGTGACAGGCCCTGAAAAAAATTTAACGGAGCTCAAATGAATGACAGCCCCTCGAATCTCGTTGAACTTGAATGCGTTTTCTGAGATGCGCTCCAACTGACCCTTTAGCTTTCAAAACATGATGTCACAGACAGAAGGGGAATGGTGGCACAGAAGCTTATATTTTGGACGAAGGAGTCAGAGAGTGACCACGGCACTCTAAAAGCTTAAACGCCTCAGTTCCCCAGCCCTCTTTTCATTCCTGGCTTTCCTCTGATGAGCGTTTGCAGGCGCGGGGCTCCCTCGAGACTGCTGCAGCGTTCAGAAACGCCTGTTATCCCTGCAAAGCTTCACGCCGCACCATATTCCACAGTTTATGAATTTTAATAGCATTCAATCACAACAACCTAGCGGTGTCTCTTATCTCTTGAAGTAATGGGTACAAACCACCGGAGAGTTCACACGAGTGTATTTTGAGAGTCCCAAAGGGGATCTGGCACCTTTAAAAAAAAAATTATCCCGACAAAGACTTTTTTTGCCATTGCAAAACACCCATGTAAAGCGCTCAAAGTAAGAAACCCATCTCACATGATAATGCACCCTACATTGTTGGGCAGCAGGAAGAAAAAAAAACGGAAAATATTATGCCAAGCTCTTCAACTTCATTCCAGCAGAAACCACATGAATTGCAAATCGCACAGCATTTGTTCCCCTAAATGAGTTTGATTGTGTGTAGGTTACTTACCCTTCCTGTTACCCAGCCTAATTACAATTTGCAAGTCAGCTACAGTAAGCACAGTGATAAATGGAGCTGTTTGGTAAGGCTCTCAGGTAAGCACTGAGCTGGATGACAGGGCCTCCGCCATCCCGCCGATTATTCCCAGCACAGGCAGCGGTCTGACCTCTTGCATGTGTGCGAGCTGGAGGAAGCCGCTAACGAGCGCCGCTTCCCGCCATGTGGGAGTCCTCCGTCATGCGGGCCCTCCTGCCTCATGAAGAATTTCCGGGTTCAGCCCTAGCTGCTGACACCACCCTACATCTCTGCTTTGCTCTCCGCATCGGACATTTGACACAGGTCTGCACATTTGGGCATGGATTCCAACTAAGTCCCCCCTCCCCCCTTTGTTTGCATTTATTCTGTATATTTAAACTAATTTAACTGGTTAAACAGGTTGCCTGCAATAGCGTCCAGCATTTCCCCCACAAACTATATACTGGTTCAAAGCAAATAGAATTTTGTTGTTATCTGTTAACAAATAGCTCTATAAATGCTGTGATGGTTAAAACATTCTCCTGCATCCCTAATTATATGTGAATATTTGCATGTTATAGAGATTATAATTGCACTCTTGGTCTGTACCTCTCTTTGCCGTAATTTCAATGGCAGTATGCGGTCCAAGTGTACAGTGCTATCAGTACGCTGCCAAGACACTGTGACCCTACAGCTGTATACATTATCTTTAATTGTTCTTGCACATACTGTTAAAAAAATATATATATATATATATATATATATGTATATATAACACAGCTATTCTGGAATAAGAAATGCAAGAAAGGGATAGCCAGTTTTGATAGATAATTTTTTTTACAAATGCAGGAATCTTGCAGAGAATGTGCAATTTTGCAGCGTATTTGATTGGTTGCAAATGAAATCCCACTGTGATATTGTTACAATACCCTGCCATAATGAATCATTGCATATTGGATAATAGAGATAATGAACACATACCAAATAATACCAAATAAACAAACACATGTAAAAATGGATAGTAACTCAATCAATTCATAATGGTGTGATCATGGTTCCCAAATGAGATAAGGCTTGTGCATGATACCCCCATTTAATAGACGTCAAATAACTAATCACATTTAAATCAAATCAGTAGTTCTTTGTAATAATGGGGTTTATTATCTATTAATTTAGGTTTAATGAATCGTACTGTGAATTATTAGCTGGTACTTACCATTCATAATGTAATTTCAAAATTAAATGAATTAAATTTACTGTGTCTCAATGTATAAAATAAAGTACCATTGTTTGTTGTTAACCATTGGTGGGAACTAGAAAATTTTCAAAAAGTCAAACTATTAGGGAAAACTGTTTTAAAACTGATGCTTCTGAAGCACAAATAACAACATGCCCTTAGCAATGGTAAATGCAATGTTTCCATTAGTACACAAAAGTGCAACCTAGATATAAAATAAACCTCAAATTAGATGGAAAACAAGCGGCAGCAAAAAAAGGGCTAAGCAATACTTTATGCTTGACGTTTGACTGGAAACAGGAGCAGCACACAGGGGGTAATTATACTCCTGGCCACTGCACTGGAAAAAGCTATTCATTCTAAAGTCAACAGTCCAATTCATTGCTTCAGGTCCACATTTTCCTGCTCTTCCTGTTCAGCTGAAACTCACTTTAAAATAATTCCCAATTCTAAAATGTTTGATGGCCAACACAACCAAATCTAATCATGCCCACTGGTTCATTTTTTTCTTTTTATTCAAGAAAACGTATAAAATAAAATGTATTTAAGAATACAGCCATACCCTGCCTTATATCATTAATTAGTTCCAAGATAAAATAATGCCTTAAAAGTGCCTAAAAGGACTAATAAATTGACGTAGTCATTTCCATTGACGTACATGCAACTTTAATTCATTATAAAAATCAGTGTTCACTTTGCAATCTTAAAAGTCAATGTTCACCATAGTATTCAGAAAAACAAAATTGAAATTACTGTAATAAAAGTTACATTAAATATTTCGTACTGTTTCATCAAAATAAATTACATAATTTACACAAGTTTCATCAAGCCTGTCCAGTTGTCTGAGACTAATCAGGTATATCAATGTAAATGGACCATGTCAATTTAAGTAAATTCTGTTCATTATTTACTTAAATAATTAAAATTACTACAGACAAGCAACAAAGTCGAGTTTGACGTATGCCGAAATTACATATATTGGTGTACTACTGTATTCTTCCAAGTATGCATTCTACGATGCAGTTATTTTTACAAAGATATGAGGACTATGAATTCCAAGGACTGAAAGAAATCAGTAGCATTAAGCTTCAGTCTCTAGCTTTAAAGGACAACAAAGGAAACGAGGAGCAACTAGGTGGCATTTTTATGTGATCTACATTATGCTTACACTGCTCTTCCGACGGCTCATTGTGGATCCCATAAAAATACAATATTATCATATTCTGTTGTGTTAAATTGCATAAGTCAAGGTCTAAATCAAGGTTTAATGTATGGATGGGGGTTAGGGTTAGGGATAACCCTAATTAAAGAGCAAAAATATGGACTATCTGGCTTGGAGAAACACTTTTCTAAGACATGGTTTGACAAATTATTTGATAATCATCCCCAGTAATTGCTAATCATTCTTCTTAATAATTTGTATCATCTCTTATACTTTACCCACATTTTTATGACATAACAGGCAGAAACCTCCCAACCCCCAGATGCATCTCCCACGTCATCACACAAGGGGCTCTATTTTGCAGGTCCCACGCAATTCTGATGTTAGATCAGAGGGAACGGTCAACTGGCAGACGAATGGGCCATGGTATCCCTGGTGCCCAGAGGGAATGAGGGCAGATACAGGCTCCAGCCTGGGTACAGCCAAGCTGGACACTTGGAATGGAGAACAGTCACCAGACATCCCCAAAAATGAGTCTGTGCCTAACTCCTTGTTTGTTGGTGCCCGTTGACTAAAATGCCAAAAGTATGTGTACTCCAGCTTGTCCAATTTCTCATTCTGGAAGTAAGGATTTTATTATAAAGTTGGTCCTCCCTTGCTTGCTATAATAGCATCTACTCTACTGGGAAAGCTTTCCATTAGATGCTGGAACATTGCTGGTGGGATTTACTGCCACTCTGTTTGGATATTGATGTTGGGTGATCAAGACCCTTTCTGTGAGTTTGTGTGACCAATCACTTCACAGCTGAACTTGCCCCCAGATGTTTACACTTCACTATTACTTCACTTGTGGTTGACCTGGGTAGCCATAGTAGGGCAGAAATTTAGCCCTAAGCATAAACTAACTTGTTGGACTGAGGCCTTCCTACAATATGATGGTGCCAGGTAGAAAGTCACTAATCTCTTCTGTAAAACCTTCTATTCTTCTGCCAATGCTTGTTACTGGAGATTGCATTGCTGTGTGCTTAATTAGATGGATGGATGGATGGATGGATGATACTTTAATAATCCTGAGGGATAATTATACACATGTAATAGAGGTGTTCACATACTTTTGACTGTCATGCAGCTGAATGACACAAGCAACAACATGTAAAGGTGTCTACAGTTAATTTTGCATCGGCCTCACATAACAGCATACAGGTCTTAAGAAGGAAAATGTCATCAGTCAGCTGAGGGTTAAATGGCAGATTCACTACTGGGTGTGGTGCAATAGGAAATAAAGTGCCAGGAAAAAGACAAAATGTTACCCCTCTAGCCCCTCATTCATATACATTAAGCTCTGTTCCAAAAACATGTCTAATTTCTACAACCCTCTTCATAAATGTACCACGTTTATCATTAATTTATACATGAAAGTGGATAACTTCATAATGCACCTGGACTCGTAATTAAACATGCTCAAAAACTTCAAAAAGTGTTCAGTTGTGCACGTACAGTCGTGGTGAGTCATGTCAGGATACTTAATTTTAGTATTATAAACTCTGTATGCAAGCTAGCTATCAGTCACTGGGAAAGGACGTGTTTATAATTGTAATCTGCAGGCATAACAAAAATATTTAGGCATTATTTGAGCAATTGAATTTTTTATGCCATATACAACTTTTGTATTTGCTCTACTTTTTCCTTGAGAATTCTTTTGTAACCTGGACAATAATATGGCTATATTTTGTCACTATAGTAACCTATGTCAATGATCAATGAGATCCAGTCTATCCCACTTACTCCAGAACACATGGGAGGGGACACCAGTCCACCACAGCTTACATACAGACATTCATGTTTATTTATTTAGCATATAATTTAATCCAAAGCAACATTCAATTAAGGGAGCCAGGTCAGCAAGTCTCTGGAGTAATTTAGAGGTCAAGGAACTTGCTCAGGGGTTCAACGGTGAAATCACTCTGCCAACCCTGGAATTTGAACTAACAACCATCTGATCACAAGCACAGTACCCTAACCCACTAAGTACACATGAGGGCCAGTGACCCAGGAGGTCTGAAACCTTAAGGTTAACCTTATACGTTCTTGAAATATTTCATTTTAAATTTTACTGAGGATTTCATTGTCGCGTAGTTCTGTGGCCTTCCAGTAAGTAGGTGTAATATAATTATGTCACATTCTCCATGACAGTCCTGCCTAATGCAACTTGATATTAGCAGATTCTTTAATATATTGTCATGTCCTTCTTCAGAAACCACTGAAGTGATTACTATGTAAATCCCATAAGAACATTGTGGATCCAACCCTCTTACCTCCTGAGAAGTGTGTGTATCCCATTTAGTCACCGCTACCACGTTGCGCTACCCATGTCGCAGTCACTCCAGTTAAAGCTCCGAAGCTTTGCAACAAGGAACGAGGAAATGCACATGATTTAACTGGAATGCTGGGTACACAGTAACTCAGATTGACATCAGCATACATTTTTAATTAGGTGTGAAACTTTTGTGATAAGCTAGCAATAATAGGTACAATGACGTTCTTTGATTCATTGATGAATGGAAACTTTTGTCTTTCGCCATAAAAGCATCCATCCTAAATGACAATTAGGAAAGAGAACAATGGATTGAGACAAATACAGTGTCCAGTCATCATATTTAACACCTTAGCCCTAATTATTATATTTACCGGAATCAAATGACTTATATTGATTTCTTAAAATAGTTGATTTAAAATCAATTTCCTATCCCCACCAATAATGCGGGGGTGGGG
>JAODKM010000048.1:6981153-6993651 GCA_026780845.1 Petrocephalus sullivani | reverse complement strand
GTATTGAAAAATGAAAGTTAATGTGTCATGTAAGATTGTAAAGGGATGAGAGGCCAGGGGGGTGGATGGGGAAAAGGTCTCACTGCCCATGGAGAATTGTCATTTTTTTGGGGAAAACCCCCCCCCCCCCCCCCCCCCGGCCTAGACTGCCAGCATTGTCCTTCCACTATGTACACCACCCCCTCCCCTTGGAGAGGTAATTGCCTGTTTGCGGCAATTACTGCACCATCTACCATGGGCAGCTCTAGGCTCGGACTGCAAAATGGCAGGGGACTGTGCAGCAAAACAGAATAACCCAGCAAAATTAAATTTCCTCTGATTTTAGGCAATGCCATATTGCCAGAGAAATTACAAAGATAGAAATGCACAACAAATACGGTCAATAAAATGGGCTCTCTGCATTATATTTTTAAGAGACAGGTAACTTATACTATAACTCACGCCATCCCATGTTTACGGCACATTTGACATTAACAGCTTGTCGCGAAGAACTTCCTCACACTCGGGTCACGCCATCGAGTTCTATGACCTTGATGGGCCGGGAAAATCACAATGACGAAAATAAATTTCAAAAGTGTTTTCCGTATTTCTTGCTGACAGTACATTTATGGCACAAAAGAAAATGTCTTTGCGGTGTGGGAATTTCTGGGGAGGAACAAGAGAGCTTTGATGTGCCACCTATGTAGGGGGTTTCCTCGAGGTCCTAGGACCCTTAAATGTTGGCGGAGGCTGTCTTTCCATTCAGAACAAACCGAAAGCCCCAGTGGTGTAAGAACACTGCGATGGGCAGAAACTCCCTCCGAGTTCCCCTTTGAGTTCCTATCTTTGAGGTCCCAGTTGAACAAGTCAAATCCAAGTCAAGTCGACCAGCATTCTCCTGATTGGCTTCTTCGCGGACGGAACGCTGCAATAAACTTCGCTCTTTAGTGACCAGTCAGTGTGCCTCATCCAACTTCAAATACCAAGATCTCCAAAACAGCCATATTTCTTTAATAAGTAAATAAAAACGTAAATCAAAACAACATCATAGGCCATGGGGGTATTCTCTGTATGTGGATTACTCATTTAGCCGGATGAAATTGTTGACGATTTGTCATGATCCTGGATCTGTCGGTTCTTCTAAACTCTCGCTGGATGTGTCGTTATACCAACACATCCTAATCGTCAAACCTGCTGGGAGCAGGTTTGTTCTGTGGCACACTTAACTAGTGTCCGTGCGTGTAAATCCAATCAGCATTGGCCTTGCTGTTCATGGATAAGCGACCAATTGCAATCGATGCGCAAATAATAAGATAAATAATAATTTCAAATCGACAGGGTTTTGCGCGATTGCCGAGATCCTGTATTGTTTCCACATAATATTCTATATGAGATACCGCTTCAACCAAGTTGGAATATTAACCCTCAACAATTAAAAAAAAAGTCTGTCTGGCCCTGAAATTCGTAAGGAGTGCGTATGTATATATATACACACACACTCTTTACTGTACGCTCCTTACCAGTTTGAAGTATATTTTTTTACTTCACTTTAACTGGTTCCCATGTCCTGACTGTGCTCCGTTTCATCTGGAATTATGAAAATTAAATAATAATGTGACACATTTGAAATGTAACTCTGCATTCAAGTATAAAAATTACAAACTACATATCCATTTAATTTTTCAGCCACTTTTTGCCAGCCGTCTTTTCTGATTTGGGTTGCTTTTGCTGCATTTCCTTTTGATACAGATCAATTCTTTGAAGACATCATATCGCTCCAATAAAAAGTCCTGCTCAGATGCACTGTTTTTTCCGTCATTTTGTAGAAGCCAATGAGACACTTGCCCGTTATGTTTTCTAGACTTGATACACATAGGCTTTTCAAGCATCATCTCGGATGATGGAATCCAGCTAAGCTAATCCGTTCCTGAAGTGCGTTCAAGAAATCGACTGATTTTCACCGCCATTTCTTGGATGATTTAAGCGATGTACGGAGAATACCCCCCATATCTGAGGACGGCAATAACAGTGTTTCTCTCATTCCATTTTTACTGGGTTATACACACTGAACCCTCGAACTGCCGGAGAGTCTAAGCTAGTGGTCGCCATCCCGGCCGACTGCCTAGGCAATTCTGATCCTTCACTGGCTAAATCTGGCAAATATGGGGGGAACCACGCTACCAGTCAGCAAAATATACTGCAACTTGCCAGAGTATTTTAGTTGGGAATAAAAAGACTGGAGACCGCTGGCCTAAGCTCTTATAAAGAGTTTTCTAATGCGACTGGCTGCCGCGCTGCTCAGTTCTCAGGTGCCACGGTCCGTTTGACCCGCAGGCTGAGGTAGGCCCTGAGGTAGGCCCTCTCAATGTTAATACTGTCACGCCTGTTTGGAGTGCACCACACTCCTTTGCCCTCCGCTGCCAGCCTCCCCTCCTCTCCCTTTGTTACTCGTGTACTCCCCCACACCCGCACCCCCTCGCGCCCCGTTTCCACGACACAAGGCTCCAGAGGTGACCGAATCCAACCCCGTTAGTAACTGCATCTCCTTGCCATGAAACACACATACGACCTCTCGCTTTAAATCAGCTGGCCAGACGCCGGCAGGCGGAGACAGCCCGGGAATTATGGGAGCTGGCCACAGACAGGGAAACTGACCGCGACACTTTACGCAAAGCTCGCTCACCAGTTTGGCCCATGGTTAGGCTCATTGTCTGATTTAGCAGCAACACTAAGACCAAAACATCGTTTCGACTTAGCTTCATTCATGCAAAATCAGCCGAAAAGGACATGCGATCAAATACAGACCCCAGTTTCCACAAGGATTATACTGTATATTATGTTAGTTATGATTCCGAAGAAGTGGCACTGGCTTTCATCCCATGGTCCGGTCCCCACTATCAGTATTAATTCATTTACCATTTTAATAAAAAAATATGGCCGCAGTTTTGCACTCGAGGCTCTGGCATTTAATAGAATGCCGTCACACTGGGGAGCCGGTGCCCAGATCGTGCCATCTGTATTCAGCGTGGGTATCATGGCCGGTCTAAGCGGCGCTGACTCTTGTTGCTTTAAGAAGAGCCCCATTTCGGTTGCCAGTGCTGCGTTCTTGTGATTTATCCCCCGTTCTTGTCAGGTGCGTCATTCATGTATAAGGTAGCGGGAGCAGAGCCCTGGTTAAAAAAAAAATGCTTTTTATACGCTTTTATTTAGCCCTAATGTAATTAAATGAAACTCGGGTCTGAGGCACTGTAAAGAACAACACTGCCATCTATTGTTCACCTGTGGAAATGCAAGGGGATTCGGGATGGGGGGGGGGGGGGTCCGCGTAAAAAGGGAACAGAAAGACGGGGCGCACGTTTGCTGGCAACGTGTCTATGATGTTCTGGATGTCACCGGCTTTCGCATCGGGGCTGGAGGTGCCCGACGGCGGCAGAGAGACCGGTGCGCGGCTCCATTGTTCAGCCTGAGAGAGATCCGGCTCTCCTGGCAGCTTCTCCGTGACATGATTGATCCACACCCGACTTGTCTGTGGCCTAGATTTTCGGCTCTCGCCGGCTTGCGCTCGGGAGACAGGAGGGCAGCGGAGTGCATCCCGGGGAGACAGAGCACATGGGAGAGGCTCACGTCAGCCGGGGACCCCACAAACAAGACATCAGAAGAGCTGGAGTTGTATCTGAGGCTGGGAGATTGGCTGGGGCAGCCTGGCAGACATCTGCCGCCTGCATTTTCCATACCTGAGACCTCTTACCCAGCCTGTTTATGTGTGAGCGTCTGTCTGTGCATAGGCGATGTTACTGCCTCCTACTGGTCAGATAAAGTGCGGTTCAAACGTATTAAGTTCAATAATAGTTATTTTTATTGTAAAGTTATATTTGAGAATGTCTTGTGTATGTAGTCAAGTTAATGGGTAAATAATTTATTGTAAATGTATTTACTATTTTTTTTCACTTATTTATTTATCCCTGCGACCCAGGAGGATAAGTGGTTTCAGAAAATGGATGGATGGATGGATAATTTATTTATCTGGTTGGGCTTTCTCACAATGGCGACCCCCCTACCCCAGGATAGAAGAGGTAGGCCTACCTGCGTGTAACAGAGTTTATCTCTTGACCCTCCAATTATCCCCGTCAGAAGAAATACTAAAATTTAAACTAAAATTAAACTAAAGTTTAATTACGCAATTTTAACTCTTAATTTTAATATCTATATATGCTTTACAAAAGTCCCCCCATCCTTATGCTACTTCTGGAGTCTGCCTGCCGCATTTAATGCCTTTGCTGAAGCTACTGTAAATGTGTTATGGGACTTGGGTTATGGGAAAAGCATATTGACGTACATGCTAATAAATGCATCCCCCATTCACTGCAGTAACGCTCTCTGTCATGGGTTAATGTGGGTAGTTGTGTTTTTTCGGCGTGCTCTGAGTGTCTTGTGTCTGCTACCCCTTGTCTCGTGTCGTAGCACAGTGCTGGAGTAAAACCCAGACGTCGGCAAACCAGGTCGCGCGGAAGATAAAGGAGCTTGACTCGGCTTCACTTGGAGAGGCGGTGTCTGCGTGCGACAGCTAGGAGGGGCGAGGCCTGGTTTTTCGCGCGGGTGTTCCACGGGGGCCCGCTTTGGCCGGCCACCGGATGCTCCGTGGAACAGATGGCGCGCAGTGGGACCCTGATCACCTGATCTCGGCACGGCACGGAGGGCTCCAAACAGGCCAGACCGCGCCGCTACAGTCCAGACCGCTCAGGCTGGCCCCTTTCCACCACCTACCCCAATGCCTGTCATCCCCAGCCACCCGTAGCTACAAACTCCCACTCAACCGCATCGCGGAATACTCACCTAGGAATACGGCGCTATCCGGGGAATTCCTCCCACTGTCTGCAGCGTTTTCGGGACCAGACGTGGCGGTTTGTTGCTATGGCACTGAGTGTACAACTGCACCGCCGACTGTTTCTTCAGAGCATGAAAAAAATAAAATAAACTGTCGTCCTTCCACAGAAGCAAAGTGATATTAGTTTCATTGACGATGTGGCGAGTTGGTAGCTCTGAGCACTCTTGTCGTCATGTGCGCACATCACAGCGAAAGACGCAATGCTGCAGTCAGGCATGTCTGATGCACTGACAGCGCCTGCAGTGAAACATTTCCACGGACTCATCCTGTGTGACGTGACAATTGCGCCACACTTTTAATTTTTATACCTATGAATTACCTGTCGACATATTCCCTGCAAATACCACATGCGAATGTCATGCAGATGTGGAGAGTTGATATTTGACCTAAAGTTAAACCACATATGCCTGCGAGTCTGACCAGGATAAGCAGTTAGAAGATGGATGAATGGATGGAAAGAATTTTACATGGTACGTAGGGTACATAAGAGCAGACAGACAGGACAACACAAACTATATATAAAAATATAGCTAAACGTATTTCTTAAAAAAGTGTGTGTGTGTGTGTGTATGAATATATATATATATATATGTATATATATATAAAACAGAAGAACAAAACAGAAATTAATATAAATTTTATTATAAGCATATAAACTGTAAGACAATACTGAGTAAGAACAACCTAATGTCAAGGATGGATAGATCATTGGATGCAACTAACATACAAATACACACATCTGTGACTCTGCGGGTACAGAAAATGGATGGATGGATGGATGGATGGATTTACAACTATATCACTTGGGTTTGTACGTGGCCAATAGCCCATTGAAGAGTTATTATTTCCTGCAACCTTGATCATATATGCAGTAGCTGGGTGAAGGGGGTCAGGGGGGCTTGGTTTGTGCTCCTAAATGAGAGGACATGAACGCATGTAAGGAGCTTGATGGGCCGAATGGCCTCCTCTCGTTTGTATAGTTCTCATGTTCTTATTCCTCTGCTCATGAAGCAGCATCATGGCTTATAATTGCTCCTGGAGGCAGCCTAGTCACCAGGCTGAAATGACCCTTTTGTTTTAAATTACCTTCCCAGTTTCTGCTTAGAGACCTCTAAAACGATACATCCGACAGGTAATAGACTTACAGCAAAGTGGATGAGACATTTTTAATCGGAATAAATCAGCTCTAACCGCGGCCCTGCTTCGCAGCTCTGTGACGTGCGGCAGTGTTGTGAAACAGCAGGGCTATACGGAGCAAACTGTTTCATTTGCACGCGTCTGGTATTTCTGAAGTTAGGACACTGGCGCTTTCAGAACGTGCCATTTCTGTTTTTGGATGTACTCCAGTGCCCCTGTTAGCACAGCCAGGGCTTTAGCAAATTATATTACATTATATTACAGCCCATATGTAAAAAAAAAACAAGCCAGACCTGTATAATTGTATCGTTTGTATTGTATCTCAGGTTATTTGTGCCAGGCTACCATTAATGTTCAAAAATCCAGCCTCCCAAGGCAGACTCCAATCCAGGCTCTCTGGGTAATATCTCCTTTATTCTCAGAGAAAGAAAGGTGTTCCAGTGCTAAAGCGTCAGGCCCAATTACCTCCACTCAGGATGAGTCAATCACTGGGTTTTGTGGCCTTAAGTTCTCACACCATACCCGTGAGCTGGCTTCTGGCTTGTCAGTTTCCCGACCTACACAAGGGGTAGCTGTTGAATCTGGGATGGCACAAAAAAAAAATAATAATAATAAAATGCTGAAAAATAACACAAAAGAAAGCACAAACATTTCCGAGGACTAACAACTGACGCGAATGCGAATCTAATTGTATGCTAATGCTACTACAGCGGCGATTTTCACTTCGGCATGATAATAATGAGTTTTGTGAGGTGTCAGGGGAATTCAGAAGGAGCGCTGAAAGATCATTAGTTCATTAGAGCTTTTTTTCCATCCCCATTCGAAATTTAAATGAGAATTCACACATTTCACTTTATAGCAGCTAGACCGAATTAGTAAATGTCAAGAATGTATTATTAGACTTTTCACGGCAGAACTTTGAGCGGGAAACTCCAGTCGGTTGGTTTCCCCACAGATCAAATTGCAGAGAACGCTAATTTCCCAGCATTCATTTCTCCACTGCAGAACTGACGTTTCTGTCATGTTCTCTCGTCCCGGGATAAGGCTAAACGCTCACCATCTTCATTCAGAGATGTGGGTGGCCTTCTTTTTTTTTTTCTATCTACAATCTGGTACATGAAGGGAAGATAAGACTCACTCTCCTTCTCAGGTGTTTGTCATTTTAACAGAAGATTTTGTTTCTCGTGTGTGTGTGTGTGTTTTTTTTTTTTTTAACGCTCCCTCCTTCCGCTTCTTTGGCAAGTGCCGCGATTGTTCTCCGTTCACGTAGCCGTATGAAAGCGGAAGCTGTCAAGCGGCAGCATGCCCACGCGAGTCGAGCGGGAGAGCAAGGCCTTAGAACCGTCCCGAAGCAGGGGTGCCACGTTGGGGGGGCTGCCAGAGACGAGACTTTGTGCTGCCAGTCAGACCTCGCTGCTTTCCCGGGTACAGAGGAATGCCGACTGGCAGGCATGTGTGTGATTGAAGACGGGGTGCGTAGGGGGCTGATGGGGTGGGGGGAGGGGGGGCTGGGGGCGGTCCCGGATGAATAGAGACGGTGGTGACGAGGCGAGAAAGGCCAACAATTAGCTAGGAGTTTATCCCTGGGTTAGTCTTTTAACTTACACTTCACATCACTCCACATTCAAAGACTTGAAGTCTTGAAGTTACAGCTCTATGCTGTCAGGCGGCATTCTGCAAGCTGCAGATAAAGTTTGCCGATTTTAATATTTACTTATATTTCGAATCCCCGGTTGAGAGCTGGAGAATGAGGATGCTACAGTGGCTAGTCGGCCAATGTATTCACCTCAGGTTTGAAGGACAGTCTATACTGGCACTTTTCCACTGCTGTCATGAGCTGAGCCGTTCCCGAGCCAAACCGCAAGCTGGCGGTTTCCCATTGTGTCACTAACCATCTGAAGACCTATAAAGCAAGGAAGAAGCCCCTCATAAACAAGAAGCAGGGAAGAACCAGGCCCCAGTTTGCAAAGAAGTATACATACTGTATTATTCACAGACGCACACGCATACATTGAGAATTGAGTGAAACTCTTAATTTTGTGTGTATGTGTATCTATATATCTATATATATACGACTGTGTCTGCTGTGCAGTGTCTGCTTTGCTTAAACTGGGTTATTGCATGGACAGTTGTGAGTTTAACAGTGCATTACAGTGCTGACTGGTTTGTTCTCTATCAGAGCCGATGTGTCTTTTTTCATCGTCCACCTGCTGCTCCAGCCACACTGTACTCCTCTCATCTCAGAGATGGTCCAACATTCTCCTGTAGGGTCTTCTAACGCAGGGCAGAAAATTCGTAGAGGTCATAAGCCCACACTGCTCAAAAACCACCCACAACCATCAATATACAATTATCACTGTGGAGGACAATGTCTTGAATTTCACCAGACATAACAGACCTGCTGGTGGCCATGCTGGTTGTTTCTGACAAACTTTAGCAGACAATTTCATATACTTCACAACGAAAGGTATTGTATGATGGTTATAAACTCCAATTTCAGATAAGAGTCGGAATCATCCTGTCTGTCTCCGGCACTGTTGCTCGGCGTAGTGTATCTGTGCTAAAAGCCTGACCGTTTAAGGGCTAAGGTTACCCTGATTTGTATTTGGCAGAGTACATATTCCGTTGACAGACTAAATCCCTTTGGACGGGCTAAGTAAGCAGAGAATATCTTATTCCACACATATTTTAAAACAGGGAGGGGGAGATATTAGAGAGAAGATAACACGCAAATCTCTGCTCAGCGGAAATTTTGATTTTAGTAGCAGTTATAATGATTTATTTGTTTGCTTAAGTATAATGAAAATTCATACTGTCATGAAACGAATCACCTTTCACCTTTAAATGATAACAGTCAGTGCTTCAGACAGACAGACCAATAGATAGATAGATAGACAGACAGACACTAAGAGACTACATTATTGTCTGTGTATTTTACTGTTAGATTGGGGTTTGTACCCTGCCAAACACTGCCCCCTGGTGAATATATGATTGATACAACCTACACTGTCAATCCATTATCTGCCTTAGTGTCACTAACCACGGAAGCTGGTTAATTCCACCTGTCCTACTAATATCTAACATTATATGATTGTTTTTTTACAGTATATATTCAGGCCAGACTGGAAAAATAATAATACATATCTGATTAACAGTATCACCAACCTGAGCCAATCCATATTGTGTTAAAATTTGTGATATAAATTCAGAAAATATGTTTAATGAATATTGATGTTGAGCATTACAAATAAATTAATATTGTGTGTGGAACTGTTCCAGAAACAAGAATTTCAATTTTAAATACTTTAATTTTGCCTGCTGAACGCTAATATAATTAAATGACTATGATATTCCTTCTGCAGCGTGCAGAACAATCTAGAAAAAAAGCAATTTCTTTAATATTATGCATCTTAATGAGGTGTTTGTTTGCTTGTTTGTAGTTTTGGCAGAAATAAGCAATACATTTCATTCAGCTTAATAATGTAGTATCCTGTGGGATTGGTACCCTAAGGTAATGCTTTTTATTATCTTTGATGGTTCCTGTGCACTAAACCACGGAGAAGGACATTGCTGTTTTATGGTAGATTGTGTTATTTTTTGGGGGGTTTGGAGACACTCTTCAGCTTTATAGCTTTTATTTATTAGTGAACCAGATGTGCCTATGATTGAGTTTTACAAGGTTAACAGCTGGGCATCAGTTGACACAATTCAAGATCACCACTCTGCGGAAGGAGTCAACAGCAAGGTACTTACTAGTGAGTTACACCTCCAACCATTTAGGTAATAGGTCCACTTGTTCAAAGAGAATCACCCTGGTACCTTTACTCTGGTGTGTTTACAACTCAATGCATGCATTTGTATGGGGCCCCGGTGATTTGACCCCCTGTTGGCCACCAGTAGTCACTACACTAAATATTAAGTAAATACATTCTTTGATTAGGAGATACTGAAGCAGCAGATCAGATAGCTAGCTACAATCTTCTGACTCTGTTTTTTCTATATTTATTTGGCTTTTGAAACATTTGAGGGAGGGCCAAAAAGGTGAGGGGCCCCGAAGTGACTATAAGAGGGGCCCCAGAAACAAAACACCTGTATCTGGACACAGAATCACTGCCCACAATACCACCGGTACTCTCTTGACAAAAAGTCTGACTCTGAGCTCCTTTCTCCAGCAATCAGTATAAAAAATGTAATCCATTTAGCCCTCTCATCATATTTGATCAAAAGTCACGATATATTGATCATCAGTGCAAAGCTGTGGACATTTCGTTTCAATGTCATCTGGAATCTGGTTTCGACACTCAACCTCTGAATAAAAAAACAGAGAACAAAAGTAGCTTTCCTTTGAATGTTGTCATTAAATCGCAAGCCACATAACATATTTATTACAAAGGCAATATTAATAACCAAGTAAGTCATAGTTTAAATCTGTTCTTTTGGACAGCGTCCCAGTCAAAATATAAGAAAAAGGTTCATAAATATTGAATCAAGCTAACTTCACAATCACTGTATTTTAGGTCAGCCGCGTGAGGTGAAAGTACCTTTTTTTTTACTGTATTTTCACCTGTTACTGTGTGCAGTGAATAGACCTGCCTACATACTTTAATATTGAGTTAACCCTTCAGTACAATCCTATTATTGGCAAATGGGAAGGTCATTACTCTGTATCAAATAAAGCAAAGATCATGTACAAGCAGAATCATTCTGTACATGATTCAGAATTCACTATAAAAATACTGTGTTTTGCTTTATAAATTCCTCTTGCTAGACATAGACACTATAAATCTATAATTAATATATTAGGAAATGCATAAGGAGTTGGAATTACAGCCAAATTGCATCACTACACTATGCCCAGTCCCTGATAACAGAGAAGAGCGTTCTAATTAAGCCCAATTCTACCCAGCTATATCAAAATTTCCATCAATCGTGACAGTTAATGATGTTTGGTGATGCTGACTATACATCTGACGAAAACCGGTTTTCAGTGCAGTGGTAGGCGGTAATTTTACATGTCGTTGGTGCTCCTTGTTCTTGTCAGTGCTAATTATACCGTACCTTCACTCCACGTCCTGCGAGTCACGCCTGTCGGCGTCGTCTCGAATTACGCAGCCCGAGATATTCAGATCGATCGTTCATTCTAATCGCGGCGACCCGAGCCAACCCATTTACATTTAATATCTATTCATTTCCCAAAACCACTCACCCCACGCGGGATCGGTGTAAATTACAGGAAGTTCAGGAACTTCACAGAGCACGTGCACTCGCCAACGACAGTAATAAGACGTTAGGGACACCAGCGAGACTAAACTACATGTCTTACAAGGACTGTGCCAGGAAAATGGCGCAGAAAACAAGGAGAGTGCGCAAAACTGCACACACACACTCAGGGCCATAGACGTAATCAGCCTCACAACTCTGAATCTGCAAGGCAAGGTGTAACCCATCCATATGTATGAAGCAAACATATTGGTTAGCACACAAAATAAGGCCATAATGTAAAATTTCAGGCATAGCTCGCGGATGATACAGAATGTACCGGCTTGAACATCAGGCCTAGCTGCTGAGAAAGCTCTCACAAGCAGTGGGTGCGGGAAGTGCCTTATTCAGCGGGATGGTCTGTGGTACCAGAACACGCTTCAGTAGCTCTTTATCTCGCTCGCCAGCCACGAGTCCAGCTCATGTCGAAAGCTTGAAGAAGCCATCATTCCGTGGGCAATCAATGGTTTCCTGCCTCCTTTGTAGCGCTACCTCACCGGTGATTAGTAAAACGTTCAACGGCAAACACGTTATAGATTAAAAAGAGAGAAATGGTCATTCTGCGTTAGCCGCGGTCTGTTCCGATATGTCCGTTATCAATAAATTTGGACGCGGCATTTGTGTTGTTGCTAAAGTAGCCGCGGGAAGAGCGGGAATGGAGAATGTTGGTGTGTAACTGCCTTGGGAGGTTGCGTCACGTGACCAGGCATGTTGTGCCGATTCAATCCATCTGTTCCCAGCTTTGTGAATCACCTGAAGTATATGCCTTTATATGTCTCCCTTCCCTCATAATGTGATTCAGAGTTGTTTTCCCTATTGTTGTTGTCTGCCAGGCCCACCGTGTTTATCTCCTTCCTGCCTGCTTCTGTAGTCCCATGCCTCCGATAAAACGAACCCCCTCCGCCATTTCACACGGGTCTCGTTTGAAGCTGGCAGCTTTGAAAGCAGACAGTCAATATGAATCGTCATTATCACCAGCTCACAACTGCAAGTGTGAATTCTCACGCTTATGATGTCTACACGCAAAGTCCGTAACAGGCCTACCATCTCTGTCTGTGTTGGGCTTTCACTGTGTTTATATGTTTCCTACCGCTGAACCAAAACTGTGCAGTTAGCGAGCTAGCATCTCCAAATTACCCATATAATATGATTCTGAGTCTGTATATACACTCACCTAAAAGATTATTAGGAACACCTGTTCAATTTCTCATTAATGCAATTATCTAATCAACCAATCA
>JAODKM010000048.1:6958521-6977143 GCA_026780845.1 Petrocephalus sullivani | reverse complement strand
GGTGGTGAGTTTGTGGGTTTGTTCTTTGGATTTGTGTGAAAGAAATATTTACTCTTTTTTTTTTTTTGTGTTGGGGGGTTTGGTTTTTTGGGGGGGGGGGGGGGGGGGAGAGGGAGTTCAGCCTTGGCCCGTCTTTGCCATAGCTCGATCGATCACCATGAGTAACTATCAACTGTAAAAGGTGGATGGTGCCTTTGCAGAGAAAGGGAAACACCTTAACGAACAGCAGAAGATGAACGTCTGACTAAATGCCATGCGTCCCGTATTGTGCTTGACTGCATGTTCTATACATAAGCAATGAGCAGAGCTGAATGGTAATAGAGCCAAGAAATTATAGTAGTTGTTCCAGACAGAACTGAAACCTAATGCACATCCATCTGCCTTCCAACAGCTATAATCCAGTGTAAGGCTGTGGAAAAAATAATGTAAAAATTATATATATCAATATATATATATATATATATATATATATGTGTGTGTATATATACATACATATATATATATAATTTATTTTTCTAAAGCACCTGCTCATTCCCAGTAAAGGATTTACACCCCATTTAATCAAGCATGTCTCAGCTTTGGCAAGCAGCAGGTGAAAACTCACCTTTAATATAATAACTGGAAACACAACGGGGACCCGAGAGGGGGTAATATCCTCCCGATGATGAGAGAGGGGGAGATCGGGAGAGAAAGGAACATCCTTTCCCCTCCGCAAATAAAATGAAAATGAGATCTTCTCTCGGATAAGATTAAACAAATCACAAAAAAACGCCACCCCGTGCTTTCCGTGTGAAATATTAATAAGTAAGCGAAGGAGCGAGAAGAGCCGGACGGGGCCGGTTCGCGGGAGCGCGCAGCAGGCGCGGTGCGCCTCCGTGCAAGCACATATATATGAAATATCAGTTAGCCCCCTTTTTTTCCTGACTAACGTGGGCAGATACTATATTTTATTAACTGTGGCAGGTGATATATTACCTCCGTTTTCACTCGCTGAGATTGCATTAAGCTGTTATCAGCGCTCTTTTTTTTACCCCCTTTCCTCTTTTTTTTCTGCCGCTCAGCTGCTTTGGCATGCATAATTATACCGCGAATCGGAGCTAATAAAAGGGGGAGAATTAAATGACCTTAAAAAAAACTGCCACTGTTTCCACACCGAGGCGACACCTCGGAGGCCGCGGCAGGCCGGCGTGACCGCCGGGCCTCGCAGCGGCCGTCCGCTGTATATTAATGGATTTCCAGATGGCTGGAGACGGTTCATTACCGCGGCATGACGCAGCCAAGCAGGGCTCTAATGAAATAATAAACACGTTTAATTGCGAATTATCAAATGATCTTAAGGACTTGTGACATGACACCAGCTCCCTGCCTCAATCCCCTGCCTCTTGCAAGCAGGTTGACCAGATTGACAGATCACCTGCGATTCGGCAGTAATGGATTCAGAAACAATGATTAGACTGTCAAAAAGAAGCTTCAGTTTTAAACAGAACTTTATTTTAATAAGGTTTTGTGGGTTGGACTGATGTTTCAAAATGACAATTTCAAGGTTGCCAACTCTGAGGCATCTGGCGTGACACTCAGGTTTTCAGACTCTCAGTCAAGAAATCTTAAGGCAAATCAATATTAACTCCATTATAAACCCCAAATTAGCTAACCAAAAGCACTGGGGAAGTTTGCAAACCATACAGACTATTTACAAGGTAATAAAACGCTTACATACATGCAAATGTGTGTGTATGTGAGTGCAGACTTGTCTCGAATTGAAAATCTCACGCCAGCCAGCTGAGCAAAGTTGGGAACCTTGCAATTTATACGATCCATCTATCCATTGTCTATCTACTTTTCCAGGATCAAGTCACATGTGAACTCAGAGTCTATGCACCCCACACATCGCAGAGCAGGATGCTGAGCTACAACATGGACAGAATAACTGTCAATCAATGTAGGATATAAGATATAAACCTACAGATAATTCCTTCAAAGCCCAGCACATGACACAAGGCTGGGGTAGCCTCTGGATGGGATGCCACTCAGTCAATATATATAAATTAAAAACATCTGCCAACAATAATATATAAAAAATCCTATTCCAATCTATATCAATTTTCTATAAACAAATGCATACGGTATTTTTGAAGACACAACATTTTAAAATTGATATCCTGGCAGAAGAAATTAATTAGGAACTCGCTGATACAATGTATGCGTTCGCTATAAACTTTGAGTGATGGTAGGAAATTGCATCTTAGGCGAGATAAGAGTAACTGACACATTTAATTTCCCTCAAAAAACACTTCTCTCCTCTTTTCATCATCTAGGATGGAACTAAGTGGCAGTGACCACATCAGCAAAGAGCCCGCAGACAGTGAGAACTGATCACAAAGACAGCGAAGCTAGCAAGAAAAGTCTGAGTTGTTCTTAATATTATTTACACTTTTAGCGGACACTATTGTCCAAAGCGACATACAAGTGAAGCAAATAGCCCATTACAAATATACCTGCTGACATGGACTTGACTGGGTGCAGCTAGGCTGAGCTTCCAGTGAATGCCCAGGTACAGGAAAGCTAAGGGGCTACAGAGCAGCTTCTAACAAAGCAAGAACCTAATGAGACTATTCAAGGAGCAGAAGTGTAACAATAAGCACCTTCAGGGAATGTAAGGAGGCACCGGGCTAGTAGAGGAGTTCCTGCAGCAGGTGGGGCTTGAGGGATTCTTCATTCCACTATCGGGGAGCCCAACATGAGAAAGGTCTGGAGAGAGCCTTCTCATATGGTGGAAGGAGTTATAATAATAACAGGTCATAATAATTACATTAAGGAACAAACATTTAAATGATAACTGATAAATCCTTCGAAAATGCTGTATCTGCCCTGGTGTATAGGCATCTTCTGTGTTTAAGCTACAAATAAAAGGAAAGATATTTGGCTAGGAACATAATTTTATTCCCTTCCAGGGTGTACCCCAGCCTTGTGCCCCATGCTGGTTGGAATAGGCTCCAGGCCCCTCTCAGACAACTCCGAGAAGATGGATAGATGGATGGATGGATGGATGGATGGATGAAAGGATAGACAAACATATTTTAATTTGCAACAGTGATCAGAAACTTGCCATTAAAAATAATATTATGAAGAATTTTATTGTTCAGCATTTCCTATTGATTAAATCCTAATTATGTAATTAACATTTTATTAACTGCTATGTCTATTTCCATAACCGTTGATAACCTCAGTACATATATCTTTCACATTTTATAGGCTAATTAGCCAAATTGAGCTGTAGGCACTAAACATATATGATACTGTTAATGTACATCTCTTCGTCTCCTTGGAGGAGTTTCAGCTAGCTATAGGCCTAATTCCTTATCTTTCCCTGTGCTTCCTCGTTGCAGCTGTGTTTACCCTAAGTATAGACCCCGTCGATTTTTTCTTTAATACAAACTCACAGAGTCTATCTGGCTCTTTCCACCCTCAATAAAAACCTGCTTCTGATTCATTTGGAGGTTAATTTGCGATCCTTTGCCGTCGTACTGCTTGGAAGCCTATCACCAAATATGCCATCAGGTGTTCAATATTTTTAGAACCTCTGAGGTGTAAATTGCTCTCATTATCTTTGTGTACACACTGAGTATTGTTTGGAGGATATGCCTTCCTCTTTCCGGCACAGGACGGACTATTTCTATTAAGAATTCCGGCGCAACACCCCTGTGGGGTAGAGTGTGGTCTGCCAGGCTCGTTAATCGCGCTGTTTACAGCGGGTAAGCCGTGTTATGAAAGCTGCAGCACCGTACGAACAGCCGCCCCCTTGGCTTAGCTGCGGAAACCTGGAGGAACTACGGAGAAAACTCGACTTGCCGGTGTACCGCGACACGGCGCGCCACTGCAACCCGTCGAAACACAGCTGCGTCTTTTGTTAGAAGTTATACGCCTCACGAGAAGCAAGCATCACAGTACTATATGCCCTGTGAAAATGCACTTCGGATTGCTTTTATAAATAAATTATTACATGCATTAGGAGGCTTTATGGAACACCTGTGGGGCTAAATGTTTCAGAGTATAATATCTTCACTACTCCCCGGGCACCAAAATACAGAAGATTATCGATAATCCGTCTTTGGGCATTTTCCAGCCGATCTCTGTGGAGGGATCCAACTTGTAAAACCGTATCCCCTTAACAAATAAAATTCACATGGCAAGTACTCACACCAAAACACATGAGTGAAGATCTAAGAAACAAGGAAGCTGGGTCTCTAAATAATTGGGGCAGAATGTTCAAAAGTAGAGGTGGTGGGTGGATAAAGTAGCGCCTCTCAATAATTAATTACAAGAATCTTCAGGGCCACTGCATAGCTTAAGTACTTCTGAGAGTGCTGTCATACGAGACATGGGTTGTATGTAGGTGGTTACTGGGATATTCCTTAAGAACAGAAAGTGCCAGGTATTTGAGAGAAGAAGGAATGCACCACCCGACTCTATAAAAATTGACATTAAAGTAAATACACCAATGAATACAGTAACTTCAACAAATAGGTATTATAGCCTATAGGTGATAGTAATAGACTCCTCAGTATACTCTTGACTGTCGTCTGCATGTACCTTTGAACTATTAGTACTAATCAAATCTCTAATTACATTAATCGTTTTGTATAATACCTAAAAATGTGAATGGATTTTGAACATTATTTTCAGTTTGCCAATGAGGGTAAGTGAATGAATCAGTCGAGAGGGTAGCTTGTTAAAATCCAAAACACCTAAGCTGATGATTTCTCTATTTATGACTTCAGATGATCAACTGCAGTAGAGTGCAGATAATTAGGGTGTTTTCATAGTAAAACCCCAAACCTCATTGGTTGGCTTGCATTAAGTCAAACACAGTGCGTTGTTTTGATTCCCATCTCTTAACGTGACAACCTGGCATTGCTGTCAACAACGGTAACGAGTCTGAACCTGACAAAGGGCGACTTTATAGCTACCTGCCCCCCTATTTTTTTGTGAAGATGCTGCAACTGGGCCAAGGTCGGTCCCTCTAACGTTGCCATAGAGTGGGCTTTTTAAGTTCTCTCAGTTTACTGTTAAAAGCACTGTGTTTTTTCTTTATCTCGTTTGGCTGTTTTTGCTTCCCACTCACTTCACAACTTGGAAAATTATGCAAAATGAAAAGCCATTAGTGATGCTTTCATGCTGGCAACGGGACATTACGGGCAGCAGACAGCCTAGAGATTTTGGCAAAATCCTTATTCCATGAGCAGTCCCTGCTGCTGTACCATTGAGGAGGAGGTACTGTAAATAAGCGATGTAGTATTAAAATTAATTTATATATTAAAAATGACATAATGAGATTTAACTAAATGTTACTAGCAGAGTTGTTGTTGTTATTATTATTAGATATGATATAAATGATGCTAATAAGTTCTCTCTAAACAAAATGAGAACTGCATCACTGTATCAAAATGAATGTAATCAGTGAATTGTGGCTTACCGGAAAACGTGAAGGGAATAATCAGTGAATTTTCACTCAAGTTTTAGAGTTTACATTGGCATAAATACACATGTGGATGAGTTGTTTTATTTTACTGTTGAATAAAAGTCTTGGCATTCATAAAAAAAACAGAGAAGATATCAGTTTAAGAATGACACAATGCTACAATATATATTTGTTGTAATAACAATAATAATAATTATTATTATATTATTTACTATGTTTTTGAAACGTAGTAAAGCGTAATAGCTATTCATAATATGTCTTTTGTTCTTACTGCAACAGAGAACCAGTTTCCTGCAGATACTTACACTGGTCTAACTGTTTTGTTCTTCTTCCCCGAATCCATCACTCGCTATGGCCACAATTATAAAACGTCACTGTATAATGCACAGCGGCTTGATGAAACAGGATGAAGAAGATTCTATTATCTAACATAAGCTATCATCTATTTTCTAGCATTGTTATCGGCAGTTCGGTAGTTTGCGTTGTCGATTGCACTGAGGATTTAGCTGGCAGGACTTCCGGTGCTTACGTGTGTGTTTTACATATTGTGTAATATAAACAAACGTCTCCGCTTTTTTTTTTTAGAAATGCAAACTGAGCAAACCTGCCAGAAAGTGGCAAACAGGCAGGACTTATGATAATTATTTCTATTATTATTAATAATAAACTCCTTGGAAACTGGTTATAAGTTAATATTCTTTCAAATTATAGCCTAAGGTACCAGAATAAATACCTGCACTATTTTCATTTGTCAGCTACTGGTGGGGGAAATGTAGAAGGAGGAGTAGATGTGTAGTAATTAGCCATAGATGTTAGAGAGTACTGCGGGCTTCTGGAGGAATGGTGAGGGTGGGTGCAGCAGACTCACATTCAGCTGGCAGATGCCTGAACCAAAGCTCTTTGTAGGGCAATGTGGTCTGGGGGTACTGCAGGGCAGAGCATGTCACAGACCAGAGCCTTACCTGGAGGTGCATGTCCTGGATTGGGGTCGGCCGCTAGTATGTTTGGATCCAAGGATTCAAATTATTTGTCTTCGTTTGTACAAGTACTATGAAATACTTACTTGCGGATCTCTCTGCAGGCCTAAGCAACATAACAATGAAGAACAATAAATGACAAATATCGTACAAGTAGGACAGCAGGGTTAAAGTGGCAGTGGATAAATGAGGAGAGTGGTGATTGAACTATTCCTGAGCCTTGGGAGGAAATGGAAATGACCATGCAGGGAGGCTGGGGCCTGTCCCTGAGCTGCTCCCACTAAATATCTAACCATACGAATTTGGAAAAACTGTAATGGTATATATCCGATAAAGACGTTAGTTAAGCAACTACAGTTACCCCTTCACGTAACAAATGTGAACTGTGAATACACAAATAATACTAGCGTCTATCTATTTTCCGCTGGCACACTGACAATTTGGTAACTCCAGTTACCCTCAGCATGTTTTTGGACAGTGGGTATGCCCCATGATGACACGGAGAAAACATGCAAACTCCACAAGCATGCAGCAAAGGTAGTGACTAGAACCCTGGTACTGATTTTCCTTTGTTTTAATTTTTATTTCCCTGTCATATTCTTCCAAAGATTCTATCCCCCATTCCAGAATGTACTATCTGGCTGTACTGACTGTAAGCAGAGTTTGATGTCTATGCTTATGTCTGTGCATGTCATGAGCCATGATATAGGCCTAACATTAGTGTGGAGCTATCGCCTGTCATTTGTTTTTTTGGTTTTGTTGTTTTGCTGTATGTTGGGTGTTATTTTTGATATATTGTTTAAAAATAATACAAAATGAACACCACTGAAGAGTTTAAAACTTGCATGGGATTCTAGTAGAGGCGGGCCCAAGCAACTAGAGGAAGTGGGACCAAGACATCTGATTGGTTGGTCTGACATCTGACACGAGACCTGATTGGTTATTACTCTGAACCAATCATTTTTCATTCTGCCCTCAGAACATGTTTATCTAAGTAAATCTCCCATAAGCCTTTGGATTTTACCACGAACCAGTGACCACAAGAGGCAGTTGCGGAGGTCAGCTGGTCAGTGACTGTGTTGACTGTGTCATTTATGTTTTTTCCCCCCCTATATTTTAAAGGAAATACCAACTATATGGTTAGTCTAATGAGGATCGACAGAGATCTCAAGATGAGAGCTTTGAAGGATTGCCATAGCCTGTGACCAAGTAGCTATTGTTACTTTTTCTCTATAAAATCCCCGCTCCATTACACAAGCTGCCAAATTGGAAAGCGGCTCCAGGACAGAACAATCTTATCGAATGGACCAGGGAGAGCTGGGAGCCATTTCATGGGCTCAAGAAGGTGCTGCTGCTTGAGTGTGTGTGCCAGCCTTTGCCAGTTTATCCAAGTGCAGTCACCTTTTTTTTCTGAACAGTCATCCATGGAAAGGCCCAGGCCGCAGGTGGCGAAAGGCAATAAGGACTGAACAGAGCTACTGGCGACTGGCATTCAGCTAGAGGCACAAAATAACGCGAGTAACAAAAGAAACAATGATCAAAGGAGAGCCAAAGAAATAGACAGAGGTGATGTAGCATGCATCACCTCGGCTTAGCTGTGTATTTAGAAGGTAGTCAGCCACTTCTGGCTCTGATGGCCATACCTTGAACTAAGACCTTCACTGAAGGCCCACAAAGCCTAGCATTCAGGGCAGCTCACCATGGCCCAGTGGATATGGATGTGTCATTGCCTAAATATATCTCAAAGTTATACAGAGGACAACATTCAAGAGCCAAAAACGCACCCGATAAACAGCAGGAACTGAGTGCTTTTGGATGGCTTTATTTATATATTAATTTGAAATGGTGACAAAATTTACATGACGGTTTCATCGTTACGTTCAGTTTTGACCTTTCACCTTTCAAAACAACATGAGATGCTAGATATCCATCAATTTCTGTTTGTTCTATTTCCGTCAACGTGCCACCTTAAGCGTTGGTCAAGTTTTAAAAACCATCCCTTTATACTGACAAAATTGGGACGAATCAATAACATCTCCGTGGAAAAATTGACTGCGGGTGAACATTAATGGAACAAAGGTTGACGCAAGGCCGCCAAACACATCCATGGTGAAAGAGAAAGTGTGAAATTTTATAGGCTAAAAATACGCTTAGTACATTTTAGAACACGAGGGGCTCGTCATTTCGCTTTGACTTACTTTAATATCGCTAGCGTCGTCTACAAAGTTAAACTTTTCTGTCTTCGTCAATCATCCGTCAAACTTTCAAGTAGAAAGTTATTTCTGTTTTTCCTTCCCCTAATGAACTTTGAAAAGACTTTTGACTTTTTTTTTTTTTTTTTTTAAGAATAAAGGCAGTAATGAATGTGACAGTCTCAAGAGCCCCCCGGGGTACTCTGCAACATCTTTAACTTTGCTTGAATGTTTAAAAATACATCTGCGTATAATAAGCAGTGCAGCGGCTACCATTCATGTCCAGAAATTGCACGGCAACACGGCCCGAGCGCTCTTTAGCATTGATTGTCGCAAGAAGAACCTGATATCTGGCACTTCTAAGACGCGGCGCAACGATAGCATTACTTTGGACAAAGGAAAGACCGAAAGCAGGTGAATTGTAATCTGTCTCGCCTTGTTCAAACGGAGTAGACGGGGGAGAAGTGATAATGAGGCGCTTTAGCAGATAGTTCTCTGGGTTTAATCACTGTCTGATTTCAAATGTTGAGGACCAATTAAAAACGATAGGGCTCAGTAAGGGATTACGACTGTAAGTGGGGATGGGTGCTCGGTACAAGAAAATCGATTGTGTGTGTCTGAGTACGAGAGTATCCAGCTGCTACGGGAACTGAATAAATGCGAGGGCTTCCACGGGACGGGGAGTTTAACCGTCAAAGTAAATCACTGATTAAAAAAAAAAGTATCGTGGGGTGAACAGGAAGGTTCATGGCAAACGAAAACATAGAGGTTCATGCCCACTTTTGAATTAAATGTTTGAAAACACACTGAATTTTTTAGGGTATCTTTTCCCTAACCGATGAATTATTCACTGTTCAGAGAAAGTCAGAAGATACCCATTTATGTATAAGTCGACATAAATAAATAAAGTCATTCATCTCCATTTAATGGGAATCTGGATGCTACTGTAGACTCAGGGTGAGAAATAAAATATGCAAGTCATTTGGCCTGATGTTGCAGGAAGATCATTACATTAATCCAAATTTTTGAATAGGTGTTTAATCTGTAAGACACCTTGCTTTAATTATCCAATATCTGACAGAAGTTAAAGCCTAATCTAATTGTCCCTAAACCACAAAAACAAAACATACAGCAAATAAATATTCTGGGTCCTCGCCAAACAGACTAAAATACAGTCAGCCATCACCGTAAATACCTGTGACATCACCGCCACAAACGGCGCAGGATGAAAAGGTAGCTTAAATGTAAACATCTCAAGTTCTAATAATCGGTGTCAGAGTCGGGACTAGCAAAAGAAGCTGAGGATGAATCAGACTGATGCCTCTCTTGACTCACTGTGCAAATTGTTTTATCTCACTTCACCGAAGGGATTTGCAGAAGTGTCACAAAGGATATTGTTAAACCAAGAAAAGGCTTATGCGTTCAGCATGGATGGGGAACTTTAACTGAGGGCAGAACTATGGCAAATGTAAATTAGTTCTTTATACTTTGGCAGACTATAGAACTGATCCTTATTTACATATACTATGGTATGCAAAAACGTTATTAGAGGCACTTAAACAAACAATCATGGTCTGGAAGACTATAGTGCCTATCACATTCTGCGCGATAATAATCTTATACACTTATAACACTTAGAAGGCTTAAATTTAATATAATGGTGAACAATGGGGCAGGGCCGACCCAACATCAGTCAGACTCAAAAGCTGTTATTGTATGATGCCACTGGGTGGAGACAAAAAGCAAAACTAGATGCAAATATCATATCTACAGGGGGTGGGGGGCACTCATTTCAGAAGCTGATGCCAAACTGTATTGTAAAAATCGCTAATAAATCAAGACCAGAGCTCTTCCTTTGGCTTCAGGCTAATCTAATTTACAAAGAGCTTACAGTCCACACTGACAAACCTAAAAATCGACTGATGAGCCTCTGGATGTGTATTGCGAAGATTTAACAGCAAACCGCATTTAGTTGCTCTGTAATAAATAAAAAAGAAAAACTGACATTTAGAAGCATGTTCTCTCTGTTGCACTGGCTAATTTGTGTTTCTGTTTTGCCCGTAGCATTTAAGAGTGTGTCCTGGCAAACTGTCCAAAATGTAATCCTGCCTTTTGGCCTATACTGCCTGAAACATGGTTCAGGTTCCACAAAAAGACTGTTCAGGATAATAGGTTTGAACATGGATGGATGTAAACAAACAATAGTGCTCCATTAGCAATAGTGCACATTTGGAATGCATTTAAAGCTTTAATCATATTAACTGCACAATCCAAATACACATTTTTATTTTAGTTAAACCTAGCTCATCTTAAACAATTCTGATGTTAATATTTATCACATTATGTATCATATGATCATCATCTCAAAACCATGTCAGAATCAACTACTGTGCAGTTAACCATGTATTAATTTCTTTTGCATTGGTATCTTAGTCAATCCAACCTCACAGCCTAAATGCTCATGCAGCTGTTGTCCAAAGGTCCGACTCGGGCTGCACCCAGCCGTCTCCCATGATGCCCTGAAGGCGGAAATCTTGGAAATATTCCAGGAGGTGACTGATGGGAAGAGTATCATAGCATATTTTACTATCTAAAGTGATGTCAACTCATGGCCGATAGGTCCTTTTTGTTCAGATGAATAGTTGGTACAGTTTAATACTAAATTTATCATCATCGCCGCCATCGGTGCCTCATGTTCCATCAGATGTTTTAAGATTGTAATATGATTTGACCCCCCACTAAGATGAATTCACATTACAATAGTTATCTGCATATAAAGAATACAATATGGTAATATTATGCAGTTGAGTCTGTTCTGTTGAGACACTGATGTAAGATCTGTATAGATGTGAAAATCTGCATACTTACAAGTTGGGTTTTTGACCCGGCCCGATTTCATCCTTCGGTATGGGATAAAGGGCCTCATAGGATCTAGCTTCCCCAGAACCGTGGATCGCATAGGAATTCATTTTATTCACCCCAGGTGGGAAGTATCTCCAGGGAAGGAGAGCTTGCCCCTCCCACTTATTGCCATTTATGGAAGCATGGAATGACAGAGGCAACCCTTGCTTAAAGAGATAAAAAAAACAATGTGCATCAGGCACCTTTAGGGCAGTGTGTGATGCAGGAGCAAAGTGTTGTACTTTAACCAACCTGGAATGCATGCCCCCTCCCAGAAAGCAATAAAATCAAATGCTGTCCATGCCTGTAAAATAAGTAAATATGTAACCCATTATCATACACACCGAACATTTTATACAGGTTATTTTATGTGGTAAATGAAACAGTAATATATTGTGGTACATTTTAATTTATTTATAGTTATTTGATACTAAAGTAAATAAAAATAAAAACTGGCTTGTTAATAATGCACCAGCACTTCAAGGAAGCTGACAAACATGTAAACACATACGGGCAAAGTTCCACCTCCAGATATTTTTCTGTGTTGCTATTCAAGAAGAAGGACTCCACAACTAAAACAAAATAAGAAAAAAATATATACTGTACAGGCAGAATAGACATTAGGGGCCCAAATACTGATCTCAACCCTGTTTTATATTATGCACATACACTTATTCTTTAATTAATTAATTAATTAATTGTTATATGGTTAAGTATATTTATATGCAAATTATTCGGATAATTAAATGCAAGTTTGGTATTTATAGATCAGGTCTGGAATGATGCAAACGCACCTTCGTAGTCCCAAAGCCCAGGAAACGGCTGACCAGCTCCCCCTGGTGGAGATGCTGGATCATTGAAAAAGGGGGCGGATACTTCCATTAACAGTCCACAATCTCCGGGCGAAAACTTAATGTTTATAGGGTCATGGTTCACGGGTAAGCTGTCCCAAGTCTGATCGATGGTGAAGTTCATCTAGAGAAATATCGAGATTGACCTCGATTTTTGCATTCCATTACTTATCTCTCATGCCAGCTGGGAGGTGTGATAAGCCCACATAACGCCCGCAGGGTAACTCTCGAAATCCTCAGCCACTAGCAGTGGTAACAAAACATGGCATTTTCCATTTATACACACTGGACAACCGTCAAAATCCTCTGCAGTATTATTAACTTTACCTGGAATGAGGCCTTTTGACACTCGATCGCGGTGTTTACAGTTTCAACAAATTACAGAAATATTGTTTAAGGTGACATATAATTCCATATAAATCTGTGTATTAAACCTGAAAGTAGCAAAACACAAATACATATATAAACTTTTATGCGCATATTAAGGCAATTAAATCAACGTTAATCGGATATTGCCATGACTTCCGTTTGTGTCACACCGTTTTAATAATAATTCTACATATGATACTTACTATAAGGCAGATGGAGGACTACGTTGTCAGAAGAAAAGACTGATGCAAATGAACTATGAAGCAGGACAATCTGTTATAAAAACCGAATCATCTGATAAAGAACACTGCGATTGGACTGCCAACTTCCCACCCATGGAAATAAAACAATTAGGAGTCTTGCGCAAGTATGGAAGAGTATGGCCGTATCTGAAACAAAACAAACTTTAAGTGCTTGAGATAGTATCCTAAAATATCATAAATAATGTAATAATGTAATAAAATTTACATCACGGAACATTGAGCAGTTCTTAAGTAGAAGCGGAATTGAAACTTCTTGTTTCCGTTCGGAACCAATATTGTGACGGACCGTGTCGCTGAGCGACGTTCTGATTGGTCACTTCGTCCGCTTCGAAATACACGGCGCCCGGACGAATATAGCGGCTGCTCAGCGCTGTGGCCAAGAGTAAGTATAACTTTGGCGTGTAATACAGAGTAAAGGAAAAGGATCACGCCTGGGTCTGTAATGCAGCGTGGCCGGTGATTGCAGGGCGTTTGGGACGCTTTGTGGTTTTTAACCCGGGTGCAGATTTCACTGCAACTTGTATGTCGTTGATATGCAGTAAATCTGGATCGGCGACACCTAACGACTGGCTGCTGCGGTTAGTTACCAGGGTCAGCCCCGCGCTCCCTCTGACATGTCACCATAACTATACCTGTCAGGACGGATATTCTGCTGACATGATTTCCTATTAGCAGCGTCAGACTTATTGCGCTCTATTCGGCTTCTCTCTGATTTCTGTGTTTATTTATATGACGCACACATGCCCCCCCACCATCTTCCTTGTGCATATTTGCAGAAGGACGAATTAGGCATTCATCAGATGCGAATGAAAAAGGCGATCGTTCCTCCAGATGGCAACCGACACGGAGTATCAGCGAAATCAAGGTGAGAAATTAAAAGCTGATATTTCCTTATAATTTGAGTGTTTCGATGAATTTGTATTTACAGGCCTAGGCAAGGCGACTTTTCTTCTGTATTGACATTTTTGTATGATTAAAGTTCATACCCTAAATACCACTGTTTGATGTATTTGAGGAAATATTCCCGTTTATGAACACACTTTAAATTCGTTGTATTTTTAATGTTAAAGCCCAGACGCTGAATCCCACCGTGACTCAAAATGAAGATGGTGAACATCAACCCAGGCCAAACCAGGTATATACATTATTTATATTGTGTATGTGGATATTGTGTTGTGTGTTATGCACACATTAACATTTGGCATGTAATTATAATGCAATGTCTTGAAGGATCAGACAAGAATGGACAGTGGATCGCTATGGCTTGCAGACAAGAGGTCGGTGTTTGGGTGTATATCGGGTTATACTTACTATCTGTGCCATATTACGTAGAAAAATAAAGCAGCGGATTCTGACTCGTGTTAAAGTTATTAATGCTTTTCTTTTCAGCATAATGGACCCTCTTGTTGCAGAGTATGACAGGCATATAAATGATATGACTGAGAAGATTCGGCTTTACCAGGTACCTTTTTTGTGCTCAGTACTCTGCTGTTATCATGAATTAAATGAAGCATTTAATAGACTTTTAACACTGGTATTGTAATTTACAGCAGATGGCAGCAAAGTTAATGAGCTTTGAATGGGGGGGGGGGTCTTCTTAAACCCCCAATGTATGTATGGGGGGTACAGAGTACTGAAAATTGTGCCTAATTGGAATTTTGCGAAATAGCACAGAAATTATTACAGAGTTATTAGCTTCACATCTAAGATAATGATGTTTAACGGAGCTATTACATTTGCATAAGCCTGCATATTTTCTTTTGTTCAGGGTGGAGGGGGGTGATGGATATCTTAATTTACCGTCACTTTGAAACTTGCAGGGGCAGATGGTGGCGCTCAGAACGAAGCTCGACGCCGTCGTGAATGAAAACGAACGGTACGCCGCCACAATGCTGCCATTATAATGGGCCGTTCGCTCTTTGGATATGGAGGGAAGGATGGTGGCCATTTTGTGCTAACTTTTGGCATGTCTAGCCTTTCCTACAAGTACTCCCTTAATATAGGAGCATTATCAGCTGAGTAAAGTAATCTGTCGGCTGTAAAGGTCATGTGTGAGTGGATGTGTCTTTTTGCGATAAGACTGTACACGGAACTGCGAGAGTCCATAGAGAAGCAGCTGCAGACTCTCCCTGTCTGCACTGGGCTGGATGAGGAGCGCTTGGTGGATGGAGAGGCCTTGAAGAAGCTGCAGGATGAGGTCCAGCTGTCTCTGCAGGTGTGCCCTCGCCCAGGCAGCGGCCTGGCTCTGAAGTCGTTACCTTAATGTGAACTCCTCCACCTCTATGCTAATGGATGGTCTTGATGAAGTCATTTTGTGCTCTGGAGTTGAACTGTTAATAGTTAGTGATTTGAGAAACAAATGGAGATAATGATGCATCTGTTTTGCGTTTTTTGTGCCGAGCATGTTCTTCTGCGTTATGTGACAGCTTTGCGAATGCGTGACACACGAGGGACTTTCCGCAGGAGAAGGATCAGGCACTGGAGCTGTGGCAGTCAGCTGCGCAGGAGCTGGACCGGCTGCAGCAGGTGTATCAGAAGGTGGTGTCGGACTCTCAGCTCCATCTGGCCGAACGACAGACCGTGAAGGTATGATCCTCCGTTACTATAAGGGGCAGTACTATGGAGCTAAATTATTTTGAATAAAAGATCTGATACTGAAAGTTCAAGAACTTTAAAAAGTACAACAATGTATTCAAACAAAAAATACGTGTTTGAGAGTTTTTTTTCTGTTTAAAAATTATTTTGATTCAGTGCTGGATTTTTTAAAACACCTGTTTTATTTTCATGTTTCACTTTAATATACAGTGGAGGAAATAATTATTTGACCTCTCGCTGATTTTGTAAGTTTGTCTATTGACAAAGAAATGAAAAGTCTCAGAACAGTATAATTTTAATGGTAGGTTTATTTTAACAGCGACAGATAGCACATCAAAATGAAAATTGAAGAAATAACTTTAAATAAAAGATAGAAACTGGTATTTTAGTATTTTTAATATATTAGGTCTTAGGTTTTTTCAGTTGCAGATCATTTGTTTTCAGATTTTTACAGTTTCAGATCTCTTTCAGTTTGGCGTAGGGGCGTGGTGTCTGCTGAGGGGGGCGTGGTGTCTGCTGAGGGGGGCGTGGTGTCTGCTGAGGGGGGCGTGGTGTCTGCTGAGGGGGGCGTGGAATGATGAGTGACAGCATAACGTGGACGGACGGCCTCCTCCCCTTCGGTATATAGTACCTGCCTATGGGAGGCCAAACAATTCAAAAGCCTGGCTAATCCGTTGCCGGTCGGGTTGCGCGTGCTGTCCAGTTATCCAGCTGCGCGATCGAGTCGGATCTCTCATGCTGTCCAGCTGCACAGCTGCGCTGTCGAGTCGGATCTCTCGCGCTGTCCAGCTGCACAGCTGCGCTGTCGAACCGGATCTCTCGCGCTGTCCAGCTGCACAGCTGCACTGTCGAGTCGGGTCTCTCGCGCTGTCCAGTTACCCAGCTGCGCTATACAGTCGGATCTCTCGCGCTGTCCAGCTGCACAGCCGCGCTTCTGAGTTGGGTCGCTCGCGCTGTCCTAATGCACTATTGCACTATCTAGTCGGGTGTCTCGCGCTGTCCAGTTACCCAGCTACGCTATGGAGTCGGGTCGCTCGCGCTGTCCAGTTACCCAGCTACGCTATGGAGTCGGGTCGCTCGCGCTGTCCAGTTACCCAGCTACGCTATGGAGTCGGGTCTCTCGCACTGTCCAGCTGCACAGCCGCGCTGTCGAGTAGGGTGGCCCGTGCTGTCCAACAAGTGTACATAACATTATATATACAACGCTACATTACCTGAGAGGTCAAAATGTCAGACATCGTCATTAGAAAATGTATGAGTTCCTCCAGGGGATGTTGACTATGCTCTAAGGTATCGGTGTCATTTGCGTGAAAAGCGACTTCTGTTTCCAATAAACATACATTAAGGTCGTCAAAGTAACGCACTATGCTGTTGGCACTGCAGTACGACAGTACCGGAAATGGAATGTTTTCTGTTGCGTCCTGTTTTACTACTTGCTTTTGCATTGGCTGTGCCCGGTTTTAAGAGGACATGACAGTGCTGCTTCCTTTTTTATTATTATTTTATCCACAACGGTAGGTATCAGCAGGTGTTCCACCGGACTGGGCTGCGCTGCCCAGCAGGGTCGTGCGCCACGTCCAACGGGATAAGTGGTGTCTTGTTTGAGTAAGCTTTTGAATAGTTTGGCCTCCCGTACCATATACCGAAGGCAAGGAGGCCGTCCGTCTACATTACGCTGTCACTCATCATTCCACGCCCCCCTCAGCTGACACCACGCCCCCCTCAGCTGACACCACGCCCCCCTCAGCTGACACCACGCCCCTCTCAGCTAACACCATGCCAAATCAGTGCCAAAAAACTGAAAAAGATCTGAAACCGAAAAAAGACTTGAAACTGTAAAGAAAAAGACCTGAATCTGGAAAAGAAAAAATCTGAAACATGAAAATAAAACATTTATAAAAAAAAAAAACAGCACGGAATCAAAATCAAATTTCAAACATGTATACGTCGTTGTACTTTTTAAAGTTCAACAGCAAAACTTGAACTTTCAGTTTCAGATCTTTTTTTTTCAAATTAACGAAACTTTTGGCCCTAATTTAGCTCCATACAGAACAAGTAATGTAACATCTACTGTGTCACGTTCCCTGATTACGGGTGCCTTTTCCTCTTGCATCCACAAGGGGCGGTATTTTACTAAAGATGGTACTATTTTGACATACATTAATATTTAGAAATGGGCATAAATTGCCATCTTTTGTTTGCATAATTCAAAGTTCAAAGTCAGGTGTCATTTGTCCTTAGAAGGATCTGCTTGTTTTTTTTTAATAAATGATTTAGAATGGATAATAATATGCCCTGTATTTATATTACAGAATCAGCTGACACAATTCCAACTAGTTGCTCGGCAACTACAAGAGGCCAATCAGACGCTAGAGACGGTAAGGCTTGAATGTTTCAAAAGCCTCCCGGCTCATTTGGATTTTAGATTAAACATTGTGCTGGGATTCCCTTAAGCTCAGCATCTTGCTTCTTATAGATTTACTGTTTACTTTAGATTTACTGTAATGACAGGACATATGTACTGCTATGTAAGGCTCCTCCAGTTGGAATAATCCTGCTCTGTTCCTTCTGTCTCGCATGGTTAGCAAGCTACCATTTCCTCGCCTTTCAAAAGTCCTTCTTCCTTCACTTAGAGGTGTGAGAAACAGGAGACGATGTGGTAAAAGAGTAATATAATATCTTTCTAGTGCATTTTTAATGGGGGATGAAATCCCCCCCCCCCCCACTTCTTGCAAAGCATTATAGGTTTTGTGCTGTTAAACTGTCAGTGTCAGACGCCCCCACTTCAGGCCATTAAGCTCAATGGGGCCTCATTGGATACTGTGTCTGCCTTGCACACAGACCAACCAGCAGTTTCTGAAGACAGTCACGGAGCAGAACGCAGAGGTGGAGAATCTGCGCAGCCAGCTGAGGTGGACCCCCAAACCCCTCCTCCCCGCCCCCCGCCCCCCCGGGACCCGGGGGCTCCTTTTGGCCAGTTGGAAAATGCGTGTTC
>JAODKM010000048.1:6927069-6958404 GCA_026780845.1 Petrocephalus sullivani | reverse complement strand
TCCGTGACCAGTCTGCTCATTTGACCACGTTGTAAAATGCATGTCGATACCGTTCCATAATCGCAGACAAGCGAAGCAAGATCTGCGAGCAGCCACGGCCAAGGTGGAGGAGATGGCCAAGCGCATGCAGGATGCCGAGGAGCAGGCGCAGCGCCAGGTAGGCCTGCCGCCGCGTAGGCCTGCCTGCCGCGTAGGCCTGCCGCCGCGCCATGTGACCCGCTGATCTATATCCCACCTACACTGCAGAAATCTGTGGGTCTGCTTAGTACCTCTGCATTCTGTTGGAATAATAACATTTTAAAAGCTTCAGTGTCATGTATACCGGCAGTCCTCAGGTCATGAATCAGATGCGTTCCCTAAGTGTGTTTTTAGTCAAAATTTTAAGTAAGTCAGAATAATAATAATAGAGTAATAAAAGTAACTACATACGATATGATACTGTACTGTACCTCGAGCCGACAAACTGCTGAAGATGCGTCATAAAGTATGTGTGTGTACGTTTATTTTTACAAACAATTGTATTTAACCCAAATTTATAATATTATAGGCTTTATGGCATTATATTAGTACGAGTCGAATGTTCTTATTCCTGGGGCTGCCTGTGCAGTGTCAGTTACAGTGAAATTCTCACTTGAGTGCATGCTTTCGACAGTAATGCGAATAAATCATGAGAACCACTAAACAAAAATGTAGCATGTGCATTTACAGGGAAAAGTTTTTTGTATTTTTTTATTTGCTATTTCTGCTATTGAGTAGAAGTACTCTGGAAGTGCTGTAGCTGTAGTTCCTGTGTAGAGTGAGAGGGGGCGCCGTGCTGGAGGGTGTCCGTGCTTCTCCTCAGGAGGAGGACGCCGCAGTGGCTCATGGGAAGGAGGAGGCCTCCGAAAGGCGACTCCAGCAGCTCCAGTCAGCCCTCAGCCAGTTTGATGCCAAGTAAGTGTCCCGACGTGGAAGGGGGTGGGTACTCGGGGTAGGGGGGGTGACTGACCCGCCCGTGCCACCCCCCTCTCCCCCCTTCTCATAGGCTGAAGGTGGCTACGCAGGAGATGGAGCAACTGAAGCGTGAGCGGGCGGCTTGGGAAAGGCAGGTGGGCGAGCTGCAGGGGCGCTGTGCTGCGCTGGAGGACGAGAAGTATGAGGCGGTGGCCAAGGTGCGCGAGAGCGTCCAGCTGGGGGAGGAGGCCTCCCTGCAGAAGGAGCAGGTGCGCGTCACCGGCGGGGGCCTCATACTGTATGGGGAGGACCCTCTCGGTCACTGAGCTCAGGGCTTTCATGCAGACCCAGTGCTGTATAAAATCAGGCACCTAGCCATGCAGTCAGGAAAGAATGGGTGATTCTGAAGAGCTCAGTGGTCATGGGATGCCACCTTTGTCACTGGATGCCACCTTAGTAAGTAAGTCGTTTTGTGAAATTTTGGACTATAGCAGTAAGTCTATACTTCCAGCTTTGTGGGAACATTTTGGGGAAGGTCCTTTTTCTGTTCCAGCATGACTGTGCCCCAGTGCACAAAGCAAGATCCTTAAAGACATGTTTGGGTGAATCTGGTGTAGAAGAACTTGACTGGCCCACACAGAGCCCTGACCTCAAGCCCATCAAACACCTTTGGGGTGAACTAGAACAGAGATTGTGAGCCACCACCATCAGAGGCTGACCTGACAAATGCTCTTCTGGATGAATGGGCAAAATTCCCACAGACACATTCCAAAGTCTTCTGGAAAGCCTTCCTAGAAGAGTGCCAGCTGATATAGCAGCAAAGGGGGGACTAGCTCCATATTGATGCCTATGGATGTAGAATGGGATGTCATTAAGGTTCCTGTGGGTGTATTGGCCAGGTGCCCCAATACCTTTGTCTATATAGAGTATGATCATTATTACTGTTAGGGTGAGTGGGTGAGTGTGACCAGCTGGACATAATAATAATAATAATAATGACTACTGTTAGGACGTGGTAAGTAACCAGTGCAACCAATTTTTTTAATGGTCTAATTAAAATAAGGATACTGCATTTATCGTTTTCATTTCAGACATTTTAATTAACTAATGGTACAAATGCAAAATTTCAAGGCCTTTCTGAGGGAGAAGCAAAAGGCTGAGGAGCTGCAGAAGATGAAGGAGGCTCTGAAGAGGTTTATTCAGGATGCCGCGGCTCGCACCAGGAAAGAGGCCAGTTTGTGTCCTTTACGGGGAGGAGCAGTGCGCTTCCGATTGTTTTAGGCGCTTCTTCTGCAGAGATCTGGGGGAGATACTGCACCAAGAATAATTTTCTTGATATTTTCTCTGAAAAACAAAAATGTATTAGGAGTCACTACTTAGACAGGAAACCTCGCCCGCGGGTGCAGATGCCGATGCGGTGCCGCGCAAACTTAGCCCTAATTCAGTTATTTTATGCTCTTAATTCCACTTGGGTAGTCTGTTGGATTCCTTATCTGTTGAATACCGTAGGTGATTGGCACATACAGTACTAGTCAAAAGTTTGGACACATCAAGGGGCCTACATAGGAGAGTGATAGTGTCGCATCACATGACCTGGTCACCTGAGCTAAACAGAGTAGAAATGGTTTTGGAGGAGTTTGACCAGAGAGTGAAGGAAAAGCAGCCAATGAGTGTTCAGGATTAGCCAGTCCCTGGAGTAATTGGGGTTAAGGGCCTTGCTCAAGGGCCCAGTGGTGGGATCACTCTGCCGTGCACAGGGCTTGTGCCGGAAACCTCCAGAGTCCCAACCTACAGAGTTCCTCACCCCCATATAGTGCCTTGACTTACGAATGTCCCAACTAACGAGTTTTTCGAGATATGAGCAGTCTCTCGGCCGATCTTTTGGCTTTGAGTTGAGAGCTAAAATTCGGGTTACGAGCCAGCTTCAGATAGCCCAGCACTAGTTGGTGCCACAACACCCACCCAGCATCCCGCGTCTCACTCGCTCACTTTAAGCAGTTAGCTCGCAGCGGAAGCATCAGTGTTGTGCTCGCATTTGTGCTCGCAGTGCTGAGAAGAAGCAGCGGATGATGTGCATTGAATTAAAGAGAGAGTTTATCGAAAGACACGACCAAGGTGTGCGTGTAGCCGACTTGGCGAAGTAGTACGAGCGTAGCACTTATACAATCTGCACCTTACTGAAGCATTTAGAAGTATATCTTGTCATTGCAGTTTTGATGTCTTTATAATTCTTCTAAAATGTAGAGAATGGTACAAATAAACCTGTCTTTGGGTAGATGTCCAGACTTTTGACTGGTACTGTATCTTTAATGAACTGGTGGTAATTTAAACTGTGAACTAATTAATTGATTTGATTTATTTTCAGGTTGAGAATGTCCGGAAGCAGTGCAACGTACAGATTCACAGGATGGCGGAGGAGCTGTCCGCCCTTCAGCTGGTGTGTTGGTACCGAAACAAAAATCTGAAATGGCATGTTTTTGGTCTGAATTCTGCGGCCATACCTTCTGAATGACATTTAAGATGGCTCAGCTGTATTAAATGTGTTACTTGTTCCCAGGCAATATAAGTTATCCTTCAGTGAACAGTGGCATTGGCAGGCTGGTAGTGTTTCTGATTGGTTATTAAAAGTGCTTCTTGCATTGTGCATTAAGGAATGTGCCGACAAGCAGTCGCAGATAGAGAGAGGCTCGCGGGAGAGGGAGGCCGTGGAGGAAGAGTTGGGGAAGGTAATTTCACTGTTTGTTTGTGGGCTTGGCTGTTGCCATGGAGACGGAACATACTCCAGCAAATGGTAGGGATGTAATGATATACTTACAATGTCATTCAGCAAAATAAGACTGAAGACAAACTAAGATCTGTGCATTTACACAAAAAGCTGTCTTCAAGCCATTTTGTTTTTTGATTGCAATTTTTCTTCCTTATTCTGCAGACTCCAGTGAAAGATGCATTCATGAGTAATTTTATCCCATGTTGCATTCTTACACCGCTATAATGCATATTGTCATTTTTGAATTGTGAAATGTTGTGCCACCGTGCATTGCTAGACTCTAAGCAAATAGCTAGAAATTTTCATTTGCTTGTCATTTGATAGTTAAGTGCTGATACAGCATGTTTGCATTTATAAGTATTAATAATATAACATATATTATAAGTACATTGACCTGGGTAAAGCAATACTTTAGGACCTTGTTTAAAGGAGAGATAGTGAACATACTACAAAAGACCCCCATATAAAAGAATTACAGTATTGTACATAAAGGATTGACATTCTGAACAAGATATGGCATTAAGACTTTATTAATATATATTATCCTGAAATTCTGTAGATCAGGGAAACTCAGACTTCCCTGTATTTTGAATTTTCCAGTCTTACTCGCTGGCATTATGGTATTAATTATTAGGAGCTAATATTTTTAGTATTTAGCTAGTTTTTTTTTCTCTTGACCTTTTGAATGTCCCATACTATTGTATTCAGATCTGGTGTTTTAGTACCGTAGCCAAAATTTGTTGGTAAGCCGATTGGTGGTTTCCCCCCGAAATGGGCCAATCACAATGCAGATTTTGAAACGTCGTCCCTCAGATGTACCGGGACGGAAAGGCAGGGGAGCCAGAGTACAGGAAGATCGAGGCCCTCCAGGGGAGGTGCCTCGGTGCCGAGCGGCTGAAGGATGAGCTGCAGATCACGCTCCAGACGACGCAGAACAAGATGAAAAAGATGGAGATGGAGTACGTGAGCAGACCTAATGCTGTTCATCCACACGTGGCCGGTTTGGACTTAATGCTTCATCAGTAATACCTGAAGGTGTTTGTGTCTTCATACTGACGCAAAGGAATCAAGCTTGCATTAGGGCACACATGCACGGCTTAAAATCCGCATTGCATTTAATGCGATATTGAGCGGCATGCCTCTGTGGTACCTCAGCCTTAAGCCAGAGAAGCCACATCGGTTTTTCCCCTATTTTAAAAAGAAAAACAGCTGACTATTTTTAACAAAAAAAAAATTAACTGGCATCCCATCCACCATGTACTCCAGCCTTGTGCCCTCTTCTGCCTGGGATAGGCTCCAGGGCTCAGCATGAGTGCTTTGAGGACTGATGGATGGATGGATGCATTCTTGCTTACTTTAAAATATCCTTCCCCGCCTTTCTCCCAAATGTGACCACAAAACTAAGAGCCTCCTGCCTGCAGGTATCAGGAGGAGCTGTCCCGCTCCCAGGGGGAGGTGCGCAGGCTGCAGGTGGCACTGTCGGGGGCTCGGGACGACTGCGGCAGTGTGAGCGAGGAGCGGCTGCGGCTGCAGCAGGAGAACCAGCAGCTGCGCAGGGAGATGGAGGATCTGCGCAAGGCCTCGGTGCAGGCGCAGAGGAAGGCCAAGCAGCAGGTAGGGCCGGTGCGGGGGGGGCCAGGGCCTCGCGACAAACAGGGCCGGGATCACCGCCATCTGGCATCCTGCCTCCGCCGTAGGTGTCTGCCATGCAGCACGAGTTCTCCTTGAAGGAGCAGGGGCTGGAGGTGAGGCTGCGGGAGCTGGAGGAGAGCAGCCACCACTCCTGCAGCGACCTCAACCGGCTGCTGGTGGCGCAGCAGAGGACCAGCACGCGCTGGAAGGAGGAGGCGAGGAAGTTGGCTGAGGCCTTCGAGCACAAAGTGGCCAGCGTAAAGTACGCCGCGTGCCTTTTCTTTTCCCCATACAAATATAATGTGGACATTTCTATTTACACACAGATGTGCTTATAAAATGGTGGATTAGGTCTGCATCTACAGCACTGTGCAGATGTTCTGGGCAGCCCAGGAGAATATTCGAATGATCTTCACGTATGTGTAAAACTGACATTGTCTGTCAAAGTGTTAGCTTGGCCATTTCAGAACCCCTCCTAATATCACCCCTAGTATTTGCAGCAACCACTCCAATGCACCCATGTATTTTTTGACTCAACCACACCGCACCTCATATGGCCAATCAGTACCTCACTGACTTTTTAAAACCAATCAAACTAATTAATTGAGCTGGACGTGAAATGTAACAAATACATGGAATGGCTGAGGTGGCCCTGAGGAGAGCTTTGGGACCTGAAGCGGTGATCATCATGCCATCCAACACTGAGGTCAGAGGAAATGCCTGTTAGTTTTTGTGTTAGTCTTCATGTTATAATGTTAAATTCCCTTTTCCTGAAGACATACCCATACCACTCAGATAAACAGCTTTAAAATTTCATTTTATTTGACTGCCTGAAACTTTTGCACAGTACTGTATGTACAGGAGTGAAGGTTTTACAGTAAATCTTGTCATAGGGGCATTCAGGTGAAACAAGACCAGACGCACTACACATAGGAAGTTTTAAACCATTAGTCCAGTTCATCAAACTACTGAGGCCTCTCACAAAATGACTGAATATGAGATTTGAGCCATTTGAATTACTACTGATGTACTGATGAGTGACTTGATTTTGCTGACTGTCTTGGCGCATTGATGACAGGGCTGAGCTGACGCGGCAGAAGCAGCGTTCTCAGGAACTGGAGGTCCAGGTGGAAGGAGACCATGGAAAGATGGTGGAGGTACAGTACCCCTTGCTAACAAACCTACTCCTTGGTCAGGCCAAATTAATAAATAGATGATTAACTGCCAAGATTTTGAAGTGCTTGAAGTATGATGATCATGTTGTACAAAATGCGATGTATAAACTGAAGTACATTTGTTGAGGAACGTCCCAGAACTATCACGATAACTCTTCTGTATCTATCCATCTTCTGACCACATACCCAGGACCAGTTCATGGGGGTACCTGGAGTTGACCTCAGGATGCAGCAGGTCACATAGACACACACAGTCACACACTATGGGCAATTTAGAGGCATCACAACACCTAAATGTGTGTCTTTGCACTACAGTAGGAAACCTGATTAAAGAATTCGGGGCTGGATGTTTTGCCGAAATTCAACTGCACTAAGACGTGTCACGAGCCTGGGGCAGAAGGAGGCCCTGAATGAATCTGACCGAGCCCCCAATGATTTGTTTAGCTCAAATTCTACAAGAACTATATTCTATTTAAGAACCCTCTGACAGACTGCATCTCTGGGCTGAGCCCCGGATGCCTTAAGATCCTAGTGACTACAGCATAGCAGATGTATTTTACATGAGACTGCATTCATTCCAGTATGAAAGACAAATGGCAGAATACCAAGAGAAGATCAACAGACTGCAAAGGCGCCTGACTCAGGCCGAACAAAGGGCTTCAACCGTATCACAACAGGTACTGAGGCCCTCTGAGTATGGCGTTAATGAGATCCTCAATGAGACCTCAGAGTATGGTGTTAATGAGACCCTCAAAGAGACCCTCTGAGTATGGTGTTAATGAGATCCTCAATGAGACCTCAGAGTATGGCGTTAATGAGACCCTCAAAGAGACCCTCTGAGTATGGTGTTAATGAGATCCTCAATGAGACCTCAGAGTATGGTGTTAATGAGACCCTCAAAGAGACCCTCTGAGTATGGTGTTAATGAGATCCTCAATGAGACCTCAGAGTATGGCGTTAATGAGACCCTCAAAGAGACCTCTGAGTATGGTGTTAATGCTGTCGTTGACAGGTTGTTTTTCCAGTTACATAAAGTAAATCCAGCTTAGTTTGTTACTTTACCCAGCTTCCTGACTGGTCTAGCATTCGTTCAGTATTTGACTGGGATACTTAATATGTATAAAAAACACATTTTTCCAGAATTTTCAGGAAGGTAACAGGTCTACGTATTGGTCAACAGAAGGAGAATTAAGATGATAAATTGGAGGATTGAAGTTTATTATCTCAAACAGTAGGGATCAGACATGGGTTATGTCAGAGATTAGGAGGACCACAGCTAAGAGATTCTGAACAAGATTTCTTCTCTCTTCATGCAGCTCAGCATTGTAACATCCCAAAGAAGAAAAGCAGCTTCTTTAATTGATCTAGAAACAGGATAAAACGTGCCAAATTCCAGGGACCATTTTTGTGCTCCATGAAATGTTTATTTTTACTGTAATATTTGTAATTAAAAAAAATCCACTGTGCTTGGCTGACTCACATTATTAAAATCACCAGTGTGCAAATTTTTATTTTTCCCTCCATCCTTCTGTCCACTTCAGTCTCAGTAATATCTGCTTTTTTTGTACTATGTGGGTCTCTGTACACTTGGCATTCAAACTTCTCCATCACCAGTCAGTCTGACTAATAAATATAACGACAGTGCAGCGCTATTGCCGCTGGCCTTCCAATGAAATAATGCCTCGTAGAGAAATCACCCCCAAAGAACCCGAGAAGCGGTCACGTCTTCACTCCATGGACACCTGCACATTGTCTGGCTTACTCTGCTGCTGTTGGTCGTACTTTCTTGCTGCATGAGTCAAAACAAAGATGTGGTAAGTGGAGGATCATTACATTTAATTGATCGTTATTAAATCTCATATATAAAAACACGAATTTATATCAGTGCAAAACAACTTTGGGAAAAAATGTAGGATTTTGTACAGTATGCGGAATAATCCCTAGTCTGTAAAAAAAATATGCCGTTAGTTATAGGCAATTGATTACAAAACAGTGTAAAACTGCCAACACACGGGTCACAACCGTGCACAAGCCGAATCTGAAGCCGTGTGTTTTAACTTGCTTAAAGCTCGTCAGGCAGGTACGGCGGCTCCTGAGCATGAGTAGGTATCGCCGGCCACACGCATTGCATGCCCAGCCGCCGCCTTGGCGGTGCGATCCGCCGGCCCACTCACCGATGGAGTACATCTCCAGCTGCTGGCGTAGCCGCACTTTCTGCAGACTGTCGTAGAAGTTCGGCTCCGGTGAGGAGCCCACGGTGGGAGGCAACGTGAAAATCCGCATTATCTTCCTCTTGTTCCTGCGAAACGGGAAGGATGCAGACGCAGGCGATCTTTGACTCGACCACTACCCCAGCCCGTATGGATAATAACTAACCTAAGTAATCAGCTGAGCTGGCTGTGAAATGTAACGAGTGCAGGCGGGAAGCGAAGGGGCGCCTCGGTACTCACTTTCTGGCGTACATCAGCAAGCCGATGCTGACCAAGATCACTAAGAGATACACGTTAGTCGCTTCGTTCCACGCTTCATGTACCGAATAATCAATTGTCTCGTCGTCGGCCATCACGCCGTAGCCTCCCATCGCTCCACTGCGGAAATACGGAATTGCAGAGAGTGTAAACAAAAGCAGGTTCTCTCCCGGCTTGCCAAGGAGCAACGAAGATTAAAGGCAATAAGCGGTTGGCGAAAATGAGGCAGATAATCTTTACTGCCCCCTAACGGAGGGGAGGCAAACGACACCGCTTTCGTGGCCCATAATAAGAAATGGAAATGGTACTCAGAACAAGAAATAGGCTTAATGAAAGGTTTTAAATACTTTTTACTAAATTCTCTCGTGGGGGATATTAGGTCGCTGGGCACTTCTGATCTTCTGAATTCCTAAGCAGCGTCTGAGGCTAATAAGTCACTACGATATTATATTATATATTAGCAGAAGAAATTATATTCCTTATTATGACCACAATAGCAAGGAGAAATAAACAAATAATTTGTGAACAGTGGTATACGGATTATTTGTTTGTTTGTTTACTTATATACTTATATATATTACTTATATAACTGTATTTCCAAAAGTGCCTTGCAAGTTAGTAATTACCAAACTCATATTTAATTCGTATGCTAACTTTATGTTTCATGATTTATGTTTGGACTATTGCTCAAGAAACACCACTCATTTAAAATGATGATATGTGGAAGAAGTACAATTATTATTCAGAAATTGTGAAAAATTCCAGACTCTGAGATTATAACGTATGTAGTAAATCTACATATATCTATAACATATGTAATACGTCTCTATATGTCGTCGCACATCAGTTTAGGCTGTGACTATAGTCAGCGTTATGTTTTAGATTATATAATTCGGTTATATACAATTTGCATTAGGGCTACGTTTATATAAAATTCACTGATTTGTATATATTTCTATATTGCATATTTACATCTATATTTGCCCGCAAAACTACTGCAAGTTTAAGAAAACGGGGCTAGTAAGTTGTTCTTGTCAGAGTTTAACTGCAACCTTGTTGCTAGGTAACTATAAACACGCCGGTTTGTTTCATTTTGTTAGCGTTGCTGGACTGCTTGTATACTGACTGTTAACTTGTTGTCTCTTCTGACAGTCATACTATTGTCAATACTACAGATATCGTCGAAAAAACTCTTAAGGTGCTGTAAGTAATGCAATGCCTTGTTTACATGAAGTCCCGAGGATGCACGCAAAAGTAATGTTGAAACAGCTGACAGATATTTCTCGCTGGATAATATAGTAAAAATTAAGATATTTAATGCACAAGCAAAATAAATGAAACACGTATAGCAAAGTGCCGGGTATATTTATGTAGTTTTCACTTTAAACCAGCTCTCTTGAGTGACGTATGCGTAATGAAATAGACCATTTACTTGTACTTATTTAACTTATTTTGTATCTGCTAGACCTGGATTTTCCATATTATTTTCAGTTTTTATTCATTGCTTGCTTATTTACTTTTCATTACCAAGAGTGGCTGGCATGAACTAGGATTGCATTGTTAACTGACGTTTCTAATGGCAATTTGTCAGACTGCGAGTGATATATGGCTGTAGTACAAGCCCAGGGTAAATGAAACGCAGCAGGCTGGCAGTCAGCTATCCAGAGTCCTGTGTATCTGGTGGCCCTGGTGGATGTATGGGTTGTTTGATGGAGGAAACTTTCTTTCACAGAGTCTGCTTTGTTACTAATAAGCCGAGTCAAGTTCCTTCACCGTAGCTACCGTTAAACACCATTAAATAGCTAGTTAAGTAAATAGCTAGCTAAATCTGGCATAGACATATAACTGCATATTTTTATTTGTATCTTTATTGAAATGTTCAGTGGCACAATGGAGCGACAGCAGGGGCTACCAGTGCTGCCGGGTCAGGTCGATCCCGACCTGCTTCTAGCTCGGTTAATTTCCGTAGCCCCTCCACGGCCCTATCGCAGTCCAGAGGCCCTCGTCTTCCCCGGTACCACTAAGGCCCTGGAGCGCAGAAGAGCAAGAGAGAATCCAGTAGAGCTGGAGATGCTGGTGTGTACCTGCAGCCAAGCTTTTGTCCGGCTGTGAATGACATGTTTTCCATGTTTTTGGCAACCATGCTAGCAGTGGGTAAGTGTGACGTCTGCTTTGTTTCAGCCTGTTTTAAGGAAATACCAGGAACAAAAGAAGCTTATATGCTCAAATGATACGGAAGTGAGAGCGCATTCCTCCTCCACAGAGAGGCCATCATCCTCAGTGCACCTTCCCAGACTCTCAGGACTAGAGACGGAGAAGCCGGTTAGCTATTGTGTCACCTTCACTGAGTCACTCGCCTGTTCTGTAGCCAGCCTATGAGTTATACTGACATATCTTAATATGATTTTCAGGGTCAGCTGTCCCAAAGTAGGAGCTACTCCCCATCTCCTCCCAAAAAGCTTCGGCCCTATGCAGATACTCCAGTTTCGCCGTTGTACCACACACCATCTCTTCTTCCCTCCCACCCACTGCAGTTCAGATCTGTAAAGGAGGTGGTCCGTGCAAAAATTAATGAACCCCTTGACATCATCCAGACCATCCGCAGCAACCCTCATCTGGGAGTCCTGTACATGGTTCCAGCTGTACCCAAATCCTCTATCAATTATGACCCATATAGGCTCAAGTAAGACTAAGGGCGTCTCTCAGTATGCATACTTGACCACGCTTACAGACCCTTTCCAAAAAATTAGAATATCATAATCCTAATTTCTCTTTCTTTTTTTCTGCAAAAACTGAAAAGTAAATGGTGGTGTCTTGACAGTATTCTGATTTTTTTGAATTCCTGTTTTCGTGGGTTTTATGAGCTGGAAGCCCAAATTATGTACAAATAACTTGAAATTGTTTAAGTTGTGGGCCCTGAATCTATAAGCTATGAAAGTTTAACGTTTTGAATGGAATTATGGAAATGAATAATGATATTCTGATTTTTGGGAAAGGGCCTGTGTGTTTTTGCGTTCCTGTTTTACGTCGTCTTCCATTGCCAGATACCAGATTCAATACTAAAAACAGAAGTTCAGAGGACGGTAAAAAAATTGCGGATGTCGCTCCTGCCCCACCCCAATTATCAAGGATACATAAGTCGCATCCTCACCAAATAAGACCAATCCCATGATTCCCTGCACCCCCAAGTTCATACCTAGGAGGCAAGTTAGCAATTTCGCTCTTGCCAAGACCACAATTACGAGCTTTGCTTTCTTGGTATCAAGAAACACACTAATCTCCAGCAGGCAAACTCTGTGAAAATCAAAGGATTATGTTAGCGTTTATAAGCAAATACAAATACCAACATTTATTTAATTGATTTGTATGTGGTTGGTTATATTTTGATTTAATTCCAAATTTGCCATCGTTATTTTTTCTCTCCTTATACGTTGTACTGTATGTGTTGGTGTTTTTGATTAATTCCTTTGCATTGAAAGACTGGACTTCATTTGCCGACTCATCGATCTTTTCTGTGTAAAGTACGGTAACTTTCATATCGATCATTACCTTTCGGACAGGGTTGTGGAGTATGTTAAAATGAAGAGTCCCGACTTCTACACCATGAGTCCGGCCGGCGTGACAAGCTGGAATAAGGGGGAAGATGCGTTTGTGCCGCTGGATAGATGGGAATATGAGTGCCAGTGCTACCGGAGGCTCTTGCACATACCCACCTTCAATCTCTTCCGCAAGTGGAAGGCCTTCCGGGTGTGGAGAAGCAATGTGCGCTCCAGGAGTATGAAGAAGCACAGGTCATCGCTGCAGAAGCACCTCTTCATCGCCAACGAGGTCAGCGTGATTACCGGCTAGCCATTAGCAATCTCCTGTGGGCTTGGGGAAAAAGCGAAAATATAACCGATTCCAGTTACCAGTACATATGGGGCGAGGCAGGGGGGATGTCCAAGGCAGGGGAACACTCTGGATGAGATGTCAGTCCATCACAGGACACATATATGCATTCAAATCTAAGCTAACTCATTTGGCATGGGAGGAACACACATACTCCATACACTAAATGTGAGGCAAGGATTCACACCGGGAGTCAACGTGCTTTGCTGAATGGAAATCGATCTTTAATTTTTTGTAAGACCCAACCTATATATGAAGCTTTTCAGAAAAGCGAAATACTGACCAGAGTACATCTTCCATCACTGTCCCCAGTCACTACGCCCTGCACTCAATGACATTTGGGAGATGTGTTACCGCATTAGTGACATGAGCCTATGCTGCTTTGAGAAGGATCTTACGTACACCCTCGAGGAGTTCCAGACTGTCCAGTACAGACAGCTGAAGGAGGTATGGCTTCCGTCTATCCATCCATATATTTTATGTAATATCTGATATTAACTTTGTGAAGCAATCAAAGACCTGTGGAATTTTGATGATTGAGTACATAGATATAAGATCAGTTGTGGTCCTCTGTGTTGTTTTTCAGGTGTCTTCTCGTTTGGAGGAATTCAGGGAGCTGGTGAAGGAGGTGACCATGACCGCGTGCTGTACGGCGCTGCTGGAGGCTGGATATATGCCTGATAATTACCCGTGTGTCTCCAAGGCTGCAGGTGCAGAGAATCAACACTGGGGGCAAATCATCTCAGCTTTTAGGCCGCCAATCGCTAGCTGGGGCAGAGGCAGGGAGACTGATTTTTATTGTTAAACAAAAAGAAAACAGCAATTTACTGTTGCCGGTATAATTGCTCTGTGCTTCTTAACTGCAGGGGAGCAAGTTCTGGCCGGACAGACATTGTCTAAGATGGAGATTCTTTCTGTGAAGTCGCTGGATATTCCTTGTTTTCATCAGGTCATGAAGAGATCTCATTGCAAACGGCTCACTTGGTTTGTACTCACATTATTTCTATAAATAGGTTGTATATTTTTTTAAACCTGTCATCCACCTTTCAAAGTGGTGCTCTGTGGTCTTACCCTCACTTGAAGTAATGTTCATACTTTTGGTGGTGACTAACTCATCAGCTTTATCAGACTCGTGGACTACCTTATACTGGACACCTTGTACATACTGGTGGTGAATTCTGTGACCTCGTTGCTGAAATTCCTGAAAGAGCACATTGAAGATACTCCCTCGGATGAGGTTATCCAGAGCTGGTGCCTCTCTCAACCCGAAGAGGACATCAAGAAAAAGGTTGTGGCATTTTCGGCAATGAGTATGGCCCTCAAAAAACACAAATTTAATTTAATGGCAACAGTATAATCTTTGTGGACGTTACACAATGTGCGACAAGAATTATTTCGGAAGGACAAGTGTAACTTGTGTTTTACTTCAACTGCTCAACGTCAGTGATGAAACGTATTCAGATTAGGAATTAGACTTCAGAATGTTTTAGCATTTTGGTGGTAATTATTTGAAAAACTTTTCTCTTGCTTTGCTATATAACTATTTGTGTGTGTGTGTGTGTGTGGTGTGTGTGTGTGCGTGTGTGTGTGTGTCTTTGTTTTAAGGTTTGCTTCAGGTTATGTTTCAGCATTTTATTGCATGCTTTCTGGATGAATGCTGCGTATGGGTGAAGTATTTTGTATGTTCATTTCTCATGTATTGTGCTACGCTTCTCACTTTTACTGATGCCTACAGGGCAGTGTCAAGGACAAGGCAGCCACACCTCCTCCAATGTTCACATCAGAGTTGGTGCTAGAGACCCAGTGCTTGTCCTTCAAGCCCTCCCTAGATGACTTCCTGGTTAGTAGAGATGACCTGCAGTTGTAGTGTCTCTGATGCAGGGGTGGGCAGTTATATCTGCAAAGGGCCGGTGTGTATGCAGGTTTTCGGGATAACCTTTAGGTCAGCTGTTCAAACCCAGGTGTGAGGACTCTTCAGCCAATCAGTCCTCTAATTAGTAACCTAATTAGGGAGTTGCAGCAAAACCCGTGTGCACAACAGCCCATTCTGCCCTCCCCTGCTCTGATGTATGGCTTTGACTTGGGTGACAGGACTGCATTGGAGAGATCATTACACGTTTCCAGGAGACAGTGCTCTCAGTGGATACCCTACTTTTTGACTCCTACTTTGATGCCTTCACAGAGTCGTTACGGAGTAGCAAGGTAAACAAGTGTTTGCGCTATTATTTTGGTTCAGTTGTTTCATTAGTCTTTTGGATGTTGTGGTTAGAGAATCTCCTAAATGAGACCATGATGTTACAGGAGGTGGAAGATGAGATATCTGAGGACAGCCACAATCTGGAGATAATGTTCAGGGATGAGAACCATCTGCAAACTCTCATTGAGAATATAAAGGTGAGCATCAGTATTGTGATATTTGTTGCCGCAATGGGCTTATGTTCAAATGAATGTTAGTGCGAGACCTTGTCATCAAAAATATTGTCGCAATAGTATTTTATGTTATAATTATGATAACTAACCGTATTCTTAACTGCTCCATTGTTTGCTACTACAGACAGGGTAAAGAAAGTCCAACTTGCGGACAACTTGTTCTCACGTGCAGACTGCCATAGAGCCTATTGTGTAAACAATCCTGGTTAAATACAACGGTCCGTGATAACGAATGCCCACCCAAACTTTCTGACGCTTGTGAATACATTGCACGGCGTCAGCGATTTGTCAGCTTGAAGTACTGTACTATATGTCATTACGTTTATTATTATTATGTACTGTATTATTACTTTTCCAACTTCCCTCAAATTCAACTTAAAGATAAGCTTAAGGAATGGGTCCTGTTTGTGACTTCCTGTATAATGATTTTGGATGACTGATAGGCTTATCCAGGTTGACTAATTTGCTCTGTTGTATGGAGGATGCTGATGGCATACGTCTCTGCGCTTTCTTCTTACCAGAAAGCTCTGGAGTTTTCCTTCAGTGCAGCAAATGTCTACGCTCACACCTTTGAGCGATTCCACCTCTTCTTCAAGGAGAACGCGGGTTTGGACTTAAACGTTCTCAAGAAGCAAGACTATGGTATTACCATCGCGTTTGTGATTTTTTTATTTCCAGTGATTTCCAGCCATGTTTCCCATCTTTTGAGCGTTTGCATATCTGCTTATAATACCTTTACATTTCTAAATTGTTCTATTATTATACTTGTTAATATGTCAATGGCACAGGGGTAGACTTCTTTAGGGATAATCTAGAGAAGTACCACAAGCAGCACAAGGAAGCTCTAGCCATTAAACAGAAGCGACATCTGGGTCTACTCCTTATGGATACCGCCCAATTCCAGGCAAAGCTGATTCCATCTCCCCTCCGTTGCTTACAGGTAAGATGCTATAAACGCAAAGGTAGACAGATGGCATTTTTGCTTTATAATAGTATAAAGCAAATATAGAGTGAGATTTCTTTATTTCCGCCAGCCATTGAGGGCAGCTTGGATAGGCTGCAGGGAATGCGCAGTCTCAGAGCACTGCAGACAGCATTGTGTGTGTGGAGGCCTTCACATCTAGAGTCAGAGAATAGAAGAAAGGAGGACTTTCTTAATTTGTAGCTGGAAATAGTTGCGGAAATACCCATATTTAAGATATACACTTTTCACACATCTGCCCCATCTCAAATCACATATTTTAATAAACCGTTATAGTTTTGATGGTGTTTCTTCTTAAGAGACCACAGCAAAGTTTTCAGTTTCACTCATTTCTCAATTTATGGGTGCTTCTAGGAGCCTGTCCTGACCTAGGAGTGCACTTCACAACACTTAATGTTTCCCATTCACTTGAGGTCATCCTCCAATTCATGAGAAACATTCATGATGTTCCCAGTGTCTCCTGCTCCACCTTGTTTGTGTTACTGTCATAGAAATATTGAGCTTGGAAGCAGCCTGCTGCTCAGTGTAGCCTTCTGCCAGCAGAACCAGGATTAAACCAGGATTTAAAAATGCAGATTTTTTTTTTTAAATATAGAGTTGTCTCATAATTTTTTATAGAGCTGTATATGTACAAGTTGAGAAATCTGTCAAAATGAAGTACCTTTACAAGACCCGGATGCTGTAATAAATTTACAGTAAAAGCATTCTCAGATGGACACTGCTCAGACAAATGTCTAGACAAATGAGTAACCGTATGAGTATGGATCTCTGCAGCAAATTTGGTGTGATTAGTTTGCATTGCTGTGTCAATTCAGTACTTACATCACCATCTCCTTTCCCCAGGCCATCAACGACATGTTACCCGTTCTGGCGAAAAATAAGATGGACTCTATTATCGCTGAGCTTCAGGATGCACAATTTAAATTGGAATTTGTTCCCACGTCAACTGTTGAGTACGTCAAATCCCTGACATTCCTAGATGAGATTCGAGAGAGGGTGAGTTTAGAGGATTTCTGTCACCTCCGATTATTTTTTGAGTTATGGATGTACAGTGTTGACATTTTAATGCCCTGGCTGTGATGTGTCCTGCCATTAGATTGACGTGTTGGACGCAGAGGGAGAGACAGTGTGCCAGATGTACTCGCTGATTGAGCAGTACTCCGTGCCTGCTCCGCCTGAAGACTTTGCTATGTACACTACCTTGAGGCCTTCCATTACTGGCGTGCGCAATGCCATCGACAAGGCTGAGGGCGAGCGGGACATGAACATTGAGAAGTTCTGTCATCATCTGCAGCGTGACAGTGATGACCTTAACAGAGAAGTCAAGAGGATCAAGCAACAGGCTCAGGTGACTTATAACCATCTTGGAGATGGTTACATGTTGGTTACACTTTCTATGAAGCCCATATTCATAAAGCCTAATAACTGTTCTTATAATTCATTGTAACATATTCATGAAGTATTATAAACAGTTATACCTATTTATAGCAAGGCATAACACATTATAGTCATGTGTATTATGCAGTATAAATGCTCTATGAAGCTCTCCTCTACAATGCACTATAGGTACCTTTATAATGCAAGATCCTTTATGCTTATACCAGCCATTATAATACATTATGAAGGTATCTATAGTGCATTATTAATGAGAGCTTCATAAAGCATTCATAATGCATTATACCCATGGCTATAATGTGTTATGCGTTTTGATAAATATGTATAGCCATGTTTATAATGCTTTATTAATGCATTATTATTGTTATGAATGTGTTTATAAATTACTAAAAATGTGTTCGTACAGTAAGTAAAATGTTAGACACATGTTACAAACATCTATGGAGAATGTATGTCGATCCTAACTCAAAACTCTAAAGTGATATGTACATATTTTTAGATCTATAAATCTTTGAGTAGAGTGAGTAGGAAACTGTCATATTTGTTAGTGATCGAGTTTTAATTGACACGTCTTACTGTTCCAGGAACAGCAATCACTGGACCTAAATGCTGAAAGGTCAGTGGTGAAAGGATTGCTGGAGGAGGTTCACAGAACTGTCGAGGATCTGCAGACTCAAGCCCTCCAGCATAACATGTACCAGAAGAATTTCAAGGTGAAGAACTTCCTGTTTGCCACCGACCGAGCAGCAAATACTTTGACTTGATAGATCTCATTGCATCTAGAATATTATGGATTCACAGACCTTTGGAGAGTGTTTAGTAAGTCATATTCAGTGTTTACATGCTAACCAGGGTTGGTGCTACACTCTTCCAGGTGGAGGTTACAAAATATGAGGCTCTGGAGGAGCTGAGCACAGAGGTTAGGTTGAGAAGGCTGCTTTGGGAGTCCATGGAGGAATGGGAGGTCCTACAAGCTCGCTGGATGGAGGTGAGAGTAGCAGAAATTAAGCCTCCACTGCAGGTGTAAACAGCTGGTGGACAGGTTGTATTTTCTGTTATTGTCTTTGAAGTTCATTGCAAAGAAACGTCTATTTTTTAGGTTGACCCAGCGCTAGGAATGATAATGGTGATCAGTCTGGTAATGGTGATCAGTTTGGTAATGGTGATCAGTCTGGTAATGGTATATTGCCTTTCCATTGTCTCACTGACACAATTTGTTTTTCTCATGTTGCCTCCAGTACAAATTTGAGGAACTGGACCCCGAAGAGCTGAGTGCTCAAGTCACAAAATATAACAAAATCGTGATCCAGCTGGAGAAGGGTCTTCCGCCTAATAATGTGGTGTCCAAGCTGAAGGATCTCGTGGAGAGCATGAGAGAGAAGGTTTGTAGGTTTGAGGACATCTTAACAGAACACCTTAATTGCATGGCACTTCCCCTTCATCTCCGATTCACCTAAACTCATTTGGACTCATTCATGTTAGTTTATTACCATAATCCACACTCATCGACGCCCCAAATCTTACCATAAAAGGATGTGCTGCCACACATACCCTGGGTCTGCCAAAATGTCTAAAGCAAAAAACTACCAGATGGTCCTCACTAAAACATTGATAAACACCGGATTTTCAGTCTACAAACTCTTAAAAATTTCGTTCTGCTCACGTTTCGTGAATTATATACTCGGATAATCGTATAATGTTTGCTGTTAATGTATATTAAAGCTGTTAAGGTGCGTTAGGGTAAGGCATACTTAGATGCTGCTTATGAATCTTCTATGAGTACTGTATGAAGGTGCACTGAATGTTCCATGAATGCATAATAAGGTGCAGTTAATGTACATTTATGTCATTTAGCTGACATTCTTTGTCCAGAGCGACTTGCATTGCTAAGTGCAGGGAATTACAATCTCCCTGGAGCAACTTAGGGTTAAGGGTCTTGCTCTGGGACCCACTGATGGTAGGACAAGACAGGATTTAAACCAGCAACTTCTTGGTGCATAACCAAGTCTCATACCACTAGGCCACCACCACCCCAAAAGGCAGAACGCATTAGGCAAAGATGTTGGTGTACTGCAAAGCTGGAGACCCCCTTGGTTCACATGAACTCAATCCTTGTGTTTCCAGCTCCCAGTTGTCACCCACCTGAGGAATCCATACTTCAAAGCACGGCACTGGGACATGCTGGAGCAGATTGTGGGCACCAGTTTAGTCGCTGAGCCACTCACATTGACCATCTTGGAGGACCTGGGAATCTTTGGCTTTGACTCCAGGATCCAGGAGGTGCTGGAAATGTGCTGCACTCTTTTTGTACCCTCTCTGTTTAACAAGTAGTAGTCGGTTGATGTATAAATTATTGATTCAAGGTCTCAGGGCAAGCCTCGGGTGAAGCTTCGTTGGAGACAATTCTCAAGAAGGTGCGGACATGTTCATTCATTGTGTGTATTATCAATTTTTAATTTCAGTGCACCTCTAAATGTTTTATGAGTTTGTTTCCCCTTCGTATTTCCATCCATCTTCTACTCACTTATCCTGGGACCTGTCTCACAAAGCTGGATTTCTCACTGAACCGGATAACTTATCAGATTTAAATGGACTTATCCGGCTAAGCAAGAAATCCATCTTTGTGATATAGGCCCCTATCAGGAGGGCCTATCCAATTAACAGAATATGTTCCTGTAACTTTAACTAACGTGTTTTGAAGGTCTTCTCAATGTAGCCACGTAATATTCTTGCTACAACATTGATAGTACATTTTTATAAAATTGAGTTTCCCCTTGTAGGGACCAAAGAAACGGTCCACACAATGTCAAAATAACAGGGTTTTATCACATCGTGGGGACATTTGGTCCCTACAATGTATTATATTCATAACCCCCCTCCACTAGTACTGATACTAAGTTGCTTCCATCTGTCATGTCCTGAATGGACTCAGGTGGAAGACTCCTGGAAGACCACAGAGTTTGTGGTACTCTCTCATCGGGAGTCCAAAGACGTCTTTATTCTGGGGGGAACGGATGATATTCAGGTCAGGAAACAACAGCACTCTCCTTTTTCCTCTGGGGACTAAAGGTCGGTGTAAAGTCGCATTTTCTACCCCACTTATAGCTGTTCTCCCCACTTCAAAGTGTACAGCTCCCTCGACCTTGCAGAGCACTTAGCTTGTGTGTGCTGTGTTTAGGTTCTGCTGGACGACAGCACCGTCAATCTAGCAGCCGTGGCATCCTCCCACCATGTGGGCCCGATCAGGTCCCGGGTGGAGGAGTGGCAGTCGCAGATGGCCCTGTTCAGTCAGACTCTGGTGAGGCTCGAGCATTATCCACCATTCTCATATAGCTGTGTTATATTGGTGTTCCAGCAGAAATGAGCTATTCAAGAATTGGGTGAAATATTGATAGACGTTTAATTAAATATCCTTTTTGCATTGCCTTTTATTCAATGATGGGAAAAATAAAGCTTTCAAGCACGCAGTGAATAAGATATGTCTATTATCAGTAATTGACAAGCATGTAAATATATACGACATAACGACAAATAGCTTTACAGAATTGAAATAGGTTAAAATAAAAAGTTTTTCCTAGCTGTAATTGCATTGTTTAAACAACAGAAGGCACAATAACTTGGCACCAATGAATTTTTAAAACCGCTTTTACACCTTGTTGGTCTGCAGCCCTCTTACAGAGAGCCACATTTTGCTCCAACCTTTACAGATGTTTGTAGATAACCATTGAATTGAAACCTGAAAAAAATGGTTTTCTGTTTTCTTAACAGAAGGATAATTTATGTTGTTAAAGAATGGGAAATGTTGCATTTTCTGGTAACAATATTCTCTTCATTTAATTAATTTATTATTTAAAAATTTTTTTTTCCAAAAATACTGTGGGAAAATTGAATCATGAATCCAATATTGTGAATCAAACCAAAGTTGTGAATGGGGTGAATCATTATATGGCTACATCCAGATGAGCCATTTTCATTGGTTAAACCAGGCTGTGGTTGACAGTGTGCAGTAAGCAGCCCGCTGTGGTCTTCTCGGCCGCTTTCTCTCATCACCACCACGTGATGCTGCTTTAAGGCCATTTCTTACGATTGCACAAACAGGACGAGTGGCTGACGTGTCAGAGAAACTGGCTGTATCTCGAGAGCATCTTCAGCGCCCCAGATATCCAAAGGCAGCTGCCAGCTGAGGCTAAAATGTTCCTGCAAGTGGACAAGTCTTGGAAGGAGATCATGAGGAAGGTGAACCAGCTGCCCAAGGCCCTGCGTGCTGCTACACAGCCAGGTAGGGATAGGACAGAGCCCTTCGGAGAGACCTTAGGTCTCACCAAAGTTCTGGCCAGAACAAAGACAGGCAAGATGCATTATATATAATGTCTTTCAGTATGTTGTCCACAGAGGTGGAAAGTCCAGGTGCAGAAAGTACAAATCCAGACCAAGGTTTTTTTTCAACCAACCATTTGCGTATAAAGAGTCACAGTCACAGAGTACTCAACTGGTTGGTTGAAACAAAACCTTGGTTTGAATTTGTACTTTCTGGACCTGAGCTATCCACCTCTGGTTGTCCATAGCATTTGCTTTTAGAAGTTTATTTAACATTGTAGTGCAGCATTAGGAAATGATTTTTATTTCTAAAGAAGGATAAGTGAGGAAAAACTTAAGTCGGTGTTTATCAACCCATTTTTATTCCCTCTGGGAGCTGTGAAACACTGATCTGAACCATGCTTGGCCTGATCTCATCTATATAAAGATAGCATTCTCCATTTTTATTTTGATTTGTGTTTTCAGGTCTCCTGGAAATATTCCAGAACAACAATGCTTTGTTGGACCAGATTCAGAAATGCCTAGAAGCATACTTGGAATCCAAGAGAGTAATTTTCCCCAGGTCAGAAAAAAAGGGTTTTTACCAAGGGATACGTTCTAAATTTATCAGAAATGTCTAAGTACCCATGTTATAAATGGCGGATGATGGCTTTAATCATAGATTGTGTCATGTCGCTTTATTCGTGAAGGAAAAAATCGCTTTCCTATACATACCATTCTGGACATGGTTTGTCACATTGAGTTGTTTTCAGTTATGTTCAGATTTTAGTGATGTTATGTTCAGGTTCTACTTCCTGTCAAACGACGAGCTGCTTGAAATCCTGGCGCAAACGAGGAACCCTCAGGCCGTGCAGCCACACCTGCGGAAATGTTTCGACGCTATCTCCCGACTGGAGTTCGCTCCTTTGTCGGCACCCTCCACCGATACTCCCGACAAGGGAGATGCAGAAAAGGTCTTCAGCAATGACATCCTGGCCATGGTTTCTCCTGAGGGAGAGAAGGTCAGTGCTGCCGATCTTCGAAAATTATATATGAAAAGAATGCCCTGTCTCTCTCATTTCTGATGGGCAGCGTACAGTTTTCCATAGGTACAATATATTTTGCTATATTACTAAGCTACAGGCAGTCCCCAGGTTAAGAACGTCTGACTTAAAGACAATTCGTACTTACGAACAACTAGTACTTACTAATGGACTGCCATAAAGCCTATTATACTAATAATTTGGGTTAAACACAATGGTTCGTAATAACAAATGCACTATACTTAATTATTTCTTTATAATTATTACTTTAATAATAACAGTAACAACACGATAACTATTATTATTATTATTATTCACCTTACCTACAAATCCGACTTAAAGACATACTTGGGGATGGGATCTCATTCATAACCTGGGGACTGCCTGGACTAATTCGCATTGGCATTATTACAGCTGTGGGCTTGAACCATTTGAATTTGTGGATGAGATTGGTTTCTTTGTTCATCTGTTGCAGGTGGGTCTTGGGAAAGGATTGAAGGCTCGTGGGAATGTAGAAGACTGGCTGGGAAAGGTTGAGGAAGCCATGTTCTTGTCCCTAAGGCGTCTGAGCAAGGCCTCAATCGCAGACTTTCAGAGCAGGCCCAGGGCGGAGTGGGTGGTGGCTGGTCACCCGTCCCAGGTATAGCGCAACTAGGTCAATTTCAAAGGTGTCAGTTTCGATTTGTGAAGAAGATGCTTCAGACTTGGGTCTTGTCTTACAGGTCGTGCTAACCGTTTCCCAATTAATGTGGTGTCGAGACTTGGACAGCTGTTTAGAAGGGGAACATGATCACTTTGCAGCTCTTCAAGAGTTTGAAAATGTCAACTTTGAGGTATGGTACATAAATATTTTTATTATATGTCCATTTTATCCATGCATATCATTCTGTGCTGTCTGTTTCAATGCTTTCCAGAGGTCATCCGTCATTTTGCAGTTCTGTGTCTACTTGAGTCCCGCCTTGATGTCCTCCACCCATTCACTGTTGTTTTTCCTGATCGGGCAGAGGCTAAATAATTTGGCAGCGCTGGTGCGTGGCAGCCTTCCCAAGCTGCACCGGAACATCATCACCGCTCTCATCACCGTCGACGTGCACGCCCGTGACATCGTCACTGACCTCATCAAGGAGAAGGTGGGACCCAACTTGACGAGGAAAGAGTCAGTGAAAAACCCGCATGGAACATGATAACTTGGAACATGTGTCCTTTCCCCTTCCTGCGCCCGTCAGGTTGATTCGAGCAGCAGCTTTCAGTGGCAGAGGCAGCTACGGTATTACTGGGACCTGGACCTCGATAACTGCGTGGCCAGGATGGCCCTGTCACAGTACATTTACGGATATGAGTACCTGGGCGCCTGCCCTCGGCTCGTGATCACACCCCTCACTGTAAGCCTTCCTCATACAGCAATATGACAGCCAAGAATTTCATAAGCATTCTTATGTTTTTGGATATTGTACAAGGTATTCAGACAACCCTACATCTGAATCTCTCGAATGAATGAGACAAGTATGTGGCTGTAACATGGGATACAGAATCTTTACCTGTGCAGTGTGAGTCTATTTCAGGCTTCAAAGACTCTATTTTCAGAATCCACTATGGCCCTACAGCAACATGCTAGAGAATAAATTTCTTAGACTTCCTTCAGGATAAATACAATATCTATATGTCTGTCTGTCTTTCTGTCTGTCTGTCTACGTAAATGATACTGAATGACCACAGAGAAGCTCAAATTGAGTTGTTATGTAACATATCCTGCTGTGGGCTCTTTCTTTTTTCTTCAGGACCGTTGCTACCTGTGCCTGATGGGGGCACTGCAGCTGGACTTAGGAGGCGCCCCGGCCGGGCCAGCGGGGACCGGCAAGACGGAAACCACCAAGGATCTGGCTAAAGCCCTGGCCATTCAGTGTGTTGTGTTCAACTGCTCAGATGGCCTGGACTACAAGGTGCCTCTGTCCGCCTCTCACCTGTCTGCCATCGCATTCTGCTTCTTCCTAATGCTCTTAATCTCCTTAATTAACCTGTCTAACTTTCATGTCCCGTTTGATTGGCTGATTGATTTGATTGATGCTTTGTTTCGCTTTCTCTCTTAGCTTCCCCACTGGCTTCCCGCAAGAATGCTAAATGCATGTTTTTCGCAGACTGTTTCACTAGGTGTCAGCATAACCTAAATGTTGTCTTATGAATCTTGAAATACTGTTGATATTACATTTACAGTACATATTTTTATTTTATTTTTCTTTTTTCCAAAGTGATATGCACATAAGTCATAGTACTATAATGCACTGCAATACTTTTTAGTTTCCATTTAAATTTAATTACATGAAATATATTTTACTCAAGTAATTGCGTTAATAATTTAAAAAAATGTCACAAATTGAGAATTTGTAAATTGTATTTATACAGTTGCTTATTTTTTTTCTTTTGCTGTCATCCTGGGGTTCAGTACTTTTACGTTTTTTAAATAAAGTCAGTCGTGATAAACTTTACTCTCTATTGATTTCATTTGAGGTTAATCCTTTTCAGGGAATAATATTTTAGGACAGGTTCCCCAAATCCATTCTTGTTTCCAGCCTTATTCGGAATAATAGCTCTGGCAAATTATCTTTGCTACCAAAGATGACAGACAGTTTTTTTCCCCTATTCATTCATATGGAAATGATATCTGGTGCCTCACTGCAGTCTTATTACAAAATCCATTCCTCTTCTTTTTATAAATCCCTGGAAACCATCTTCTTTTTTCTCGCTACTGTGTTTATATGAATCATTTTATCCCATTGTTTCTTTAAATCACACTTAATTAATTACAGCGTTCTTACCTGCATTCATACCCCTCCATTTGTGAATAGCCTCATTTTCTGTTCTGCCTTTAATCAGATGATGGGCCGATTCTTTAGCGGCTTGGCTCAGTCGGGCGCCTGGTGTTGTTTTGACGAGTTCAACCGGATTGACATCGAGGTCCTGTCTGTCATCGCCCAGCAGCTCATCACCATCCGCAACGCCAAAACCGCTAAGGTACTGTAGTATGCTTCCCCAAATCCTCAGCTGCACCACACCCGAGTCTCACTATGCTAAATTCTAATTTCTGTGGTTTTTAATATGTTTATTCTTTGACCTCCAAGTTGAAGATCTTCTTTCATCTGGGGCTTGTCATGCTTTGCATGTAGAGTCGCGCCTATATGCGTCCTCAAAGAAACCTTTCAGTTTCTATTCTAATTTGCCACCCCCCGGTTGTCGACGGGTTGTACCTCAGCTGTCCAGGTTCATATTCGAGGGCCGCGAGATCAAGCTGGTGATGACGTGTGCAGCCTTCATCACCATGAACCCCGGCTACGCGGGCAGGACAGAACTGCCAGACAACCTGAAGGCTCTCTTCCGACCAATCGCCATGATGGTGCCCAACTATACGCTGATTGCCGAGGTCAATGGCGGGCAATCATCTCGTCGCGCTCAATCTCGCATCTATGAAGCACATTATGACAATGACAGAGGAATCTCTATTCTGCTCCAGGTGTATTAGATATCTCACTACCATGTAACTTTTCTCCTTATTGCACAGGTGATCCTCTATTCTGAAGGCTTTGAGTCCAGTAAGACTCTGGCCCGAAAGATGACCCAGATGTATAAACTGTGCAGCGAGCAGCTCTCTCAGCAGGACCACTACGACTTTGGCATGCGGGCCGTCAAATCTGTGCTTGTCATGGCTGGGTGAGGGGATGAACCTTATGAGAGTCGATCCTCAAGTCCGCAATGACTTCACCGTCGTAGTGACACTTCACTGTCAGAAAAATATGAAAAACACAGTAGTATTGTGAATTACTTTAAATAATAATATCAGTGGAAAGTAATGGGTTTTAGTGCTCAATATGAAGTATAGCTGCAGTTTCCTGCTTAGATGTCTTTTGGCATTATGTACTAATCTATGGGGGATTGATTTACAGGCACAAGTAGGTATCTCGTGACACTCAAAACCCAGTGTCAGTGAATTTGCTCTTATACTAACCATAAATCCAAATTTATAGCTAAAGCATTATTATGGCCTGCTCACAAGGCAATAAAAGCAGTATGCTCTGCTGAATTATGGATGAACTGGTATATATTTATCCTGCACTTTAACAACATGAAGCTACTCAGGGTTAAAAAGAGCTATTTAGGGAAAATGCTAAATTACCTCCACAGAGATCAACTCTACATTTTTTTAATGAGCTAGTGGGCTAGTGTTTGTAGTGGTCCCCCTTTATCTAAATTATTGGCCTAAGACAAGTGGGTGAGCTTAATTTCCAAGTGTGTAGAACCAAGTTTCTTTTTTAAGGGTAATCAATGGAATAATCAGAGCCTGAAAAGTGCCCCTTCTTCCGAATTCCCAGGTCCCTAAAGAGAGAGAACCCACATCTGAGTGAAGATGTGGTGCTGATCAGAGCACTCATAGACTCCAACCTTCCCAAGTTCCTCGCAGATGACGCCTTGCTTTTTGGGTAAGCGTTGAGAGTCTATCATATCGTTATGGGGAATATGATCACACCCATTACAGCTATGACAGCAACCAAATGCTCTTACGGAGTTCAGCAAAGCTTTCGTCTCTTGCGTAATTCCACAGAGGCATCCTCTCAGACCTGTTTCCTGGCGTGACCATCCCTGACCATGACTATGGGGTTCTTCAGTCCACAATTATAGACTGCCTGGGTCAGCTTCGCCTGCAACCCCTTCCTAGCATGACAAACAAGGTCATCCAGCTATATGAGACCATGATTGTACGTCACGGTGTCATGCTAGTAGGGCCTGCAGGCGGTGGCAAGACCACCGTCTACACCATCCTAGCTAAGGCCTTGGAAACACTCTACTCCTCGGGGCACAAGAACCCCTTCTACCTGCCCGTCAAAATGTATGTACTGAATCCCAAGTCGGTGAGCATGGGAGAACTGTATGGAGAGGTGAACCCGCTCACTCTGGAGTGGCGTGACGGCCTGATGGCGCTAATCGTGCGGACAACCGCCAATGACCCTGGCGATGAGCACAAGTGGGTGGTCAACGACGGGCCGGTGGACGCCCTTTGGATCGAGAATATGAACACGGTGCTGGATGACAACAAGATGCTGTGCCTGGCCAATAGTGAGAGGATCAAGCTTACTCCGTCTATCCACATGGTGTTTGAGGTAAGGTCGATGATATAAGACTGGCAGCCTGTCAATCTACGTGTCATTCTGACCTTCATGTTTTGCCTCCATGTCAGGTCCAGGACCTGGCTGTTGCTTCTCCTGCCACTGTCAGCCGCTGTGGGATGGTCTACATCGATTCTAATGAGCTGAAGTGGATGCCCTACGTGCAGTCTTGGATCACAGGGCTTCCCGAAAAAGTAAGGTCATGAATTTTCCATTAATGACAGAAAGGAGCGAATCTTTACTACATTAGTCTGGATGAGCTGTTAGAAGATAAATGGATGGCTGTATTCGGGGACTTTGCTTGGATCTTAAGGCATCAAGGGCATAGCCCTGTCAGGGAGTCTGTCCACCCGTCCCCCCCCTCTGAAGTCACAACCATCATCTCATGGGAGTTTTACTTGCACAAAAATGTCTGAGGGCAGAACAAAAGAATTATTGGTTCAGATTGATAACCAATCAGATTCTAACAATTCATTCAGGGCCCCAAGTGCCCCAGGCTTGCTGTAGGAAATGAAGGTTTTTGTTATCCAAAATGTAAGTATATTTTAATAAAATTTACATGTACTGTAATTACCAGAATTATGGTACATTCTGCCCACAGGTAACAGAGGCCATGAGGGGATTCCTGCTTAATCTGTTTGATCAGCATGTAGAGAAAGGACTGCAGTTTGTAAGTAAGAGGTGTGTCCAGGCTATTGCTCAGGTGGACATCAGTAAGGTGACCACCCTCTGCCGTCTGCTGGAGGCGCTGTTGCTTGGCAAGGATGGACCTCGATTCAGCATGGTACATGGTGGTTTATACTACTAAGCGCAACTGTTTTATCATCCATAGCATGCTAGATCAGTAGTTGTTAGGATCATAATAGAATTGTACGAAAAATACAGTGCATCAATGTTTTTGACCTTGTGGCTACGTATGATGGTACACCTCTGTTTTATCAAACTAGCAGTGGGCAACAAATTGTGCATTCTCTCTGTATTCATAATCCATTTATACTTAAAATGTAACCCTAAGGCAATATTTTGGAATTTATTGCAGGAGCCAAACAGGTTGAACAGTATCCTGTGCCAAACCTTTGTGTTCTGCTATCTATGGTCGGTGGGAGGGAACGTGACCGAGAACCACTGGGACGCCTTCGAGCACTTCGTCAGGCAGCAGTTTGAGGACAACAGTGATGCCAAGGTGAGCTTCTTATTACTCATTAGCGCCCCTTACAGTTTAGGGCCACATGTACAGGTGTTTATTATTGTAGATTCGTCATGTATATGAGAGGGAAGTGACTTCAGGTTCTGCCTAGTGTCAGGGGTCTTACTGAACATTGCCTGCAGGGATCCCCACAGCAAACAGTGACAGGGCTCAATCGTACCTATATGCACAACCACAGCAGGGTGCCACACCTCTACATAAAGCAGCAGTATCTGTAGCATGGAGTGTGAAGCGATGCCTTCGAGTTGAAGGTTAATGGAAAAATATATTCAGGTTTTATTTTGAAGGTTTGCCAGTGTTAAAAATCAAAAACATTTAAAAATAAGCTACATTTTGTATTACATGAAGTATGAGCTCATGCACAAGTTTATTTGTAGCATAAAAACAATGCTTTTCATTTTTTACAAGTTGGGAGCTCTCTGATCACATTTCAATATGTATCTGTGTGACCTTTGACCTCTGGACCCTAAAACTGTATTTTTGCCTCAAGGCAACGTTGTGCTATAAGGGTATATAAATGCCTAGAAAACTCGAGTCGTTTTCTAAAGGCAATATTTCATGATTTTTAAATAAAGTAAAAAAAATCAATGAGTTTGCATCTTCATGCATGTACAGAGATGAAACTCTATCACGAATGTATGCTAATTATCTTCTGGCTTTATTTTTCCTCTGTTGTAAAATTGGTTGCAGTTGTAAAGAATGTGCTAATAACAACAACAACAATAATAATAATAATAATAATAATAATAATAATTAAGTTTTAAGGATTGCAGTTCAATCAATTTAACGCTTTGCTAATAAAACCTGTAAAGCACAAAGAAAAATAAATAAAGCAAATAGGAAAATCATAGCCCCATTAAATGAAACAGCTTCTTCATAATTTGTCACTATTACCAATAACTCCTCCCCCAGAGATCCTAACGGCAGTGAAATCCGCCCGGCACCCAGGCAAGCCTGACAGCATGATCATTCCAAGGGTCAGCTCGATTTTCGCTGACTGGGGCCGGTACAGACCCTTAGCTGGTGACCAGTCTCCACTGTCAGTGAACAACAGAACCAGCCCTATAGCTGTTTTTATATTCCACTGGCTCCTGGATAAAATAACTGCCAAAAGCTGAGCCCTTATATTTACATTGAGAATATCAATAAAGAGGTGCTTGTTACAGCAGTCAGTTTGGACACAATATAAAGCGGTGCTTCACCACACACACTTGACCCCCCCCCCCCACACACACACACACACACACACACACACCCCCCGGGTAAAACTTATCCTTCCTTCATCTCCACCTGCTGTCCAGCGTAATCATAGATTATGCAGCTAGGTTCGTATGCATCTAACTGGAGGCTAGGTCTTAAAAAAAGACCGGAAAGTTATTTTTATTTTTGGCTGTGCCACTTTCTAAAATGAGATATACTGTATAAATTGTGGTGGGTGTTACAGATACATGTCTTTGTCTTACTCTTTTAAATGTGCTCAGAAATTGTGGAAGTCATTTATTTTTTGTGTTGTGATGGTTGGTGGACAGCAGGTGGCGCTATAGCCTCACCACCCCAAGGCTGTGGGTTCGATCTCTTCCCCTAGCTCTTGGTGATTATGTCATTTGTAAGGTTCTGCTTTGGATACAGGGTGGCATGGTTCTCCCCAATGTGTTGTCGTGGGGTTTCCTCCAAAAACATGCTGAGGCTAATTTGAGATACCAAATGGCTCATACGTGTGCATGTGTGAGTGACTGGTGTGTGAGTGTGCCCTGCCATGGGCTGGCCCCCCTCCTGGGTTGTTCCCTGCCATGTGCCTGGTGTGTGAGTGTGCCCTGCCATGGGCTGGCCCCCCATCCTGGGTTGTTCCCTGCACCCACTCATTGCACCCATAGGCTCTGTCCCCCCCCACAGGCCCGCACGCACCCCCGGGGAGACGGAAGGGGGCGGGCCAACGGGTGGGGCGTGCGGCCGCAGTCTCACCGGC
>JAODKM010000048.1:6911061-6925268 GCA_026780845.1 Petrocephalus sullivani | reverse complement strand
AATAATAATAATAATTATTATTATTATTATTGTTATTATTATTATTATTATTATTATTTTGCCACTATTTTCTCAGTGGAGTTTCTCATTTAAGACATATTTGCTATCCCACTACAAAACAAAATAACCACGAAACAAAACAACTGAATAAATAAGCAAAGAAGACGCAGGTCTTCCCTGCAGCATGCTTGCTCATGATGCGATCACATGACAGCAATCACATGACCGTGATCAAACTCAGAAGGCAGAAAGCAGTCCTGTACTACACCTAACACGAGTAACAGACTGCTATGCACTATGTAGATCATAGGTATATACAGTTTACCACAGAAAAATCCTGGAAGTCCATAACTGAGACCCTCATTACTGGCACGGCTTTTTTTAGACACATGAAGACATGAATATAAAAATGAAAATATTACTCATAATTACTAAATTAATATATTGAGCTCACAATAAAGTGATTTAACCATGTTATTACTTTGTCGACTTGATTAATTAATGATGTTTTAATCCAGGGCCCCTCTTTTTCCCCCCCCCCCCCCCCAGGACGTGATTATCGCTGCAGCCTGTGCGCCCCCTGGTGGTGGCCGTAACCCAGTCAGCCCTCGCTTCATCCGCCACTTCAGCATGCTGTGTCTGCCCACGCCATCGGAGCACAGTCTCCGGCACATCTTCAAGGTCCCGAAGCTCGCGCCCCAGCACTGGGGCTGAATAACTTTGGGGGGGGTGGGTCATTGTTGGGGCCATTGTTGTTACAGCCTGTCTCTGTCACAAACGAGAATTATGGCGCCCACTCTGAGAAGGTTATTTGACCCACACCATGACATGATGGGTGACCCGCTGGCGTGACGTGCAAATGAGCGGTAGAAAACTGATCGCGCGTATGTCACAGTCAATTTTTTTTTTTGTGTGGGTGCCCCGTGCCTAAATCTTCCAGTGGTGGCTGCTATAACAACCAGAAAAAAGTCAGGGTCCTGATCCACAGCCCAGGTTAGCTTGTGTTTAAGTCCAGTCTTGCCCACAGTCAAGGCGTCTTGAAAGTCACACCTGAAATGACCCAACAGGAACATAAGCCAGCGGATTCGATTGCCTGGGGTGTAACCTGTGCCTATTCCTCCGATAAGCCTCAGATATGACTTTGCAAAAAGTCTGCAATAAGAGACAAAGTGAGATAGGGAGCAAGGTCATGGCGACATCATCATCATTCCTTGAAAATTAGCTTTCATTATTACCGTCCTTTGTATTACCGTGAAATTACCGTAGTATTTTTTGAGAGCCGTATTCTAGCTATACATTTTGTGCGTCACCTAAACCCTAAAAGCCCTATATACGTTTGTTCCTATTTCTTCTGTGATATTTTGTAATACCTATAAAGCTCTGGGTAATTTTACAGCCATCCTATAAATGTCCACCTCCTGGGGGAAAGCTGTTGTTTTGTTGGTGATACATTTCCCCCCAGAGGTAATAATGCCTGAGCGTGGCTGTGCGCACTGGCCTTTTGATGTAAGAGTGCCCTTCCCAGGCCATCCTCGGTGAGTTCCTGATGGAGTTCCCCTTGGCGGTGAAGCAGATGGCCGGCTGCGTCGTGGACGCCGCCGTAGAAATCTACAACCGCCTGAGCGTGGACCTGCTGCCCACCCCCGCCAAGTCTCACTATGTCTTCAATCTGCGGGACCTTTCAAAATGCGTGCAGGGTACGGGGCTAGAAAACAGGCAGACCCATTTCTGTCCAGCTCCTCTGCCGTCCCGAGTGCGCGCTGTAGACTAGCGCAAAGTATACCGTGCGCTGCAGCTGCAAATGTATGCAAAGCCATTTATTACCCGGTTCTGATCCCTCACATGGATGAATGAATGAATGAATGTTACATTTACATAGCACATTTCAAGACACCAAAAGTGCTTTACAGAACCAGTGGGGAGCCACTGGAACCACCACTGATGATTAGGAGGCCAGTTTTGAAAGGATCACAGTGGGCAATTTTAGCCACTATTTCCAAAGATCCCTCTTTTATAACCTCAGAAAGTCAGGACCTCGGGTTTATGTGCCATCTGAAGGACGGCATCATTTTTACAGCAATGTCCCCATCGCTGCACTGGGGCATTGGGATCCACACAGACCACACGATGGGCTAGCTGGTTGGCCATACCAACACCTCTTCCAACAGCAACCCAGCTATCGTAGTAGATTTGCTCTGCCTGTTGGCTGGGTTAGCACAGCTGGAATCACACTCTTTGCCTGCACATCGCGTTTAGCTAAAATGGTAGCGTCGTCCTACTGTAGTGAAGCTGTTTGCCTGCTTGGCCTCCAGGGATGCTGCAGTGCCAACCAAGCACAGTGCATGACCAAAACCAGATCTTCCGCCTTTTCTGCCACGAGTGTCAGAGGGTGTTCCACGACCGCCTCATCAATAATGAAGACAAGGCCTACTTCAACACCATGCTCACTGAGATGGCCAGTAAGTCCCGAAGCTATGATATTTATGTCCATTGATTGACAGTTTTAGATATACTGAGTTACAAAATGATCTGTTTTCATATTTAATGGACAGTGTCTGGCCTGTACTTTTTAACAGTTTTTTTAAACATTTATTATAGTTATAAATTTATCATTTTTCCTATGCTTGCATATTATTAATTATTAAACTGGTGGATTTTTAGGCAAGTATTTTGAATTCAGCCTGGAGCCCAGCTACTTTACCAACAAACCAATAATCTTTGGAGATTTCATCAAGGTAATGTGTGCCAGGCAGTGCCATACTGAAGGAATTCCGAAAAAATAATTATGGGAACTGTGGCCTTGGACAAGTTAAGCTGAAAGATAGATTTTTGTTGTATTACGTATCATTTTTAGGTTTGTGCAGATAAGGCGGACCGCTTGTATGAGGACCTGACTGACATCGAGAAGATCCGTTTGGTTCTACAGGATTACTTAGATGACTACAACATGACAAACTCTAAGGAAACAAAGCTGGTCTTCTTCCAAGATGCCATTGAGCATGTCTCAAGGTCTCTTCAGCCCTACTATGCCCGAGAGATAAATGTGTAACATTTTACTTGATGGGGCACAAATACTTAGTATTATAGTAAGTAAAAAAAATGCAAATCATGAACAAATATAGCTGCTCCTTGAGATAAAAGATGCGTCACGATTCACAAATGTGTTTCTCTTTAGTTACTACAGTAGCTCACTAAGATTTACAGAATTAATAGATATAACAATAATTATCGTAACTGTCTGAGATAAAAGATGCATCACAATTGATTCATAATGAGTGAAGATGAGATCAGTATGTAATTAAGCCTTGGTTAATTAATACATAAGTAATAGCATAATACTATATTATTTGTGATCCTTCAAGTAAAGTGTTACAGACAGCTGCATAAGGTATATAACAAGTAGTTATTATAGATATTATAAATGATGTGCCACCGAAATGGCTCTTCATTGCTGTTTTGTGGGCAGGATTGCCCGCATGATCCGTCAGGAGCGTGGAAACGCCCTGCTGGTGGGCGTAGGCGGCACGGGTAAACAGTCGCTAACGCGGCTGGCGGCGCACATGTGCGGCTACCACTGCTTCCAGATTGAGCTGAGTCGCGGCTATGGCTACGACGCCTTCCGCGAAGACCTGCGGCGGCTGTACAAGCTGGCCGGCGTGGAGGGCAAGGACGCGGTGTTCCTCTTCACCGACACGCAGGTGCGCCGGGCGGAGAGGCACGCGGGGGTCACGCTCCGTCACAGCCAATGACCTGCAGAAGGTCCTAAAACTGGAAGCGCTCAGCCGAGGCATTGATCTTGCTTTGATATTAAATACTAATATTATATAAATATTCATATTAATATTAAATGAGCATTTATCCTAATCATAAAGCATGAACCCAATCTTAGCATCCCAGTAATGTCAGGGTTTACAGGTAGCATCTAATGTAATCAATCTAATTTTAAAACAGACCAGATATTGACAGTTTATGAATTAGTACAGAAAAAAACATGCTTTGTGATCATAATGCTCAAAATGGTTTGTATGTCATAGCTTATGTTTTGCATGCCAAGGTTTAAGGGGGTAAAAGCATTCAGTTGTCTGTAATTTCATATCTAAACCACGTTTGACCACATTTTTTGCGAACTTACTGTATTTATTAAGAGCTCTCGTACAGCCACTGATGCCAAATGGTACCTTGAAATACACCTAAACTAATTCACTTATAGTAGCTGTGTAATGCTATGCCCTACAACCCTGGCCAGGATAAGTGGTTGGAGGGATGGATGGATGGATGGATGGATGGTGCCTCACCTAGTGGCACTCCTCTTGTGTCAGATCGTTGTGGAGGAGTTCCTGGAGGATATCAACAACATGCTGAACTCGGGGGAGGTCCCCAGCCTGTTCGAGAAGGATGAGCTGGAGCAGGTGTTGGCCGCCACACGGCCGAAAGCCAAGGAAGCTGGCATCTCCGAGGGCAACAGGGATGAGGTGGTGTTACAGTACCATGGCGGTCCAGGTTTCGGAAGCAGGACTTTCGGGATCCCGCTTCTCCGAGACGCCTTCATATAATCTCTGTACATAATGCTCTGACTGTCCTGGTTCACTTGAGCGTTGTGTGATCGTTCAGGTGTTCCAGTTCTTTATCTCCCGCGTGAGGGAGAAGCTGCACATGGTGCTCTGCATGAGTCCCGTCGGCGACGCCTTCAGGTCCCGTTGCCGCATGTTTCCTTCCCTGGTCAACTGTTGCACCATCGACTGGTTTGTCCAGGTCGGAGCGCTTTGTCAGCCACGCTAACTGATCCTCATATCCTCCCTTGTTAACCTTTAAATCTTGGTTCCTGTATCTCAGTGTTTCCCAATCCGGTCCTTGGGGACCCACAGTATGCTCATGTTTTTGCTCCCTCCGAACCCCCTACCAAACAGTCCACCTACCGGGAGCTGGGAGGGAGCAAAAATGTATCTATGGGTCCCACTGGACTGGAATAGGAAACACTGCTGTACCATACAGGAGCTGTGTCGTGGCTCTTTGTGGATATGTAATTTATGTTGTCCGTCTAATCAAGGAAACAAATTGGGTGGTTTCAGTCTCTGTCTCTTTGCCTTATGCCTCCCCACGTCTCTATTCGACTGTACATTATCATAGTTCCCAGCATGCAAGTAATGTTTGCAAGCTGCTCGGGGGAAAAGAAGGATAGGGGTAACAACCAATCTTAATTAGAGGCTCATGTCAGCTGGCCAATTAAGCCATGTGAAGCTTGATGGATGTTGTGGCTTGGCTGAAGCCAAAGGTCATTATTAAGCTGCTAATGTCATGTCTGCTCCCTTTAGATGCTATTTATTTGGAATTAGTGGATCTATGCTTGGTCTCTTATGGAAACCACAACAAAAACAATTATAATACATGTAGTAGTGATGGTGATGATGATGGTAATGATGGTACAGATGATGGCTCCCCGTATCATCATGGGGTGTCCTCTGGGTGCTCTGGTCCCAGTGGTGGGGTGGTGGTGACCTAGTGGTATGAGGCCCAGGTTATGGACCAAGAGGTCGTCGGTTCAACTCCCACCCACCGCCAGTGGGTCCCTGAGCAAGACCCTTAACCCCAAGTTGCATAAATCACATTTGGGGACCAAAATGTTTCTAAAGTATGGTGAGACACAGTTGGATAACCTCAATTTCTAAAAGTCTGGCATTTGGGTTGGTTACTTATGGTTAAGGTTAGGGATGGGTAGGGGTTAAGGGCGTCATGATTGGGATTAGGGTTTTCCCATAAAAATGAATATGTATCCCGTTTAGATAAGTATGTCGCTATGCGTATGTGTATGTGAGTGAATGAGAGGGAGTGAGAATGATCTGTGTGATTGAGTTGTTCCCTACCTTGTACCCACAGGAACAGAAGATGGATGAATAGATTATGATGATGATGATGATGATGTTGACTGTATAAAAAATACTTGACATAAGGCTTCAGATTCTTAATTGCACCCTTGTTTATGATGGTGTAGCCTTCCTGATCATTTCAGCTTTAGCCTAAAATCCTGACAAAGCCTCGTGACTCACACTCCTCCTCCCTCTTCTGGGCCAGTGGCCCCGTGAGGCTCTGCTCTCGGTCTCCCACACCTTCTTCGAGAACGTCGAGCTGGGCAGCGAGGAGATGAAGGGCCGCTTTTGCGAGATGTGCGTGGAGATCCACATCAGCGTGATGGAGGTCGCCGAGAGGTTCTTCTCGGAGCTGCGGCGTCGCTACTACACCACACCCACCTCCTACCTGGAGCTCATTAACCTCTACCTGGCCATGCTGGGGGAGAAGAGGCAGCAGCTTGTCATGGTGACTGGCCACATGTTCCTGCACCATTGAACTATGCTGACGGAGAAAATATCATATCTATTCTTTCTTGCCTCTTGGTCTGCATGTGGGTTTGCATGTGTACCCTGTGTTGTACAAGTTTCCACTGGGTACTCTGGTTTCCTCCAGGGGCCTGTTTCATGAAACAGGATTTCTTGCTTAGCCGGATAACTTGTGAGATTTAAGGTAGTCTGGAGTAGAATGGACTTTATCTCTGTCTACTTACATTTAGCCCAGACTGCCTTAAATTCAACAAATTATCTAGCTGAACAAGAAATCCTGCATTGTGAAACAGGCCCTAGTGGTCCAAGTTATGCAGCTGGTTAATTGGCATCTCTATATTGTAATTGTGTGTCCTGTGATGGACTGCCATCTAGCTTTACCACCTAATCCATGTCAAAAAGGACACAGTTCAGGTTTTACAAACTACTTGAAAACTGAAAGTCTCATGTGCTTGGCTAAATAGTTCAGTTCTTCTTCTGCTTTGACTGGTTTGCTTCCTCGATTGAAAGACTCATCCTGCTGTTTCACAGTAACATTTGTAACACATGCATGATTATAGGCGATTGGACAATCAGCACACAACAATAACTCTGTGCTTAAGTGAAATCCAGGTCCTTTTAATTGAAATGGCAGTTTACAAATCCTGTCTTATCTCAAAGTGTCCTCCCTGGCATGAATTATCTGGTTACCCAACTGTCATCCCAACCAAGGTGTACCCTTACCTTGAATAGAGTTCACCCCTCCCTGTGACCCAAACCAGGATATGTTAGAAGATGAATGGGTGTGTGGATGGCTTCTTGTTTTCTGCCATATAGCATGGCTCTTATGTTTCGTCTCTAGGAACGAGACCGTGTGGCAAATGGGCTGACTAAGCTGCTGGAGACCAACGAGCTGGTGGACAAGATGAAAGTGGACCTATCTGCTCTAGAGCCCGTGCTCAAACAGAAGTCCATTGATGTCAATGCTCTAATGGAGAAGCTTGCCGTGGACCAGGAGAAAGCAGACCAGGTGTGTGAGTGTGTGATGATATGTGTTTATTTTGTTTCATGATTTTATCTCCTGATTATTTCAGGGATATGCCCAAAAAGTATTGGGACACCTGGCCATTACAACTACAGGAACTTTATTGACATCCCTTGGTATGAATATTAAGACAGTTTTGACAATTCCATGCTTTATGGGAACAGTTTAGGGAAGGCCCTTTTCTGTTCCAGGATGACTGTGCCCCAGTGCACAAAGAAAGGTCCATGGTTGGGTGAGTTTGGTGTAGAATAAATTGCCTGGCCCACATGCAATCCTGCTCTCAAGCCCAGCAAACACCTCTGGGATGAGCTAGAACGGAGATTGTGAGCCAGGCCTTCATGTCGGAAATTCCATATTGATGGCTATGGATTTAGAATGGGATGTCTTAAAAATTCCTGTGGGCTTAATGGCCAAGTGTCCCAATATGCTTCTTCAGGTTCGCAAGGTGGTGAAAGAGGATGAAGAGGCAGCCAAGGTGAAAGCAGACGAAACCCAGGCCATCGCAGATGATGCGCAGCGGGACCTTGACGAGGCTCTGCCCGCCCTGGAGAGCGCTAACCGTGCCCTGGACGCGCTGGACAAGGCGGACATCTCTGAGATCCGAGTCTTCACAAAGCCACCTGACCTGGTCATGACCGTGATGGAAGCCGTGTGCATCCTACTCAACGCCAAGTGAGTCAAGCTGTGCAGATGTGCTTCCAGGTTTTCAGAAAATATTTTATGCACAGTTAATCAACATAAACCAAGGTTACAAGGTCTGTGACCAGTAATGGGTGTGTCCATGACCTGCAATAAGTGCTGTGGCATCTAGTAATCTTTAACAGTGATTCCAACTTTTTCAGAGTTGTCTGGATATTTGACCACCATGGGCAGCAGGATAAAATAACAAGATATTGTTGACCCCTGGAGCACAATAATGCACCATAATGTACATATAATATTTCCAATATTTCCTGTTTATTTAATTTTTTTTTAACCAGCTGCCTGGTCATGGTAAGATTTCTAGGGGATTATACAGGCATAGAAAACTCATTTTAAAGAAAACCAAAACCTTGCAGGATTTTTTGATAAGCCTTGAATGAGATAACATAGATTAAGATTTAGCCTGCCTTTAGTTTTGGAATTAATTTATTAAGTATTTTTGTAGGAAGAGAGCTCAAAAAAAGATTTTAATGAGTACTACTGCATTGCATAATGTTGCATTAATGCTATTGCCTAAGGTATGCAAACAAACAGACTTCGTTCAAGGTAAACACATTAATGCAGGAACCTATAAAAAAGTAGCTCATAACTGATGCAACATTGACGTTGTTATTCTGTGCTATATTGACACTTCTGCCCTGTTTGATGCTTGGAACAGAAAAAGAAAAATCTTGTGAAAGCACTGCATGGCCCTCCTTTGATAAGAATGCATGTTCATAAATTATAAAGCAAATGAGGAAATGTGCTGCAATGCATCATAGTCTGCAATGCATTAATAACAGAGACAGAATAGCGCAGTGTTGTCATCGTTGCAGGTTCAAGCGATTGTCAAACATTAAAGAATTCTTTAATTATTTTTCAGTGTTAGGTATCTGAGCTGGCTTTGATATATTACAATTATAATTCATAGCAGGGGGTGCCCAACCTTTTTTACAGGGAGAGCTACTTTTACAAAGAAAATGCTCTGGCGACCTACTGAATTGTGATGGTATATTTTGTGACCCATTGATATATTAGGGCGATCATGATGGACTGGATAGCCACCACTGAAATAATCCCTTAATCGTTTCATGATCGACTTGTCGATGATCGACGAGTTCAGTACCCTTGATCTATAGCTACTGTACTGGTGTGTTTCTGAAAATATAGTCCCTAAGAACACACTGTTTGCCCCTCTGTAGTTGACACACATGGCACATGGCAGCCTAGCTGCAGTTAAAACAGCTAGATCTTAGTCTTTGTCTTTTGGTTTGGGTGCATGACTACCTGCGAGATTTAAACGGCAACGTGGGCTGAAAATTGTGAGCTTCACAGGTGGGGCATGAAATTTGACACATATGAATTCTTCTCTATTCATTCATGTTTACAGTTAAGATCATTTATGTAAGTTTAGAGTGTCCCTTGTCAAAGCACGCAATTTATGACAATTATGAGTTAACCTGGCTTTAGTGTGAGCTGGCGAGTGTGTACCGCAGTATCGACAGCTGGATTTCATAGGCTGCTTTGATTTATTGCCCTATCACGTATCGGGTTCCTTCGCCCTCAGGGCCGACTGGGCGAGTGCCAAGCAGGTCCTGGGGGATTCATACTTCCTGAAACGGCTGACGGAGTACGATAAGGACAACATTCGGCCGCAGGTCCTGCAGAAGCTGCAGAAGTACATCAACAACCCCGACTTTGTCCCGGAGAAGGTGGAAAAGGTGTCCAAGGCCTGCCGTTCCATGTGCATGTGGGTACGCGCGATGGACCTCTACTCCAGGGTCCTGAAGGAGGTGGGACCCAAGAGGGGGAAGCTGGCTGCTGCACAGGTGAATATGATAATACACTGGGATGTGGACTTCTTGGCCACATCGCCATACTGAAATATGTACCCCAATGACGAGCCCCACATCCCTGCACCACATCCCATTTCATCGCGCTGTACAGATTTATCGGGGTTGGAATTTCCCCGCTGGCTGGTCATGTGAGACCCGGTTTTTCTTCCCTAGCCTCAGCACTATATGGTCAATTTGCCAGGGCTGTTGATCTCGGGTGTTTTCAGGTTGATTGTTGGAGATGAGTAATGGATAATGCATTGTTTTAATTATGGCCAGCCTGTTTATTGCCATCTGAAAAATATATCCCCCATGCAAAATTCACACAGCATAGGGAGAACATGCAGCATAGAATAGAATAGAATAGAATACCATTTATTGTCATAGCATGAATGTACAACAAAAAAATATGGAGAACATGAAAACTCCACAAAACTTAGGGAGAACATGCAAACTCCACGAAACTTGGGGAGAACATGCAAACTCCACACACACATCCCAGCAGGGGCAGAATTCAAATCAACATCCTTTAGAATTCTGGGGCCAAAAAAGCTCCCCGCTGTGCCACCCTCAAACCAAGGCAGCACAAATATAAACACTGTGGATTATGTATGGCGCATGGCCCATCCTCAGAGACCCCCATCATCCAGGACACTCAGTGTTCAGGTGCAGGGAGGCGGAGTACAGCCTCAGACATCAAAGACCTGAGGGCATTATCACACGCAGGACACGTTTCCACGACTGCCTCTTTCCAGCAGCAGGCAAGCTGGGTACTAAGGACATTCGGGGTGGAGAGAAAAATGTTATAGTCAAATTGGACTCAGACTCTTAAATCAAATGTGTATCCTTTTATCTGTTTATTTACTTTTATAGTATTCTGGAATGCATCTACTTGTTATAGTCTTGTTTGTTGTTTTTTAATCATGACCTATGGAACCATGCATGAATTCCAAATGTATACTCCTAGGGGGAAAAAAACATGGGCCAAACTCAAAATTGCCTGGTCAGAGTCCAGATTTGAACCCTTGAGATCCCCTAGTTTCTAAAGTCTCCTCTTCTTGGCCACGCAGGCTGAGCTTGATGCGACGATGGCCACCCTGAGAGAGAAGCAGAAGAAACTGGAGGAGGTGGAGGAGCAGATCAGGACGCTTCAGAGCCAGTTTAACAGCAGCGTGTCCGAGAAGGAGGCACTGGGTGAGGTTCGGCTTCAAGAGAAGCTACTGCGGACTCTCTGGACCATTCCACTGAGCGCTCTCCATGTGTGTTGTCTCCGGGCAGCGAAGACCATGTCCCTGACAGAGGCCAGGCTGGCTCGGGCTGGAAAGCTTACTGCTGCCCTAGGGGACGAGCAGGTGCGCTGGCAGGAGAGCGTCGCCCGCTTCCAGCAGGAGATAACCGACGTCATCGGCAACGTCTTCATCGCCTCGGCCTGCGTGGCTTACTACGGCGCTTTTACCTCCCAGTACCGCCAGCTGGTACGTGCTGTCATTCTGCGTGCTGTCCTAATAAAGCCAAGCACAGTCTCTATGGCGCCCAGCTAGTGTATCCCTAGCAGTGCCGGCCAGCTGGTACGTGCTGTCATTCTGTGTGCTGTCCTAATAAAGCCAAGCACAGTCTCTATGGCGCCCAGCTAGTGTATCCCCAGCAGTGCCGGCCAGCTGATATGTGCTGTCTAATATAGCCAAGCACAGTCTCTATGGCGCCCAGCTAGTGTATCCCTAGCAGTGCCGGCCAGCTGGTACGTGCTGTCATTCTGCGTGCTGTCCTAATATAGCCAAGCACAGTCTGTATGGCGCCCAGCTAGTGTATCCCTAGCAGTGCCGCCAGCTGGTATGTGCTGTCTAATATAGCCAAGCACAGTCTGTATGGCGCCCAGCTAGTGTATCCCTAGCAGTGCCGGCCAGCTGGTATGTGCTGTCTAATATAGCCAAGCACAGTCTGTATGGCGCCCAGCTAGTGTATCCCTAGAAACTATTTCGCTGCAAATTAGAAGACTGGCAGATATTTATCCAGATGCTGAGGCTGGATGCTGGAAGGCAAAGGGGGCAGGTGGGAGCAGAATGAGGCAGAATGAGGCCATGGGAATTTCCTGTGTGCATGCCTTCTGCGTGTCATTGGCAAGAGATACATTTATTTTTATTAAGACCCTGCCCCTGAATAGTTATTGTTAATCAATGGCACGATAATACATTATAGGACATTGACAGCTACATACTGTGGAGACAAATGATTGTCGGAATGTATTTACAGTAAGATGCGGCGTTTGATTGGTACATACAGAGATACATTTTCTTGATGTCCGACGTCTAGGCTCATATTAAAAAATGTGAACAGCAGCCCAGAAACAATATTGCTTTCAAATAACATTGATTCTGCATTTTAAAAGCCCCGAAAACACATCTTCCATTGTCACATAGTAGTTTTCCCGTCATCTATAAATCCTGCCAGATTAACGTCGTAATTGTGGCTCAGGATTCGAGGCAGATATTCACACCTCCTGTGAGTAGTGTCACAGCAAATGCTGACGCCTTCACCAGGGTACACAGGGTACTGTACACATGGCTGATATGCCTGTAAAGCGCTGGGCATCATAAATAGAATTATAGGTGATTGTGTGTTTTCAGTATTGGCCTGTATTGTATCTTAATCAAGCCAGCATCTCTGTGTTTTCCTGCAGCTCGTGGCTCGATGGACGTCCCGCTGTCAGGAGCAGGGAATCCCCATCAGTGACACCTTCGGTCTCATCGGCATCCTGGGCGACCCTTACCAGATCCGCCAGTGGAACACGGAGGGCCTGCCCAGGGACGCCGTGTCCACCGAGAATGGCGTGCTGGTGACGCGAGGCCGCCGCTGGCCGCTCATGATCGACCCGCAGGACCAGGTGCAGGCTGCTGCTTCTGCTGTTACCCCCTATAGTAATGCTGTGAAAACACCTTCCGTTCCGTCCCTCCTAGATAGTACTCACCATCATCTAATCCGTACCGTGTTACTACTGTCCGTCTGAAGTGCAGGCTGTTAAAAACCAGCTGCTTCCTGGATACTTCAATTTTTAGTGCTTATTACTTCACCCAAAGCAGGGTGGACATCCCTGTACCCTACACTCTAGGGCGCCCCCTACTGATCTGTAACGAAACGCATAGATCAAATGCCCATTCAAACCATATATGTCATTGGAATTTGTCCCCCTGATCGGCAAATTTTACCAGCTTGGCTCTCCCCCCCATCACCCCCTCCAGGATTAGTACCTTTTACCGCTGGCATGCTGTCCGTTGATTAGCATACTATTTATGTTCTGTCGTTTTAAATTCCCTCTCGTTTTTCTTTTAGCTTTAAAAAAAAAATGCCACACATGGCCCACTTAGGGGCCCCCCTACCCATGTCAGCCTATGGCCCCCAGAGAAGTCTGTCCGCACCTGATCCAAAGTCCTTGAGCATGCAGTGTAGATGTTCCCAAAAGCATGGTACATCCTGTTCATTTTCGTGTGACTTTCCCCAGTGACAAAAATTTGCCTGGTGTTGGGGGCTGGGATGCTGACAGTAACTTTTGCAGAGTGCAGGGAGGGGGTTTTGGTATTTGAGGCATTTGAGTACCCCTGTTCTAGTCTAGTTTTTGAGTAATGTATCGATTAAGAGCCTGTTTAATTATTATGTGGATCATCCTAGACTTTAATACATCTGTTACCGCTACCCATAATAACACGAGTACCATTTCTAACGGTGGATGTTACCTTACTGTCAATACTTGTGCCAGCATTAACAGTAATCAGATGGCGAGCCATGTACATGATGCCTGAATGCTAACCGGGTCCGTGCGGCTGGCAACAACAGTACAGTCATAATCCCCCTTTAAATTGGTTTATCCGGGTAACTTTGAGCTGTATGGTTTTTATACAAATTTTTTTCAGGGCCAAACAGGAGCATGGGGGTGGGTGAAATAGTGCAAAGTAGTTTGGTGATCATGTACATTGGGATAAGGCAGCACATGTCAGCAGGGATCTGGTCTGGAATACTGATGAAGGGGAAACAGAACACCGGCATCTATAAACACCTGGGGCAAAGGGTGGGCTCAGCTGGTCAATATGAACATCCATGTCATTCTCCCTGTCTACCCCGTAGGCACTCTGCACCCTATTACTGTCATATTACTCATCCCACCTTCACACGAGGTCTCCTGGTGAGGATTGCAGTGCCAGTACGCGCTGCACTGATGCGAATGCGATTGTTTACGTAATTAAAGTGTACTGAAATGCGGCGATGAAAGTGCAACATCACCCAATTAGTTCCTAAGGTTTCTTATTGCATCTACTGAAATTATTCCATTTGATCAGTTATTTT
>JAODKM010000048.1:6894399-6910594 GCA_026780845.1 Petrocephalus sullivani | reverse complement strand
AAGTGCAACATCACCCAATTAGTTCCTAAGGTTTCTTATTGCATCTACTGAAATTATTCCATTTGATCAGTTATTTTATTTAGAGTGTCTTCGCATTTTAAAGGAAACCATCTGAACATTCTATCTGAAATACATCCCATGTCCTGCAACAATCAGATGCACATGTGGCATCATTTCTGCAAAGGACCGATTGGTCCAGGAGGCATGACTGGTACATAATTATCTTGCTTAGGAGACTCTCTTTTCTCACATATACTTTGAGCACCAACATGTTTTTTATGGCTGCTTTCATGTGCCCCAGGCAAACCGCTGGATCCGGACCAGGGAGATGAAGAACGGATTGAAGGTGGTCAAACTGACCGATTCTGGCTTCCTGCGGACCCTGGAGAACGCCGTCCGTCTGGGCATGCCTGTTCTGTTGGAGGATGTATGACTCATGCCCGGGGTCCCGATATTCCTATATTTCCATGACATTCAGTGCTGTCCAAGACACCTTTTCACAGCTCTTTATCGATTAATTGATATGTTTTGAGCAACAACACATAAATTCAAGAAAAAAAACAGGAATTACTGATATTAGCTTACATTATAAAATAGTAAAAAACATTAAGCAACGCATCGTATTATTAATCATCATTGTGTAAGCCTTAAATTGTATTGCCGCATTGTTAATAAACAAAAAATTATATATTATCTATCATTGCTATATCAAACGTAAATGCAGTCAATGACATTAAAACCACAGTTAATCGGATAATTAATGTCAACCTGTCATGACACCCTCTGTCGCCCCCTACGCTCTCTGTAGCTAAAGGAGACCCTCGACCCTGCGCTCGAGCCCATTTTGCTTAAGCAGACCTTTGTGACTGCCGGACGCACGATGATACGCTTGGGAGACTCCGATATCGATTACGACAACAAGTTCCGCTTCTACATGACAACTAAAATGGCTAACCCACATTACCTTCCAGAGGTATGTCTAAGCGTCTGCTACAGGGAACCTGACACCGTTAAAGTAACTGACACCTCACAGCTAAAGTAAGATTTTTAAGACCTAAAGCTCTTTATTTTCAAATGAAAAATTTCCAAAACAACCTCACAGTTAAGTTGCTAGCTATTTTTCTGTAATAAATTAGTTTATTTCCAATCAGCTGCCACGCTGTCTTCCGTCTTTTAGGTTTGCATTAAAGTAACCATCATCAACTTCACAGTGACTAAATCGGGACTAGAGGACCAGCTCCTAAGGTCAGTAAATAGGGTCACCACTTCTAGCTCACCTATATGTTCATTTATTCTTACTTTTCTCCACCTGTTGAATAATTGTGGAATAATTGTGGTTTTGTTTTTTGTACTGCATTTCAGTTCATTTCTAATTGGCCATTTGAATAGGTCTAGAGCGTCTCTGCCGTGGTGATGTTTGCTTAGAAATGGCAACAGATAACGCGACGTATCACGCTCTGCCTTTGCCTTTTCAGCGACGTTGTTCGTCTGGAGCGGCCAGACCTGGAGGAACAGCGCAACGAGCTGATCGTGCAGATCAATGCTGATCGCAACCAGCTGAAGGACATCGAGGACCGGATTCTCAGGCTCCTATTCACCTCCGAGGGCAACATCCTGGACAACGAGGAACTCGTTCAGACTCTGCAAGAGTCCAAGGTCTGGGCAAACCCTGAAGGCCGATTGTGCTGTGCTCACCACTGACTTATTGTTTTATGGATGTTCCGCTTGTTTTTCTTATGCTTTCATCTGTGATTACTTTTCACACTTTGCGCTCTAGAAAATCAATTGTATGCCCGAGGCAACGTGAGAAAAGCAGATGCTTTATTTTTTGTAAATATTTCTGCCATCTGAAATGACCATCATCAGAGCACTGAACAGCATAAGATGTACCAATTAGACTTTGGTTAATCCAGGCATGAAAAGCTAAATTTATCAGTTCATGCGTGTTCCTTGTCATGAGTGTCTGGCATCGTTGTCTTCTGTCAGAGACAGAAAGTCAATGAAGGCTAATTCCTGCCGTTTTCTTCCAGCCCATTCGAGTTGCACTGCTTTTTGATCATTCCTTGAAGTTAAGACTTTCGTAACTTTTAGGTGACATCAGCGGCCATTAAGACACGCCTGGAGGAAGCAGAGGCCACAGAGTTGATGATCAACACGGCTCGGGAGAAATACCGGCCCGTGGCGGCCCGTGGCTCCGTCATGTACTTTGTCATCGCCAGCCTGTCCGAGATAGACCCCATGTACCAGTTCTCGCTCAAGTACTTCAAGCAGGTATGACAGTAATTCTCCGTATAAAAATTGCACCCTGTTTCACTTTCACTATAAAAACAGTTGGGGTAGCATCAGTTGTTAACACTTACTTTTGCCGTCTGATAGACGTTTTGTCTCACACTGTAGCTTGGCTATTTGGTATCTCTAAAATGCCTGTAGTGGTTGATTTGAATCTTTGAGTGTATATGTGAATGTGTTCTGTAATGGACTGGCATCCCATCCAGCGTTATCAAGATCATTGCTTTTTTTGTGAACCTCTAATTCCCTCCTTTCTCTGACTCTTAAAAACTTGACCTTCATACCCTTATGGAATTCCTTCCTTCCAGTTGTTCAACGGCACCATTGAGACGTCGGAGAAGGGCCACGACCTCTCCGCCAGGCTGCAGACCCTGCTGGGCCAGACGCTGAGCACCACCCATACCAACGTCTCCCGTGGCCTCTTCGAGCGGCACAAGACCATCTACAGCTTCATGCTGTGTGTGGAGATCATGAGGCAGGGAGGCCAGGTGTCTGACGCAGAGTGGCAGCACTTCCTCAGGGGGAGCTCGGGCGTACGAAAGGTCAGCACGGCATGGTAACGTCCCCCGCTATTTAAACAGCACCCCTTCCCACTTTGCAGGACAAACGGCAGCCCGGTGTGCAAGCCGTTTGGTGTCCCTATTGCTGGGGGGTCAGGAGTAACCACAGCTGGCTCATTTGTCATACTACAGTACTCGCAGAACGACTTGAGACGTTTGTTTGATTCAGTAAAAATGTTGCAAATTTATTGGTTTCATAACAAAATTCATCACTTCATTCATTTGCCTACTAAAAATATATACAGTGCTCATAGAAAGTCTTAGAACACTTGCTTAATTCAGTAAAAATGTTGCATATTTATTGGTTTCATAATGAAAATCATGGATGGTCTCGCGAGGGGCAGTGGTGAGGTGCTGGTCGTTCCAAAATGCCATGGTCCCTCAACTTGATAGCAACGAGACTCCCATCCTGACGGGCTAATCCGGGCACTGAGTTTGCTGTTCATTAATGTGTTCATTAATTTCCTCTTGAGACGACATGCATGTCATCAGCGAAAAGGTGCGAAATTGTGTGTGAAGCTTAAGACCGATCGCTCCAGAGCGCCCGGATGCCATGTCATGTGGCCCTATTCTCTGCATCCTCCCAGGAGCACACGGAGAAGCCGGACATTCTCTGGCTCTCGGACTTCACCTGGCAGACCTGCTGCACCTTGGACGATACCCTGCCCTGCTTTAAGGGAATCAAGGAGGAGATCGTGTCCACACACATATCAGTCTCCCTCGGTAGGTTTGAGTATCACATGTAGGACTCGTAGGTGGCTTTAAGGTAACTGAGAAGCACTTTGGGACTTTATCCAGGGGTAACAACCATGTGCCATGTGCATAGGGATGGGAAGGTGGAATAGGGGGCTTTTCGAGGTATGGAAGCAGAGAAAGATTTAATCAGACCAGCAAAGAGGAACAAAACTAAATTCAAACTTTTCAGTCTCGGCAAAATGGAAAACATGAGAAAATCAAAAGGGCACTGGGTCGTGAAAAGAGGTAGAGTTTAGTGGGCCGGGTTGGGGAGGTGTGTATTTGTGTTAGGGGGGCACCTTGGCATCCCATCCCCTTCTTACAGAATCGTTACCTGATCAAACCGCAGGAGGTATGTTGCTCTTGGACCTACTTAACTTGAGACACTTTAGCCCATTAAAGTATGTAACTATCAAATGTAATTGCAATTCACAAAGATTTACTTATAGTTTTTTAAATGTGGATCAAGTAACTTGAAGCTGAAATTGTAAATGGTCTATAATTGATAAAACTGATAACTGTATGGCGTAGGTTTCTCTGGTGCCCGGTGATATGAACAGTGCGTTGTTTTCCTCAGTGTGTTGCAATGTCCTTTGCGATGAATAGCGTGTCGCTCCTCCCCCAGGCGGCCTGGATGTGGCCATAAACCCGGAGGCCTGGGAGGATTATGTGACTCAGCTGTCCCCATATTCGGAGGGGGTTCCAGCTGGACACCAGTCAGTTGCTGTCAGGGGCCACTGGAACCAGAGGCTGAGCGCTTTCCAGAAGCTTCTGCTAATCAAGAGTTTCATGGAAGAAAAGGTAACATTCTTTTGTCGTGCCGTATTGAAACAGCCACGCGCCATGTGACAAAGGAGAATGGTCCCTTTGTTTCGTTATTAACCAATGAGCTTTCTCCTCTCCTTTTCTAAAATGCTCGGGAACTCGTTACTTCTGCGGCATATGCAGTCATCAGTAATGACGTGTACAATAAGCATTAATTCAGTTTATCGTAATAATGCAATAATACATATCAGTCTCCTGATTTACATGCAGAGCAAAGCCCTCAATTTCTGGCATATATCTCTCATATATCTCATCAAAGCAGACCCTTGAGAACAGTACATAGAGTTTCTGAATAGTAAAAAAAAAAAAGTAAATGGGCAGATAGTCCCAGAATATCAGCCTAGTTGTAAGATGATCTAGATGGTTGTTTTTTTTTTCCATTAGTCAACAGTATTAACGTTCCGACATTTTTTTCGTTCAGTCTATTTTTGCTGTGAATATGTAGAACAGGAAGCAGAGGAAACCCGACAGACTTACTATGGTTGCATATTTGTTTGTTTATGAATGTATGCTTGAGTTATTTACCGAGTCAGATTCACGCTCTATTTAGCTACAAAATGAACACACACACATATATTTGGCTGTCGTTGGTGAATTTGTGCATTAATTTACACGCTCTGATAATTTTAGTTTATCGGTATGGGAGAGACTCCTTTCATAAGCACAGTTTTATCTCTGTTTAATTTGTTGACACTGAATTAAATATTCATCCTGCCGTATAGTATATTCACAAGGGCCCCCTAACACCTGACTCTATTGTTTTTATTGAAAATAATGAATTACAAGTATTTTTGTCTGTATCCCGATCTACAGTACCTAGAGCTACTAATTCCTTGTATACCCTTTTAATTAGATATTTCCTGTTGGCTTATTTTTTAAACATATGCATAATTACAATTAAGCATAACGTTTTTGAAACTGGTAACACTTAGTGACACTAGTAAAACTTAGAAAGGTACTTGGCCGTACAGTGAGTTGTGTTTCTGTCCCTGGGGGTAAAGCATTTTAAATTTAAAGAGGTAACTTACAGTTTCAGCTATCTTCCAGCATGCAGGCTATGATAATGTTTTGCTTTAATCTCAATGGCTGTGTGCTGAATGGGATAAAATCCCTGACTGACCTTCCTTGACAGCAGAGGACATTGGCATTGCATCTGCAGACAGATCTGTGGCCTTTTTGCATTTCAGTTCAGCTCTGAAGACAATGCTGATTACTGTCCATCAGTTTATCTGTGAGTTGGGCAGCATGATAAAATATCTGAGAAGGGTTAACGAATGGAGATCTGCCTTTTTGTCCATTTGGTGAAGGTAACTTAGTTCTTGCTAAGTGGCATATTCACCTGTTTCTTTCTGCAACTGATCTTTTATCCATCCGTAGGTCTTTTTGAAAACTTCATGATTTGTCTATATCAGGGGTGTCCTACTCCAGTCCTGGAGCGCCGCTTTTGGGGTTACCCTCATTTAACACACCTGATTCAACTCACAGCTCATTGTGCTAATTACCACACAGCTCTTCAGCTCAATCGTTTATGGTGGAACAGGGAAAGAGCTAAACTACGCAGGAGTTGAACACCCCTGGTCTATATCGACAAAAAGCGTCTCCGGTTTTGTGCTGCCAATCCACTTGATTGCAACCTCCTTGGCAAAGAAAAAGTTTAGCATCACTTAATTTAACGGATGCATTTACATTTTTTCTGCAATTGAACCAGAACATAAATTAGTTATTAATCAGAAGTGCTACAGATTGGAAGCTTGGATCAGAGTTCAATGAAAAAGAGACTGACTTGTATGAAGGTGATCAAAAAAGACGTGTAAATTTATCCTTCATTATGTCATGCCTTTATAGGGCACACAAGCTGCGTTCTTTGAGGGTTCAGGTGCTGTGTTCAGGTGCTGTGTTCAGGTGCTGTGTTCAGGTGCTGTGGCCAGCAGCACCACCTGTGGTGTGTCTCTGTGTCTCTGTGTCCAACTGCACAGGTGGTGCTCGCGGTCACCGAGTTCGTCATCGTTAGCCTGGGCAAGCGGTTTGTGGAGAACCCGCCCGTGGATCTGGCAGTCGTGTACAGCGACATGTCCCCCTCCATCCCGCTGGTGTTCATCCTCAGCACCGGCTCCGACCCCATGGGTGCTTTCCAGAGGTTTGCCAAAGAGAAAGACTACCTGGACAGGTGAAATTTGAATATCAATGCTTCACTTTACAGTTAACAATAGGAAAAAATGCATTTCACTTAACTGCATTTTTTACTCAGAGATGGAAATTTCAGGTCCAGAAAGTAACATTTTGTTTCAACCAACCAGCTGAGTGACTCCTTATACTCTGCTGATTGGTTGAAACCAAATCATTGTCTGGATTTTTACTTTCTGGACCTGAATTTTCCACCTTTTCTTTCATGTCTGCTCCCTAAACACTTAACAATTCACAGTAAACAAAGAGAACCACTTGAAGAAAGTATGGATTCATCAAATTATCACCAAGAGTGTAGATTTGGTTATGGATTCTAGGGACATGTATGGTGTATATTTAGGAAACGGGGACTTTGGTGCTGAGTTGGTCCCTACCAATGCTGAAACCAAGCATATGTCCTTGACTGTTGCTCAACATCAAAGGCTTCCATGGCTTGTGGCTGTCCTGCTTTCCAGAGTACAGTCTATATCCTTGGGTCAAGGACAGGGCCCCATAGCCGAGAAGATGATCCGCGAGGGGATGAAGACAGGCAGATGGGTGTTCCTGCAGAACTGCCATCTCGCGGTTTCCTGGATGCTGGCAATGGAAGAGCTAATTAAGAGCTTCACAGAACCTGGTAGGTCTGTCTCATGAATTAGCCCAGTGCCCTTCCATCTCAAAGCCCACCCAGTCATCCGTGGGACAGGTACAACATACATGAAGCATCTTATATCCATCCAAATTTTATTTTATATTTTATATGCGTTATATGTAAAGAATTATGAAGATCCACATTGGCATTCTTCAATGATCTGCCCTTCCTGCTTTTAAAGAAATGTTAAATTATTCTCTAAGTAGGTCCCTGTGTCAGGTATAAAGTAAACAGCTTGCCATCAATGTGCATAGTTAGAATTATAAAGTTCTGGCTTGGTGTTTTGTGGAATTTAAGTTCTCTCTGCACTAGAGGTTAGGTATAGGACAGTATTTTTAGAAAATATTAATCAGGGATGGGGAAATTGAATCACATCCAGCTTATTAGAGCTACTGTGCAGTTCGCCTCGCCGGCTTTCTACCAGTTTTGTTTTGATTCCCTTTGTAAGTTTCTGGACACTTTGTGTTTATTTTTTGAATGTGTATGGAATTGGGGCATGCAAATGAATGACTTATCGTGCATTGAATGCTTTTTACTGACTGATTTAACATTCCTGTCCTCGGCACCACTGTGTGGTGTCTCATGAACATTTTTCTAACATGGCTAAATGCATTCCCTTTTCAGATACTGTCATCCACGAGAATTTCAGGTTATTTTTGAGTTCCATGCCGACAAAAGTCTTCCCTGTCACTGTCCTGCAGAACTCAGTGAAGGTGACTTCTTGTGCATTTGCGCATCATTGTGCCGTTACGCCGGGTGTGTTATGCTTTTGTAACATTAAGCCGCCCACTAGGGGGCACTGCTACGCGAATAATGAATAGGTAACGATATCAGAGTAAAGAGCCACTGATGCTTGGAGATTACTTTAACACCTGACAGCCTAGAAAGAAATGTCTCCTAACGTCAATATGTCTTCTGTGTGTCAGCTCTTTAAGAATGATCCATTATACTGTATGGCACTAAACAGCATTTCCATTGAAGCATGTTAAAGTATCAGGGAAATATACAGGCAAGTACATTTTTGCCGTAAAAACATTTTTTAACCAATTACGCTGCATATGTGCCAAATCACATTAAATCTAAAATGACATGCTTTAGCGTACAGCCAGTGTGATTTTCCGTTTTCTCTCAGATTTTTTTTCCTGATGGATTTAGGCTTCAGATGGTTTTATTTGGCTCTTTCACTTACAGGTAGTCCCCAGGTTAAGAATGTCTGACTTACGGGCAACCCCTACTTTCGAACTCACTGCCATAAAGCCTTGTTATATAAAACAATTGTAAAATACAATGGTTAGTAATAATGAATGCATGCACTAAAATTGTGCAGCTTCAGCGCTTCATCAGCTCAAGGTACAGTATAGTAACATATTGATGATTTATTATTATTATTATTATTATTATTATATTACCATATTATTGTTCCAACTCACCAACAAATTGGACTTAAAGACAGACTTAGGGCACGGATCGCATTCATAAACTGGGGACTGTCTGTACATGTAAATGCATAGAGCATAAATGACCATTGAGCAGGGTGGGCAGTCTTATCCGCAAAGGGCTGGTGTATATGCAAGTTTCTGGGATAACCTTTATGTCAGCTGCTCAAACCCAGGTGTGAGGACTCTTCGGTCAATCAGTCCTCTAATTAGTAACCTAATTAGAGAGCTACAGCGAAAACCCGCATACACAGTGGCCTTTGCGGATAAGATTGCCCACCCCTGCCATAGCGTAACATCTGGACATGACCTTTTTATATTTTAACTGACAGTGTAAGTTTTCAGTCTTTAATTCCCGAAGAAAGGGAATAAGAAAGGAGCAGTCCGGCCATGACCTGAACAGTTTCTCGCTGTCCCCTGGAAGGTGACCAACGAGCCGCCTAAAGGTCTCCGTGCCAACATAAGAAGGGCCTTCACGGAGATCTCCGCTGGCTTCTTTGAGGAGCACATGCTGGGTAGGCAGTGGAGGAAGATGGTGTTTGGTGTGTGCTTCTTCCACGCAATCATTCAGGTGTGCCCCCCGTCTGCCCCTCGACTCGCCCCAACATACTACCAGGCACTGTCATGTCAGTCAACAGTGCCCTATTTTATGAATGATAGAGGTCAGTGTTAAGCTTGCTAATTTAGACCATACCAATTTTATACCCAACCAGCTGAGTATAAAGAGTCACAGTCACAGAGTACTCAACTGGTTGGATGAAACAAAATCTTGGTCTAGATTTTTACTTTCTGGACCTGAGCTATCCACCTCTGCATTGTTTTCTAAGACTTTCATTGTGTCTCGATGAAAAGGTCCCTTAGCAGCCAGTACGATTTCTGTTCATTTTTCCACTCACCCTCCGTACGTGTTGCTCTTGTGTAGAGAAAGCCATTTCGTCAATCCCGACGTCTATGTGAAGGCCAGTCATCCCCAACTGCAGCTTGCATGCATCTCTCCAGGAGGGGCGGCCCATCACAGATCACACAACAGTACTTTGTCTCCTGTCCTTCCTCATCACTGCAGGAGCGTAAGAAGTTTGGACCCCTGGGCTGGAACATTCCCTATGAGTTCAGTGACAGTGACAGGGAGTGTGCTCTGCTGAACCTCAACCTCTACTGCCAGACAGGAAGCATCTCATGGGACGCCCTCATCTATATAACAGGTGTGACGACAGCATGACAGCCACAGTACTGGTTCCTGCCACAAGAGCGGCGCTGTGCTGTCTGCCCCACAGAGATGGCCAGTGCACTAAATTCTGATGGTCTTGAATACAAATGCTGGCCGAGAATTTAATAATGTTAAAGATGCTGGTGAAATCTATAGCTGGAACAAACTAATTTTTCTGGATTTCACCTGCATTACAAACCCCCGATTAGGGTTTACTTTTAAAAGGTCATTTTAGAGTTGCGTGATTAAAAGCATATTCTGACTGACTTTTGACAGTTACAATTCTTCTTATACTCAAATGTCTGTCTGGTAACTCCTTGGTTAAAAATGAGGCTCTAAAAATGTCACAAAATTAGGACAATGAAGCCTAGACTAATTTGACAAGGATACCAGCACACAGAATCATGCTCAGTTCCTAGAGGATTTTGTGTGTTCGGGCCGTACCCAGGCAACCTGTGCCCCATTAGAAGGCTGCTGGGGAGGGCATCAGAGCCACCCCCACCCACGGGCTCACACTCGAAGGAAATCAAATTTATGTGCAGCGGCCCGCTTTGTCCATGCAAAGCAAGGGACGTGCTTATTAAACACAGTGAATAGGCTATTAGCCTTTAATACTCTGCACCATCACCTACTCACATTGCCGGGAAATACAGAATTCAGTCCTCGTGTCCTATGTATAGCACAGTACATATGGTTTTCATATTTATTATGTTGTGATCAGGGGCAGCTGGCAGATAAAAACACAAGGAGGTAAGATAATACAGTTTACAATGTTACATTTTTTCCTAATGAGACAGGAAATGTGTTTTAAATGAGACTGAAAACTGTAATAATCAGTTATTTGTCTCATAATTTAATCTCAAAAATAGAGGAGCTATTATCTCTTCTACCTCTGTGGATCAGCCACCTCTGGCTGTAATAGACTTATTACACTTATACTGGTTATATGATAAATATGCATCACGATTCATTAATGTTGAACCAACATGAGGTCAGTATTTGTCGTGTTCATTACTTTTATTCATTAGTAGTTGTTTCAGTACTTCACAAAGATTTACAGAATTAACACATAGAGTATCAAATTTAGTATCTGCTTGAGATGAAACAATCATTGCAATTCATTAAAGATGAATGAAGATGAGAGCTGTATGTAACTAAGGCTTAGTTTGTGATTTATTAATATATAAGTAATAAGTAATACTATATGATTTATGCCCTGTCAAGTAAACTGTTACTCATTTATATTTACAGAATTGAATGAATACCCAACACAATATTTTTTAAGTTGCTTTTAGAGAAAAGAGTGGTATACTTTGCTGAATTCCCCACTGAGCGAGAAGGGTACTGCCGGATGCCCTTTTGGTTCTGATCACTCGCTCAGTCTGGCACCCCTGGCCACCACTGTCCCGCAGGGGAGATCACATACGGGGGCAGAGTGACGGATGCCTGGGACCAGCGATGCCTTCGCACCGTTCTGAAAAGCTTCTTCTCTCCAACCACTTTGGAGGAGTGCTACACTTACTCCCCGTCAGGTACGCGGGGACCGCCGCTGCAGACCCTCCAGGCCACAAAGGTCAAACTCAAGGGCGTAACTGTTGGCCTGTAATACCAGACCAATCTAAGTCCAACAAATGGAGATGAGATCTAATTAGATGCTTGTTAATTATTTCATTTTGTTTATTACTTGACCAGGGGCAGGCAATATTATCCAGTCAGGGCCGTTGTATGTTTGGGTTTTTGCTATAACTCCCTAATTAGATTACTAATTAGAGGACTGATTGCCTGAAGACTTCTCAAACCTGGGTTTGAAAAGCTAATCTTAAGGATATTCCAAAAATCTGCATACAGCTTGGCCCTTTGAGGATATATTGCCTACCCCTGCACTAGACTAATGTACTGTAAATATCGCACATATAAAGTTAACGCTTAATTGATTTGAGGTAATTGGTTAAGCCTCTACTTCACTGACTAGCATGTAAGTCTGCTGTAAACTAATCAATAGTTATAAGTAGGTCATGAGTCTCATAACCATGTTTCAATTCTCATATTAATGGGTTTTTCACATCATTACATCACCTTTAATAAATCTTTAATGAATCTTCTGTAGGCACTTGACAGACAGTCATTAGAAGTGAGAAGGTGTCAGTAATACAGACATGTACTGTAGGGCTTCCCTGTAAAGTGCTGGGATTTCAAGGTTTCATTAAATTCACTTTATGATGGGTTTCAGAATGATGGGTTAATTAGGCAGATCGGTTCCACATTGCATGTAAAAAAAATGCAGCAGCGTGACTCATTGCAGTGCTTGTTTTTGAATATTTGAAATATGTGATTTTTTTTTTGTGGGATGGGTACATAAAAGATGTGATTTCTTTGCTGACATTTCTGCTGCTTGTTCCCCATGTTCCTGCGGGCAGTTTACGCCGGTGTGCCAGCTTAATTAGCGGGGGATGGAGAAGAATGAACTCCCCACCATCTAAAAAAGGCGTTTGGCTTTTTTGCTGGAATCGATGTTTATATCAGTGATTAAACACTGCTGTCCTCCTGGGTCAAAGATATGACCAAAGACACGCACCTGAGCTGAATAACTAAATACTTGATTGTACTGTATCTAGAACTCATAGAATGTTCTTGGTTATGTTTTAATGACATGCAAAATTTAGGTCAGGGCTCCATTTTGATGCCATAAGGCTTCTGTTGTAGTTTAGTTTGTATGACTCACTCATGAATGATTCATATAAGACAATTGAATGAGAGACATATTTAATCAGTACGTCAGCCTTCTGCAGGATTACACAGCATTACACAGGCTTACGCATTCAAAGCCTTAACATTTATTGGTGCTTTGATTGCAAGAAATGGCTTTACGGTCCCAACTGCTACAACAGCAAGTGAGTCACAGTGACTCATAATTCAGTGATCAGCTGATGGGCTACAAAAATCACAGAAGTGAAACATGTGCTGCCTGCCTCAGTTGTCTTTTTTCTTTTTTTTTCTTTTATCTTTTTGGGTAAAGGAAAATTGCAAGGATGTGACTCATAAATAGCTTATGCATTGCAATAATAAATACGTGAGCCTCATTCAGGTGTAACCCGCTGGAGAAGAAGGCCGCATTAGCCGTCCCCGCAGCACCTACCTCATTCCTAATGCACTCATCTGTGCCTGTGCCATTGCACTGGAGTTACAGCCTCTGTAATCATTTTTCTGGCATCACGCTGCCTCAAATAATTATACGATGACAATCACACTTGATCAGTCATGGGCTAAGGACACCAGAACCTTGCCATGTTCAACCCTCTGTTGCAATTACTCGTGTTCAGCAAATTGAAAATTTACCCTGCAGCAGAATTTTATTATTATTTTCTAATAAAGGTGTTCAGTGGCTTCTGATTCGATTCAGGGGCAGTATAAAGGTTCCAATTAAGAAGCGTGCCATTAAGTGGTCAATGTACTATTGAATGCTTACACTCTTTTACTCTGAAAATGACTATATATTCAGAGGCGTGGCGGCGCAGGTGTAGTCCGTTACTTTTACAGTCAGCAAGGAATTAACTCAATTAATTGACATGTACATGCATTAGGCATCGGTGTCCAAGCTAACATTTCCATTTGTTTCCCATTGTAACCCATTCCTGAATGTAACATACTTAAAAAATGTGCCCTATGGTTAGAATTGCAGCTTGTGTTGAGTAGGCACGGGAAAATACCCCCTCCGGAATTTTGTGTCACCCCCTAGAGGGCACACGACAGGCATGTTATTGCTCAAGGTATAAACTTTAGGCAACAAAAGCTGAGCCGCAGTTCAAAGTTAGTTTAATGCAACGTCTGACCCGGCTGAGGGCGATTTGTGTGATAGATAAAGAATAAAGGAAGCCTGGGACCTGAGAGCATTTCAAAGCCCTTCAGACTGGTCTGTAATACAACACAGATTTCACGTCACTGGAGAGGTGGAGCCAGATCTTGGGGTGCCAAGCTAGACCCGATGATTTTAATGATTTTCAGTCATTAAACCAGCCCTGGTTTGCAGAATTAAATGCTGCTGCCTTCATTTGTATTTTTTTGGTGAGGTGTTGTATCTGGGGTGGCCACGGCTACCACCTAGGTCCGCCACCAATAGTGGTATTTTATTTAAATATCAGAACGCCAGCACCGATATATGATTTCACAGCTTTTTGTGGAAATGACGCTGAAAAATAGGGTAATAGGTCATTCTTTTTAAGGGAAGAGTCAGCTTATTTATAAAACAATATGTGTAAAATAATAAGTACCTTTTTCTGCTCATGACAGGGATATATTTTGCTCCTGAGGTGGACAGTCTGAACGATTACAGAGAGTACATCGAGAGCCTGCCCTTGATCGACGACCCAGAGATCTTTGGGATGCACGAAAATGCCAATTTGGCATTCCAGGTTTCTCATTGTCATTTCCGTCAGCCCGCAATCAATCAATGACTTCACTCTCTTATCGCTAACGCTATTGGCTGACCTCGCTGGGAATCATGAGTGTGAGTTGCAGCCTATTGGACGGAGCAGCATGTATCTGGACCTGACCAGCTGTCTAATACTAGCAGCGGCAGACACAGAGAAGTCAAGTCCCCAGACAGCGTTTCCCAACCCCAGGACTGGGTTGGGAAACACTGGTTTATACAATGTCGTATTGCTAAAACAAGGTTTATTCCATCAATTTCGTTTGAAGTATATATCCACCTTTAGGTTACTGGCTAATGTATCCCAAACCATGCCACACGCTGTTTTTATGAGACGGTCAGCACCGTTCCTTTTGGCTGATTTGTGTGTGTATATTTATGCATACACCCATACTGTGTGAGCCCAGTATTAAGTCTCATGGGATCATCGTGGCAGTAATGCTTCTCTGGGGTCAATGAAAGGCAGTACTTCTTTAGACTCCTCCCTCCTCTACCTCCAGCGTCAGGAGACCATGAATCTGATTAGCACCATCCTGGAGGTGCAGCCCAGGTCCACGGCAGGCGGAAGCGGGAGGAGTAATGACGAGATGGTGCTCGAGCTGGCAAACTCCATCCTGGAAAAGATTCCCGGTACGATAAGTAGCGAGACCCATTAAACGTGTCTGTATACCTACTACACCTATAGCAGCTGTAACGTCTCATAGGATAAGCTTAGCTGATGCAGCCCTCCTTACCGGTTATGCAGAGAAGCTGGACATGGACGCGGCCGCAGAGAGCCTGTTCAGCAGGGACGCGAGCGGCCGCCTGGACTCCCTGACCACAGTGCTGGGCCAGGAGGTGGATCGGTTTAACAGCCTGCTCAGAGTGCTCAGGGTGGGTCCCGCACCTTCAATTGCTGGGGACCTCATCAGAGGCACTAGGGACACAGCGATTGCATGTATAGTTTCCCAGCTAACGCGTGCAAATTCAACCGATTACGGAATTTAACATTTTTCTAAATTCACTTTCTAAAACAAATGCAGAATGTCTATTATTTAAAGCAATTATCTGACGCTTTACTACTTAGGTCTTGTACCAACCATTATAATATATCATGAAGGTATCTGTAGCACGTTATACTGTAGATGAGAGCTTCATGGGAGCTTATCATATATCACAATTAACATTATAATGCCTTATGATTGTCAATAGAAGATGCTGTAATGCTTTATTAATTCTTCTACCAGCCGTTATAATGCATTATGAAGTTATCCATAGTGCATTATAGATGACAGCTTTATGTAAAGTGACTTTAGATTCAGGTATTGACAGTACACATTAAAACATTAAGGCTGTTATAAACTGTTGCTGTCGTTTCTCCTTGGCTGCTGTGAGCTGATACCCTCTCCGTGTGCCGCACAGTCTTCCCTGGCCACCTTACAGAAGGCTATAGCAGGACTGGTGGTCATGTCAGAGGAGATGGAGCGCATCTACCACAGCTTCCTGAACAACCAGGTGCCAGGCCACTGGGCCGGTGCTGCTTACCCCTCCCTGAAGCCCCTGGGCAGCTGGGTGAAGGACCTCTCCCTGAGGACATCCTTCATCCGCGTGAGACACTTTATGCCTCCCAGGCTACTCCCCCTGACACTCTGGTCATGACTAGATTTACCCAGCTCTCCTTTGATTTTTGTTTTCATCAACAAACTCACAAGCGCCAGTGTGTCACTATCAGGCTCATCTTACACTCCATCCAATAGGAAACACTCACACGCGCATGCACACACACACACACACACACACACACCAAACCAACATGACTCCCTTTCATCCTGTTTCCTGCCTCTTTTAAATCCCTTGACACAGTTGAGCTAAATCTCCCCATTAATCATACCCTGGCCTGCCCTCCAAGGTCAGCTCTGATTA
>JAODKM010000048.1:6878576-6891087 GCA_026780845.1 Petrocephalus sullivani | reverse complement strand
TCTGGTGAGGCGTGCTGCGAGGCCCTTGCCCGCGCCGCTGTCTAGTCACGCGCCCCGCGCGGCCCTTTTCCGTGCCGCTGTTTGGTTAAGCGAGCCGCGAGGCCCTTTTCTGTGCCGCTGTTTGGTTAGGCTAGCTGCGAGGCCCTTTTCTGTGCCGCTGTTTGGTTAGGCGAGCCGCGAGGCCCTTTTCCGTGCCGCTGTTTGGTTAAGCGAGCCGCGAGGCCCTTTTCTGTGCCGCTGTTTGATCCACCCACTCCCCTGTAGACTAATGGTGGCGGATGTATGTTTGCATACCATGACATGGTACTGCACATTACTTACTTTCTTTTTTAATTTTTTTTACTTTAATTTTTACTTTACTAAAAATTATCAAATTTACCCAAGAGAACAAATAATGCTTGATAGCCTTATGTGAACCATATGTCATCAAGAAGAAGTTGGGTTGCTGTCCAGGTTTTCCCAGGATTGTTCCTGTTTTTGAGTATCTGTCCCGGAAAATCAATATTCTTTCCCAGGCCACGAATTGTCGCATTTTTTTGTTAAAATGTACATATAATTTAGAATCTCAAAAATGTTCTCACTTAGTTTTCTTCTTCTGATATTTTTTTTTCTTCCTGATTATGTTTACATCCAATCCTATGTCCGTAAAAATGGGTAAAACGCAGCGGCAATTGGCCACGCCTATACTTTTATTTGACTGGTAGTAGAAATATGAACGTTTACCTTATTGGCTAGCAACGGCCCTGGCTGAGGACCTGCTGCGCACATCTACAGCCACGCCCCATCCATGACTGGCTAGAGGTAGTATTAGTATAAAAAAAAATAGGGAGTCCTACAAATATTAACATAGTACATTTGTGAAAATGGTTTAAGCAAATCGAAGGTGGCAGCCATAAGCATGCGTATGCACCACTGCGCTGCACCCTACTCAGTCTCAGCTCGAATGAACCTGAGCTTGCCATTCTACGTGGTCAGCCTAGCAAACTGTGCCACTGTCTGTTCTTACGCAATCTGGATGGACGGTATCCACAACTTCTTTGATAATGAGCAATGATCTACATGCACGTTCAGCACAGGTGATAAACAAGGTCAAGATTTCGGGAGACTTTTCATGCTACCTTCTTTTTATATCTTATTTCTCTGGAACTGATCTTTTATAACAGCACTGCCCAACCTTTCTCCTGGATATCTCCCACCGTGCAGAGCTTAGCTGCAGCCATAATTTGACGTAGATGTTACAGATAATCAGGTCATTCTGTAGCATCTCAGTATTAGAGCCAGCTATGTTAGCATAGCTACTGATGGACCTGGTTGTCTGTATCAAGTGTGCAGCGGTGGATAGTTCAGATCCAGAAAGTAAAAATCCAGACCAAGATTTTGTTTTAGCGAACCAGTGGAGCATAAAGAGTCACAGTCACAGGGTGCTCGGCTTCTTGGCTGAAAGAAAATCTATCTCTGAACTATTCACTTTTGTAGGTGTGTTAAATCAGGGCTGCAGATCTCCAGAAGCAGGGTTGTGCACCCCCGCTTTACAAAGTCAAGCTGTATCCGATGCACATAAAGTGATGCATCACAATAGAGTATAAAACCATATCCAAGTCCTGTGTCCTCTGTCTCGTTCCAGAACTGGATTACGCGAGGACAGCCAAAGTCGTTCTGGATATCTGGTTTCTTTTTCCCTCAAGGTTTTTTGACAGGTAGGAGGAAGCCTATGCTCAGGTGGTTAAAGAAATAACTTAAAAAAACCTTTAAATTCAACTCCCAATTTGGATTAGTTTGTACAAACTATTTTTCATGTTAATTTTACCACCCCAAACTACAGGCGCATTGCAAAACCACGCCAGGGCGTATAACCTTCCGATCGACGAGCTCAGTTTTCAGTTCACTGTGATTCCTGTGTACCGTGACCAGCGCATGGTCAGCGAGGCTCTGAAGACGTTGCCATTGGGTAGCGAGCTGGGCATGGACAGAGATGTGAGTCAGTCACAGTGTATTGCATATCCACATCCATATGTGTACAGGGTTTATGGTACATCACCCATCCACATGCTACATCACAGGCACTGATCTGCAGCTACATGGAATCACACTGTACAGGGTTTATGGTACATCACTCATCCACTGGCTAATCACGGGTACTAAACTGCAGCTACATGGAACCACGCTGTACAGGGTTTATAGAACATCACCCATCCACATGCTAAATCACAGGTACTGATCTGCAGCTACAGGGAATCACACTGTACAGGGTTTATAGAACATCACGCTCCACACGCTAAATCACGGGCACTGATCTGCAGCTGAACAAAGAGCCTGAATTTGCATGCTAAATACTAGTAATTCAAGCATATTTTGAGTTGGAAATATCAACACTGCATGTGTTTCACACCTGAAAAGTTGGTTGTTATTTGTCACACGTAAATAAGCCCAGAGCCTCCGGGAGCACATAGAGTGTGTTCCTCTGAAATTAATGTTTTTTATGGCTTGCGCCTCACTCTAATCCATTAATTTATTTGTCAGTGGCTGGGTAAAAATAATTTAACCCACGTGGAAGGTGTTTTTTTGTGAGTGGAGAGAAATATCAGGCAGAAATATCCAAGGAAATGAATGATTAGTCATTGTTTATGTAGGTATAACGTGCACCTACAATAGACAGGCAGGAGGGATGTGAGCAAGGCTTGAAGGTTTTATCATGAAATGTAAAAGGTTTTACCAAAATGACGTGTGTTCTGTGTTTGGAAGTGTAAAAAAAAGGCAAAAAGGAGTGTCTCTTTTGAGGTCCGATAACTAGGCGCTAGGCTTTTTGTCTTTCGTAGTATAACTTTGGAAGTTTGATAGAATGCTTGTGCAAACAATTTGATCATATTTCGGGGTTGTCAAAACCATCTGTACCCCACCCCTAGCTTCCCACTCCTAAAGACGGAGTTTTGGTCCACGGAATTTTCATGGACGCCTGCCGCTGGGACGATGAGAACATGGTGATGGAAGACGCTCTTCCCGGGGCCATGAACCCCTTCCTGCCCGTGGTGCACTTTGAGCCTCAACAGAATCACGTGCCAGACCCACCTCTGTACCACGCCCCCCTCTACAAGACCTCAGCCAGGGCGGGCACTCTATCTACCACCGGTACCATGTTCATTGCTGACCCTTTAGTTTTAATTCAGCCCTGCCTTCCACTTCTGGCTGAATGTTTTCTGCAAAAGTAACGTTATTGTTTTTTGACAGGACACTCAACAAACTTTGTGGTGATGCTGACGCTTCCCTCCAATCGGCCCAGTGATTACTGGATCGCCAAAGCCTCAGCTTTACTGTGTCAACTCAGCGACTGATTTAGTCACAGCTCTTCCCACAACCAGGGGTGTCTTCCTCTGCTCTGGGACCGGACAGCATCTGAGCACATTTCTTATTGGAATTCTTTATTCACATTACTTGGATTTAATTAAGCATGGCTGTGATATTTGCCTCGCTGATAATCGACGTAAGTCCATTTAAAACGTGAAACCGTTCTTTGACAGCAGTGTAAACGTGGGTTACTATTTGTAGTGCTAAGGGTGTCTTATTACATTGTTTCCCTTTTGTCTTGTAAGGTAGATTCTGAGAAAATGCATTTTCTCACGTTCCTAATATAATCGATTTTTGGACGTGCATGTTTTTCATTGGATTGCCGCCAATAACACGAACGTGGCACATCACATCAAAGAAAGGTGGCGCATGACTCCTTGCATTGAGAGGGAAGGGCCTGTCGTTGCTGATGCTTCAGGGTTAGGTGTAGGTGGATATTAGTGGCCTAGCAGCTGCCTGCCCTGCCAGCATATGAAGAACATGACACATTACATCAGAGAAGGGTGATGCATGATGCCTTGTGTTGAAAAGGATGGGCCTGTCAGTGCTGACACTTCAAGGATGGGTGTAGGCGGATGTTAGCGCCCTGGCGGCTTTATGCCGTGCTCCCCCATTCCCCGGAATGCTGTTGCCTTTAGCTGCAACACATTTTTAACATTAAGACTGATCCCCCATCATTCTTCTGGGCTCGAAGCCGAGTGTGTGGCGTAGGCGAACAGGCCGGGCAGTAAACAGCACAGAGAGTGGCAGAGCATGCAACGTTAACCCTGCACAGCCCCGTGATGCCAGAGATGGGGGATAACCCGAAACCCATTCTACACAGAGACGCCTTTTTGTAAAATCGCTTACTGAAGGGAAACACTGAGTCATCTGAGATTTGTAGGCGGGGGAAAAGGACGGGGGAAAAGCACTACATGTATGGAAGGATACTGTTCATCCAGCTATTGGTCTGTCTTATAAAACTGTTTATCCAGAGCAGGGTCGCAGCAAAAGAAGGGCAATAAGGACACCAAACCACACAGGATAGCCAGCAAAAGAAGTGTGTGCCGTCAGACGGTTCTGTCTCAGTGGAGTCACTGCTGTAAGCTGTGTGATTGGACAGAGCTGAGGCTCAAACAGAGCGAGGAATACGAAGAATGCGATAAGAGATGAAGGTGATGGTGCTTGCACTAAGCCCGAACTCATCTCGGGGTGGCAGTGAGTCAGACTGTGCCAGTAAGCATGGGGCATTAGAGGGGATCCTTGGACCAGCCTTCAGCCCAACACGGTCTGTGAGTATATCACTGTTGTCGGAGTTCGCCATCTCCACTGGGTCCGTTGATGAGAAGAGATTCCACAGAGACGTTTCAGAAGTCACCAAGTTTTATTGTGCTGTACTGGTCGACCCGGGAGCCCACCAACCGCGCGAGAGAAATCTCAGGGGTCGAGTGGCTCAGCTCTCTGCCCTCTAGGCAGCCCTTTTATAACCAAGTTGTTTATGCTCAGTACATTTCCACTGTGCGCACATACGGGACCCTCGGCCTTGAGAGACAGCCTGGTTAGGCTCTGGGCACGGCACCATCTGCATATTGAGGTCTGGCGCCGTCTCTTATCGTGCTATCTGGGTTTTCAGTAGAACTAACACTTCTAGTTTTAATGATTGGTTTTTTCACACCCTCTTATGTTGCAAACTGACATTTGACTGCTTTTTTATAGACAAAGGGAATTAATCAAATTCTCGTTACATGTTAAATGCAAATTACTACAATTCTCATGTATTACAGTTTAAATAATTATTATGTATATTACGGTGAGGGCATTTCTCTGCAGTCACATTTCACGTGTTTGCACTCTAACTGAGGCAGTATGCTGTGATAGTACCATTAAAAATGGAGAAGATGCTTGCTTCAGCACAGATGTCATTCCACCCCCGCCCCTCCCCCCAACAGCACTGGTGTATTTCCTACTACCGCCGTGCTATGTGTTTACTCACCTTTCTGTGGCTCGGCGTCTGGAACATCCTCTGAGAATTTATTCACAAAATGGGAAAGGTTAGGAAAGTTTTCCAGAAATCTCTGGGGAGAGGCTTAGAGTATATAACCTGAAAATGAATGGGGGAAGGCTTAGAAGGTATTAACTGGAAGTTAGCTGGTTGAGTTCTCAAGTGGCCAGTGACTGGATGGGAGAAGAGCTCAGTCATTTAAGGCAGCTTATAAAAGCCTAAAAATATATAAATGTATTGGATTTTAACGCAATATATAGGTAGGACTTTTATAGCATTCATTTGTATTTTTCTGCAGGGTTGAGATCGTGGGGGGCGGGGGCCACAGGCCATGGCCTCCCCCCCAAATGCCACCCACCACTTTATTTATTTTTTTTATTTTAATAATTATTATTTATGGATTTTCTGCATATCCACTATGCCCCCCCCCCCAAAATATGTCCCTGTACATGACAATATTTTTCTAAAGGTGGTCCAACCTAAGATTTTGGTTTACAAATCAAGCTCCTGATTTTCCTTGACATTAAAACCTGAGTGAAGGTCATTTAAAAGAGTTTACACACCGATCAAGAAGAAAATTAAATCAGACTGACGATAATTTGCTCAGGCACTTGATGCGGGCGGGCTGCTCTCTCTGATGATTAAAAGCAGACCGTCTTGTGCAAGTGTATGAGGACCCGTTTCAGCACATGATCTGTATTAGAGATAACAGGGCTATGTGGGCTAACAAAGCAGACTGAGTGAAAAGGCAGCGCGTTAGATGTATGAAGAGGAGAAACAGCTGGAAGGGAGACTGTTTTGCATGTGTGAATGGATTTCAGAGATCATTAAGGCTAGGAAGTGCACAGCTTCGCCTTCAGCTATGGTAAAAAGCATGGCAGTCCATACCATCTCACATCAGATTCACATTTCATCCAGCATAAAGTCTGTGGAAAGCCTTGAAAATGATCTACATGTCTATTAAGAGACAAAACACACAAGGTCCAGTGTAAAACATGAAATTTGTATTCTTTATTCTTCAATCCCTTTTAACCTTAAAACTCCAGCAGTCAGTAAAAGTAAGTAGATCATTAAATAATTACAGGACTGCATTTGTTACCTACAGTAGTTGTGACCTTATAGAGCATCCTGACAAAAAGTATCACTAAAAATAGCATGTCAACTCCTGCGATCATCTTCAAAGGCCTCATGCTGAGCAAAGGACGTCCAACAGTGGTGGAATGTCAACAGATCTGGGTTCCCTACTTAGAGCTCAGTGAGGCAGGAAAGGCTATAATCATTATATTCAGCATGATGTCATAGCATAGCTAAAGCCAACAGGAAAACACCATGCAGTTAAGCCTGCTACGGAACAAATTAATCAAATTAATTAGTATATGAGCCTTCATGAGTCAACAGACAATACCTACAAATACTGTATAATGGAAACCGGAACACAGAATTAACAGGAAGAAATTCTGATGAAGCAAAGTAATTCCAATTTTAAGATGTTTATTCTTCTAGTTGGGTAGTGGCGGAGTAAAATTGATGACAACCGACCAAGATAGAAAATAGATGTATGTAACTATAAGGCATTTCAAAAATGACCTGCTTGTAGCTGAAGTAGTTTGGGGTTAATAAATAAGGGCCCTGTCCATCGCAATTCTGTGGGGGAATTAAACAGAATTCTAGTAATGCGTCAAACCCTTTGTCTGCTAGAGAGGCATGGTCCCTGTAGGTACATTAAGGGCCTTGAGTGGGATAAGAGTTCAGCGTGTCACAGCTGGAAACAGGTACAGTAGGGTGATAGATTGTCAAATTTATTTTTCCCTCCTGGACACTATGTCTGGGTCTCTCCTGTCAATCTTGAGAGCTGAGATTTCTGCAGGCTGAATGAAGGAGAACCAGCCAAGGTGTTTTTGACATTCGGTTCAAGGCACCATGATCACAGGCAGGTCATGTGATGACGTGTGAGACTGAAATCAGAATATCCAATGAAGCTTCAGGTGTCAAGCTTTGAGCTCTTTCACAGCCATTTAATTTGCTTCCATGGACCACAGAATTACACTTTTTTTTAAACACACTGGATGTTTTTTTTACCTCATCTAATCGGGTAAGAATCTTTCCTAATACATAATACCTCAATAAAATGACTCCGCACAAACCAAATAAATTCCAGAATAACATAATATACATATAATTATATCCATAATAATCATTATATCCATGTTAATTTTGAAAGCATTTTGATTTAGTCTTAGCGTTTTGAATATAGTTTTAGTCATTTTCCCTGTTACCTGTTTTTTTTTCTAGTTTTAGTGAACAACAATTACAGAATTTTTAGCAAACTAAATCTACAATACATGCAGACAATGAAAGTACAGGTTTACTTGTAGTATGATACATCATTTTAGAAATTCTGTCAAATTTTGACAGAGACACAAAACTCTATATTCCTGAAGGAAACATCTAAAAAGCTGTTATGGCATGGATTTAACTGTTGTAAAGGTTGTAATACAAAACATTGCACTAATTAAAAAATGAACATATTATTAAATAAAATACAAATAAACAAACAAAACTGATTTTAGAGACAGAAGTGCATGGTTTACGTTCTTGAAGCTGGTTAGATCTAAATTATCTGCAGTCAAGACCAACTACTTCTGATTGGATTGGTTTCATATTTGTCTATTCCTGACATTTTATTTGTTAAAGTGTCAGTAGCTTTCATTATTGTTTTTTAATTCATAAATTAATCTTTATTATTTATAGTATTGTTTTCGTCAATTAGAAATCCTTGTTGACTAATAATTTTAGCATAGTTTCATCACCGAAATTAACACTGACAGCCATCATTTATAATCATGATGGATATTTATATATCATAATAAGAATCTCAGTATATGGTGTCATAAAATCCTTGACTGAAAAGTAAGGTCAATAAATTGCTTTGAATTTGTAACAAACGCATTCAGTGGTAGTATTTCTAAAAATTCATAAAGTAATTGTTTCATAAATTGAAATCTTAAGCCCAGGCAGGTCTGATTAGCTGTTGATGTGTTGATGACTCATGGAGACCCTTGTCACAAGGCCAAACCATGGCTGCCCTTCTTTTGCTCTCCTGGTCACATGGAAGTTGTGTATCACCAAAAAGGTGAGAAAGACAAGAACCTACTATGGACCTTAGACCCTACTATGTCCAAAAACTCAGCCAAGGACAGGACTGAAGGCACGGATAGGCCATACAGTTATTGGATGTTATTATTCTGTTATGAAGTCATATGGGGATTACGACAATAATCTTTGAGATTTTTGGGGGTTGACAAAAACATACATCTCCCCACGCTAAGACAGGAAGGAATGTGTCTAAGGGAGATGTCTGCGGCACCCTTCTGACAATCCAATATGGTGAAATGAGAGCACCTACTGCCAAACCATGTGTAGACAGATGGAACAACCTCAGGGAGGGAATTCAGTCATTGTTTAGCCTTCCCTCTTCACGTGGACACATCTGGAAGTAAGCCAGATGAAGGAATTGATAAATTGTAACTGTAACTCAACGTGTATCCAATACTGTAATTTCTGTGCATTTATGTTTTTACATAAAGTGTAAACTGCAAAAAATGCATTGCAGTTGAATTTTGCCAATCAATTTAGGTAGATGTGTGCCTACCCAATATTTTGTAAAAATGTAATGTATAAATTAATTATTCAATCAACCAATAGGGTGCCTATATTGACTGTAAATAGCATGTTGTTTTGTGCATGTGTGAAATGGTGACACAAATTTGATTTGCACAGTGCCCCTGGATGCATGTATTTTGTTATTATTTAATAATGTTTATTAATGTTTTAAACCAACACTGAAAATTTGTGCATGAAACAGAACACGTGTGTATTTTATCATTTGAAGTTTCTCTAGTGAAAAATTTAAAACATTATGTCAGCACAATGAGATTGACTAGAATGGCTTTACAAGCCAAAACATCACTTAATTTCAAATGTATTCATTTATTGGGTTTTATCTTTTTTTAACATGTTTTGCCCGGTACATTTTCTATAAGGAAAAAAAAAACAAATTATACACATAAAAAAATGAAACCACAAATCAAAGTCACTTTGCAATGAAATATCAATATCCAGACACTAGAAACAGAGAAAATACTATACAGGGGAACTAAAGGAGCAGAGCTTCACTACTACATCACAATAACTGTAAGTACAAACATAAGAACAAATATCATATTCTTTACAATTAACAATGAAAATACATTTCACCTAACTGCATTTTGTACTCACAAGTGGATAGTTCAGGTCTGGAAAGTAAAAATCCAGACCAAGTTTTGGTTACAACCAACCAGCTGGGGACTCTGTGCTTGTGACTCTTTATACTCAGCTGATCGGTTGAAACAAAATCTGGGTCTGGATTATTACTTTCTGGACATGAGCTTTCCACATCTGTTTGTACTAGAATGATAAAGACGCATTTGAAACAGCAGATACAGTACATCTGCAGGGCATCTGAATTAACCTGGAACTCAAAGCTACTTAGAATGTAACTGAAACACATTTTCTACCATTTAGAAAATTCTCTCTCTCGCAGTATATATTTAGAATTTAAAGAATGCTGGAGATGGCACACTATCACTACACAACATTTACATTTCAAGGACTGATTGGCTAATTAGGGATGAGAGGTCTGTCCATAATCACTTGTGTTTTCAAGCATCTTTTTACAGCTGAATGGTTTCCAAATGTGAATCTTCATCTTGAAACTCCAGATGCAAATTACACATGATGAAAGTAATGTCATCATTGGCTTTAATGTCATTGGACTGACCACAATATATACTCAATGTTCTACTGAAGTGAGTACATACCTTTACTAATCAATAATTATATATGTGATTAAAGTGCACATTATGTCAATCCTTGAGAAAAACATGGATAGAAAGCTTGCCTTTGCAGAAATTGCTTTGGTGTAACATTTTCCGGTTTTGTTAATGTGAAAAGATGCATGTAACTTGAATGAGCGTTCTGGTAACATTTAACTGCAACTTCTTACCAGCTGGCTAAGCCTCTGTGCCTGTGATCAGAAGGCTGCCCCCCCCCACCCCCCACATCAGCGCCCCCTCGAAGGCCTGGAGGAAAAACATCAAGTATAGGGGCGGCGCTACCTCCACGTCGCCACAAGCTCGAGGCCCTTAACCCCCAGCTCCATGGGCACCGCTGCAGGCGGCTGCCCCTCCCTGCCAAGCTTACTCTCACCTACATATGTGTCTGCGTGTCATGGAGAGCAAGATGGGGTAGGTGAAAATATTATAATTCTTATTATTATCAGTTGCACACCAGCAAACTAAAACATGTGCCCATGGTAGCATCTCCAGCCCGAGGCAGACGACTTACTTTCTGCCACCACATGCTACCAGACAGATCTGCTGCTCTTTAGCCTGGGAAACTCCACTTCCTGTATTTTGAAAGCTGAAGCCCAGAATACAATAAAAATGCCCTCTAGTGTAATAAAACAATAAACATTTCTCTGCTCTGCAGTCTGCCTTTTGTCTGTCTCCTGTCCCCCTTCCTACTGTTTTTGCTTAAAAAATGGCTCATCAAAACACAACCTCCCACCTGTCCGCTATTCAATCATGTTCATAAAAAGAAGCACCATTCCGGTTATTTAATTGTAAGTGAACTCTCGTAAATTGAGTCTGAAAAGACACATTTTAAAATGTCAGCTTGCTAACTGTGTTGAGAAATGTAATTTTCAGCTTTTTGATTGGAAGGTCAAATATTTTATAATATATTTTAAATATAATAATTTTTTTGCTATGTTGCTAGGGTAAACAAAACTTGCTCACCAGATTTGAGACTGTTCTGAACAAATGAATATTTGTTCATTAATTGAGGATAATATTTGCTAAATTGTATAATGTTTGCACTATGATCATTCATAAAGACAAACATTTTATAAATACCAACCTAACGATGCAAGTTTTATTGAATCTCCAAACCAAGTTTAAATAAGTTTAAATAATAAGTTGGCTGTTCCCCAGCCAGTTGGTGATTAAATTACATTTTTAATGCATCTTTGCATTTATTAATCAGCATCCCTTTGTATCCATCAATCTTCTGCCCACTTATCCTGAGACCATGTCTGAGGCAAGCAGCACAGGGCAGAGGTACACCTTGGATACAAACAATGCAGGCATTTTGAAGCCATCAATTAGCCTAACTGTATGGCACTGGATTGCAGAAGGAATCTGCAGAATCTTGAGCACTGGGAGATGTAAGCTCTGGCCACATGGCGGAGTGGGCAATTCAAACCCCCTTTCCTGGCAGAGTGAGGTCACCATGCCTCTCTGCTCACTTCTGGCAAAACGAAAAGGTGTTTGCAGCTGTGCAGATGTTTTTAAATGTTTTTAAATTCTCATTTAACTATCCTTTCAAATGTAACTAATATACATGTCAAAATAGTTTTAAGTTTTCACGTGATCCTTTTTGCAAATTTACCACCTAACAAATTATCAAGATATAAAAACCGCAAAAAAACGAAATTCACATTGTATTAGCAAAAGAGAACATTTATTTAAATGGGCTTTTCTTAACAACTGTATACCTCCTTGTTTTTGCAGTGTATTTAATGCCCTGGCACAGCCACCATCCAGTGACTACTGCAATGCAGTGGCAGGAATATATATATTTTACAAAGCTGACATTCCCAGGTAGGACTCTTCCCAGTGAAGAAAACATTCACACTATTTCCCAATAACAGATAATAATTTTAGATCAAATAAAGTAGTAAAATGCCACAAAATTATTTTAAATTATGCAACTGTACCACAAAAAGATATTTATCATGGTTTATAAACATTTTTAGTTACTTCATATGATATACCTTATTATTTTTGCCTATTTTAGTTAACCTTTGCCACATATAAGGATTTAAATGATGAAATTGTACTTTGGCTGTTACTTAAAATTATTCTCATTTAATTGTTAAAGGGAATCACAAATTTTAGATCAAATATGATCAAAACATCCATCCATCCATCCATCCATTCTCTACCGCTTGTCCGGGTCGGGTCGTGGGGGCAGCAGTCTAAGCAGGAAAACCCAGACTTCCCTCTCCCCGGCCACTTCGTCCAGCTCTTCCGGGGGAATCCCAAAGCGTTCCCAGGCCAGCCGAGAGACATAGTCTCTCCAGCATGT
>JAODKM010000048.1:6847946-6863298 GCA_026780845.1 Petrocephalus sullivani | reverse complement strand
TGTTAAGTTGATTGAATTATTCAGTCAAAAGCCAAATGTTTGTACCATTAACATTCAATACAAAGTCTCATACTGGTTTACATACATATTTGGGACTGTTATGTAAATGTTTCACTTTACTGTCTTGATAGTGGTGAACTTGTCAGTGTATCGACAGTGGCAGTTTTTTTTTTTCCACATGATTTACACTTTGTGTTGACACTTAAGTTTGTATTTACTTTACATAGATATGATTATTCACCCTTATTCACTGTTAGGCTGCACTGTCCAAAGTTCCTAATTTATAGATATGATTAACCTTTCATGAGTGTTAAAGCTACACTGTTTAGAGTTTCTTATTCACTTTTCAGAGATATAATTCACATTCCTGCAGTGTTACAATAGCACTTACTAGAGTTTCTTATATGCACTCCAGACTTATTGGTTCACCCTTAGCAAGTGTTAATACAATACTGTTCAGAGTTTCTTCTTGAACTCTAACAGAGTAAACTAAACAGGACTGATGTAGAGTTAAATGTCTAACACTGGGATGAGAGTTAAATTAACACTGGTCAGTGAGAATTATATAAACACTTTAAAAGTGTCAAAAATAACACCTTCAGAGTTGATTTAACACTGGTGATTTTGCTGTGCATGTACCAAAACCATCCCCACGCCATCCCAACGCACACCAAAACCATCCCAACCCAACAAATCATTCACAACAGTGTAAAATTAAACACATCCATATTTTCCTTTAAATGTCTTAATTTTTAAATTACTCACTTGGCATTTTTGCCCAAACATTTTTAATTTTGCATTATTCATACAAAATATATGAGCGATTTCATTACCGTTATGGCATTGTTACAATAAGATTTTTAGCCTTGTTCCCCTCTTGAACATTATGCGTTTTTTTTTTTTTTTTTTTTTTTAAAATCGAGACACTTTATAAAAATCATTGTTTGATTCTATTTTGATTGATTATTTTGTTGGTGTTTTATGAGACCAGAGAGAGAAAAAATTAACATACTACCGTGTTGAAAGAGAGAAAGATCACTTTTAATTTCTAATAAAACTCTAAATAGTTACATTTATAATTTGGTTATTTGATTTCAGTCTCAGTGGTATTCTAGTTAAAAGGACTCCATGATATTCCAGAGATGAACATTAGAGTGCTTCCTTGAAATCACAGCAGATTCCACACATTCCACTCTTGCAGCAGAATCGGCATGAGAGTGGAATCTTAGCCCTTCAGAGGACCTTTGGTGCTCTGTCTTGGGCTGATCGCTGCCCTGGCATGTTTGACTTGACCCTGAAAAGGATAAGCAGTTACAGAAAACGGATAGATGAATGGATGGACCTCTATACTGTCCCCTGTTCACCATTTGTCTGTCACATTAGAGTTAGAAAGTGACCAAAGCAGAGAGCTAGATTGAAATCACTGATTTCATGTAGTAATATTGGAATAATGGCAGCCCAATGGAGGTACAGAACAATAGTTATGGATTTACTGAAGTTATTTCTTTATCTACATAAAACGGCGCCATATCTTTGTAACAGGGAGTCTCTGCGGTTCCAGTTTTTATTGGACGAATGGTGACCTTGTTCTTCTCCGGCACCTGCTGGTGTTGTGTGACCGTTAGCATTATAACGTGACCAGAGCAGCAAAGCAAAGAGTCCAAGACCGTAACTTTAAGCATGACCACAGACAGAATGGCACAGAAACTTACCTCAGTCACAGAAACAGTTTTGCTGAAAGTAGCACAGATGCAGAGGCAGACGACAGCGATGCAGAGGAGTTTCATGGTGGGGTCTTTACACTTGTTTCCGTTTGTTTCTGGTCTTTGAGCTGTTCTGTCACACAGGAACCTGTGAAGAGCTGAGCTGTAGGTTTGGATGCAGAGACAAAGTGGTGCAGCTCAATTTATACCCATCTGGGCTTCTGGTGCTTCACCCCTACCTTGTCAGGCCCTTTTCCTTCAAAGCTAATTTCTGCTGGGAATTTCCTTGTTGTAAAAGAGCAAACATGTAAATCTTACACCCTTACAAGAATATCAATTACATCGGTCTTAATGTATTTTCTAGTAGGACTGGGTAAGACGTGAACCAGGCAGTGTCGAATTTAGAGGAATTACTGTCAGGGCTGGAAATTAAGCTGCTCATTCACCTGAGGTGAATAATATGGACAAAGAGCAACTGAAGACTTGCCTGCAGGCTAGCAAAATATTTTGCATGCCAGATTAGAACAAAAGACTACATTACTTTGCGTATTCATCTCTCAGCACAGGTATGTATAGTAGACAGTTGCCTGTTTAAAAAATCTCTGGGGTGATGACATGTGCTGTGTTTTTGTGACCAATTCCAGTTTCAGACTCGTCCCAGTTAGTCAATCAGCTTGAATGGCCTGATCAATAGGAACTTGGCATTAGATTCTCCATTTTCTAGAGCGAGGAAGTAGTAGTGGCTGGCAAGTTACACTGAAAGGGAAAGGGAGGCCAGCTCATACACTGAAAGGCCCGCCGCGCTGGTGGCCGAGTGTCGGAGGAATGGGTGGAAGGCCCGCCGCGCTGGTGGCCGAGTGTAGGAGGAATGGGTGGAAGGCCCGCTGCGCTGGTGGCCGAGTGTCGGAGGAATGGGTGGAAGGCCCGCTGCGCTGGTGGCCGAATGTCGGAGGAATGGGAGGAAGGCCCGCTGCGCTTGTGGCTGAGTGTAGGAGGAATGGGTGGAAGGCCCGCTGCGAGCCCATTGAAGTGGGTTGCAGGGGCTTTGCAGGCCAGTCATTGCATCGGGTCCTGGGACTCCTAGGCATAAAGAACATCACGGAAGCTGCGGAGAAGGCATCACGTTGGCTCTGGTTGAGGAGGGGGGGGGATGCGTGGCGTAGTGCGCTACCTGGACACAAGTCAGGGCCTGATCACCCCCGGCTGGGTCACCCAGGTGAGGGTGTCTGATGTAAGACCCGAAACACCCTGTGACCCCAGTTACATCACTGAAGATGTGTCCAGGTTGCACCACAAGGTGTATTCCAGTACATCTTTTTGTTTGTCGTCACTAAACACTGTTGCATCAATATAGTGTGATTTGTCTCAAAATTTGAAAAGGTCCCAATCTCGACCCATACAGTGTACCTGCAAAGTTCAGAAGAAATTTTGAAAATAATTTTGAAATAAATGGAGTATCTCAGCTGGCCTTCTCTCTTTGGTACTGCTAAATTTTGGTGCAATTTGTCTCAAAATTTCATCAGGTCCAGATCTTCAAGAAGGTGGTGCATTAAATCTAGTTAGTTCTTTAATTTCCCTTTCAGTGTAACTTTCCAGCGACTACCAATTCCTCGTTCCAGAAAATGGAGAATCTAATGCCAAGTTCCTATTGATCAGGCCATTCAAGCTGATTGGCTAACTGGGACGAGTCTGAAACTGGGATTTGTCAAGAAAACCCAGCACATGTCATCACCCCAAAGACTTTATGCAGGCAACTGTCTCCTGTACATACCTGTACCGAGAGATGAATACGCAAAGTAATGTAGTCTTTTGTTCTGATTGGGCATTATAAAATTTTTGCTAGCCTGCAGGCAAGTCTTCAGTTGCTCTTTGTCCATATTATTCACCTCAGGTGAATGAGCAGCTTAATTTCCAGCCCTGACAGTAATTCCTCTGAATTCGACACTGCCTGGTTCACGTCTTACCCAGTCCTACTAGAAAATACATTAAGACCGATGTAATTGATATTCTTTAAGAGGGTGTAAGATTTACATGCTTGCTCTTTACAACAAGGAAATTCCCAGCAGAAATTAGCTTTGAAGATAGCATGACAAGGTAGGTGTGAAGCACCAGCAGCCCAGATGGGTATAAATTGAGCTGCACCACTTTGTCTCTGCATCCAAACCTACAGCTCAGCTCTTCACAGGTTCCTGTGTGACAGAACAGCTCAAAGACCAGAAACAAACGGAAACAAGTGTAAAGACCCCACCATGAAACTCCTCTGCATCGCTGTCGTCTGCCTCAGCATCTGTGCTGTCTTCAGCAAAACTATTTCTGTGACTGAGGTAAGTTTCTGTGCCATTCTGTCTGTGGTCATGCTTCAAGGTACAGTCTTGCTCTCTGCTCTGCTACTCTGGTCACTTTATAATGGGAACGGTCACATGATACCAGCAGGTGCCAGAGATGGACGGGGGTGAGTTCGAGCTGGATGAACATGGAAACATTACAGAGATCGGTGACTACACTGATCCCGCGGTATGACACCTTCTTGTTTAAATAAAGCTAAATAACTTCAGTAAATCTGTAAATAATCTTCTGCAACTCAGCCAGGATGTCATTACTGTAATATTACTAGGCGAAGACAGTGATGAGCAGGATTTCAGTCTTGCTGTCTGCTTTGCTGCTCTGGTCACATTCTAACTGTAACGGTCACATAACATCAGCAGATGCAGATAACCGACAAGGGCGACTTTGGGCATGATGAACAGGGGGACGCTATAGAGATTTCTGAAGAAGATCTTCCACTTTATGCCTGAAGTCTTCAGGACAAAAATTTCACTCTCAGGCTGTTTCTGCTACAAGAGCTGAATTTGTGAAATCTGCTGTGATTTCAAGGAAACACTCTGAGGTCTCTAGAATGGAGTCCTTTTAAAGAAATTACCACTGAGACTAAAATCAAATGACGAAGGTGTCTACATTTCATAATAGATATGCAACGTAATAATCAAATATTTGTAAATGTTTACTTTTATTAAAAATTTAAAGTAATCTTTCTTTCAACATTGTAGTATGTTAATTTTCTCTTTCGCTGGTCACAAAAAACACCAACACAATAAACAATCAAAACAGAATCAAACACTTATTTCCGACATATAAAGTGTCTAGATAAAAATTCTGTTTTTTTTTTTTTTTTTTTAAGAGGTGAACAAGGCAACATTTCAAATCTTAGACCAAAAGAGTCAATAAGATATCATTCTATCCTTGTGTTGAGTCTGGTCAAGTGGCACAATTATTCATCCACGCTATCCATTTCCGAGTAAAAAAAAAAAAATAAGATTAATTAAGATTAATAATCAAATTGTGAGAGGGTTTCACAGGTGGCAGAAAATATCTAGGCAAATTAAAACTGACAATTTTTACAAAGTTTGTTTATAAGATTTTATAGCTCAACAAAGTTTTCTAACCTTGCAAATGGATGGGTTCAACAGTATTATCACAGCTTCTGTTAGTAGATTGGAAAATAAATCCACATTGAAATATGTATATGAAAGCTTTTCATAAAAGATCCTTCAGGTACTACTGATTTTATCATATTTTCCAGAATACCTTTGGAGGGGCTTTCATATAAAGGCTTAATATGCTATTTTGTACAGTTCCTTAAATCCTTGTTCAATAACTGAGCTCTACATCACTCCAATGGAATAGCGAATAATTGTAATTAAGTAATGATATTTCTTTCGGCTGTTTTCTCATTAACATATCTAAGGATTATGTTAAGCCTCTTGTAAATTTCTCTCACAAAGATAGCCTACCATAAAGGACTGCATTGAATGGAGGCAAAAATTAGCAATTAAGGTAAAACTATTTTAATTCGGCTTTTGTCTTTACAATATTATTCTATATTGCTTGGAGCCTTCAAATGCAGCACCTCTGGAAACATCCCAGATGTCTGCAGCCATGGTGATTTAGAGTCCTGCATCTCACGCTCGTCTCAAAAATTCGCTCTTTGTTTATTTTCCTTATATAGTGCTGTTAGGGGAACTTAAATAATTCCCAACAAAAGGTATGCACATATATTTAAACTCAGCAAAACATTCATAGGACACTTGTTAGCAATAGTCAAAGCCCAAAAGTACGTTTTTTCACAAGATTGTAGCTTTAAGAAAACAAACATTACATACAATTTGTTGGCTTTATCCAGATTTCTGTTATTATTTTCACTCTGTATGACCAATATGTAGTTCATTCAAATAAGTGAATCCAAAATTAGTCAATCCAGGTTATTTGATTATCTATGCATGTCTATAGCAACTGATACCAGCTACTTCAAATAGATCGCACTGAACCAATAACACGCTAAAATGCATACAGCTAGTTTATCATCTCAGCTTTGTGGCTAAACAGGTGTGATTTACTCTCCAAAAGCTGCATGAGTAATCTGCTATGGAACTGTTTATATGCTTTGATTAATTATTTCGCTATTTATGTGAAAGCATAATATAATTCAATGACAAAAAATATTAGCTGCATTCTCTGACATATGGCCGTCTGCTGCAGCTAGCTCAACTCTCTCCAATAAAAAACAGTGCAGTGTTTGGATTGAAAGCAATTTAGCTATGAGAATCTATTCACGTTCAGATTCTCGTCAAGCGAATCAGTCACTGAGCTACGTTAAGATTCGAAAATAACAATATATCACTTATAAAATGTCTATTTCTCTCCATGGCAAGTGAATGTCCCTGTAAATGAGTGGCACTCAATTTGCATAGGAATTACAGTTAATGGGGTGCTTTTCTTTAATGGCACCTGCATATTAATCGTGGCCTAACTGGCCCATTTTCCATCTGGTGTCAACCCAACAGTCCTGACAAAGAGGCTGTTAACTGCTAACCTTGCTCATCGACCCTGTGCTTGTCCAGTGGCCACTGACCTGGGACCAGCCACCAGGGACTCATTCCTCACAGATTAGCATATCCACGCCTTCGTTCTGAGTGGACGGGAGAAAAGGACCTGCCCTTTCCTTACAGTGCGATGACCCCAGGTGTGGTTTATATTCTGTGAGAGCATGACAACTTGGCAGCAGACAAGAGGACCTGGACCCTTGTCCTTAGCCATCAAGTCAGCCACACTTGACAGGTCTACCTGTGTTCACCAATCTTTTATATGCCTTCAAAATAATAATAGAATGCAAACAGAGTAAAGGATTTGTGTTTTTTTTTGCACTTTACTTAAAGCAGTCATCTATAATGCTTTATAGATACCTACATAATGCATTATTATAGTTAGTATAAGAATTAATGAACCATTACAGTATTTGTATTGACAGTCATGTGGCATTATAATGTTTATTATAATATTTTATAAGCTCCAATGAAGCTCTCATCTATAATGCACTATAGTGCATAATGCATTATAATGATCAATATAATAATTAAGGATGCATATATTATATTACGAAGGTATCTATAGACTATAGTGCAGTATAGATGAGAGCTTCATAAAGCATTTATAATGCATAATAAACATGGTTGTAATGTGTTATGCCTTTTTAGAAATATCTATAGCCATGTTTATAATGCTTAATGAATGCATTATAATGTTTATAGGATCTGCTTAATCACTGGTTTATTTACGACCCCAGCATCACCGCCATCACTGGTTAGGGACCCAACTGAACCTACCTGTTATAGAGAAGGATGTCGGGGACCCAAACCTGACTAGATGGGAAGCGAAGGTTCTGAACCCCAGGGTGGTCATCCAGGTTCCAGGTGAGGTAGACATCAGTCCAGCTCTGCTCGGCAAGAGAAAGGAAGCAAGATGCACATGTAATGTCCAAATGAAATGGATTCGTAATCACCATATTGTTATACATTTTAATATTTATATAGAAAATCTGTTTCTTATGAAGTAGTATTAGTATATTACGAGGCTGTCAGAATGATGTCATCTTTGGGCCCTCGATCAAGGCCCTTAATCCCAGTTGCCCCAGGGACAGGCTGGCACTGCTTACTTTAATAAGTTTAATAAGTTTTGCTGGATAAAGCATATTAAGTAACAAAAAAATAAATCTTTTTTTCGTTTTTGGTTCTCTTTTGGGCTGAAATTGCACCGTGGGATCTAAGTTCCCCAAAACTTTCGCCCTTGGTAAGTTCACATGTCCTTCCGGAAAGGTTGGGCCGGCCGATACGGGCCGCTTAATAATGCTCCTGGTACGCCTCAGCTGGGCTGCCAGTCTATCAGCATGTGCCACCAGCCGGTTAGCTACGCTTATCATGTGGATACTGAAGGCTTGTGAGGCTCCCTCTGCATGCATACATAATGTGACCTTGCTGTGTGTCTACGGCCTTCCTGTGTGAAGCCAGCCATTCCCCTACCTCCTGCTATTGTACAGAGTTCATGGATAGCTTTTCTTTAATGTTTTTCATAAAATTTCATCATTACATTTTTTTCACATCCTGTCTCATATACTCACTTTCTTCAAACAACAAATGCAACAATACTAATAACACTTTTTATTTAAATAGCGCCTTTCTGAAAGTTAAGGATGCTTTATAGTACTTACAAAAACCATGTCCTTATGCTACTAATTATTTTTAAAAATTGAGTTAAACATTAAAATTTACAGTTTCAGATCAAGGTAAAATCTATTTCTTCATGCACTGACTACCATATGGTTGGATTTGAGAGGCAGAATTATGGTGTAAAATAAACCTGTAGTGGTATAAATCTTAGCACATGCTGAAGACGTTAATATTGTGGAGGTCCTGCATAGGTAGACAAACCACCCACCATCCAGCAAATGGTATGCAGGTTCTGGCAGCTGGCCCCCTAAGTATTTTGGGCTCCTGTTCACATCCCTGCTACCCCTGCAAGTTTAGGGACATGTGAATAATTAATTTATCAAAAGCCAGAACTATACTGTGCCCCCATTAGAGAAAAGCTGACTCATCTTATCAGATGACGTGATTTCAGGTACTGATCTGAAGCCGGTTACACATAAGAAAAAAAATTTAATATCCTAAAAGGCTGTGCTGGAAAAAAAACAGCCAAAACCAGCTTATGCTGGTAGCTGGTCTAAGATGGTCTTAGATTGTCTTAGATGATCTAAAATGTCTTAGATGGTCATATCCCAACTCTTGGTGGTCTTTGATGGTTTAGCTGGCTCGTTCACCAACTGGTCATGTTGGTTTGGCCAGCCGATCATGCTGGTCATGCTAGTATGACCAGCAAAACCATCAAACCATCATGCAAAAACAGACCATAAGCTAGTCAACTATCATAAATTGATCAATCAGCTGGACCAGCTTCAACTGGTCACACTGGTTTTTTAAGCAGGGAGTGTCCAATATTAAAAACAAAAATCATTAGACCAGCCTAGTATGTAACAGCATAAATACAAATTATGATATTAAACAAAAACAAAGAAGGTTCCTACTTAAATATCTGGATGTTCAGAGTTCCATTAGCTTCACAGTGAATAATGAGGTCAGACTCACCAGCTGCAGCCAGGCGTTTGTGACCAGCACCTGGTTCTTTTCATCCTTAAAAAGAAAACGTAAGAAAATCCATTAAATGCAGTGCTATGACAACGCTCAGCTAGGGTGACCAGATAATCCATGTCATCCCGGACACTTTGAGCTAGGACAAGATTTGCAAAGGACCATTTCAATTAAAAGGACCTGGATTTCACTTAAGCGCTGCATTCTTGCTGCGTACTGATTGGTCAGTCTCCTATAATCATACATGTGTCACTAATGTTAATGTGAAACAGCTGGATGAGTCTTTCAATCAAGGAAACAAACCAGTCAGAGTGCAAGAAGAACTGAGCTATTTAGCCAAGCGAAGCAGCCTTTAAGGTTTAAAGTAGTTTGTAAAACCTGAAGTAGCTCAAAGCATCCGGGTTGACATGGATTATCTGGTCACCCTACGCTCAGCAATACTATACATATATTCTAGGCCAGGGGTGGGCAATCTTATCCGCAAAGAGCCGCTGTGTATGCAGGTTTCCACTGCAACTCCCTAATTAGATCACTAATTAGAGGACTGATTGGCTGAAGAATTCTCACACCTGGGTTTGAACAGCTGACCTTAGGGTTATCCCGAAAACCTGCATACACAATCGGGGGACACTGAACAGCTTCCACACATTTTCATCTTCTTCCCACGTCATTTGCTTTACAAATCCACTTTTAGGGTATTTTATTTACTACCCTCACTTAGGTTTAGAACACATAGATCCATCCATCGATTCATCTGCCAGCTTATCCTGGGGGGGAGGGGGACAGGATGCCAACCCATCACGGACACATGCTCACTCTACAGACAATTTAAAGATGCTAATTGTATTCCCCAGACATAGACATTAAGACATACACAAGTAATATTGTTAAACACCTAAATAGTGGGGATTAGGCAAATTGCAATGTAAGTGGAATATGTAATAAATGAACAGATCCAGATAGTTCCAGAGTTCAAAATAGAACTCAGAGCATTCCGGTAAAAACACGTGTATTGGCCTTCACATTCCTCACATTTCTAGTTGATCATCTAGTAATTCCAGAAAATGTGGAAGCTGGGGTGTAGGAGAAGTAGGGATTAAATGGGGGAAACGGAGACGGAAAATCTGGGAAATTTATTGTCCATTTTTGCTCCCTGTCTGGCAGGAAGCTGGGAGGAGGCAAAAATGTGGAAGGAGACACTGTGTGACAGCACAGATAGAATGTCTAACCCTGGAGGTCTGAAGTGAGATGCTTTATTTATACAAAGTGGGTGTGTGGTTGTGCTTTACTACATCATTTATAAAGAATAATGCATTAAACAGGGGGAGGAGGGAGGGCAGAAAGAAAGGAGGAGTGAAAGAAGGCAAGAAGGTAACAGAGGAGAGGGAAAAAGATCTCCAGATTAGAGAGAACATAAGACCTCTGGGAGTCTAAGGTCAATTGACTGCTCAGCTCATCAGCCCATCCCAAATTATGTTTCTTTAATGCACTTACAGAAACATAATAATGTTCATAAAGTAAGGTGGATTTGCTTCTAACCATTGTACAAGTCAGCTACTTTATTGGATCCTCCCGCAGATGAAACAATAGAAATTCTAAACAAAAAGAGCCTTTTGTGTGGAAGTGAGTCCATACAATCTTAACGGTCAATTGAACTCAATCACTAGAAGATTGTCAGCATCGACATGAGGCGCTGTTTGTCTGTGACCCGCTATTCCTAATTAAGAGAGGATAGAATGGAAAGGAATGGAATGACCTGAAAAATCCAACAAACAAAGCAAACAAACCCAGGAGCAAATCAACAGTGCTGGAGAAAACTTTGACCCCTTGGATGTCTCTACTGTTATACTGAAAGTGCTTCTGGTGTAAATCAGCTACAAGACAGCACAAATACATTCTGATAACTTGTCAGATTTAAGGCAGTCTGAGTTAAATGTAAATGAACAAAGATAGAGTGCATTTAAACCGGCGTACCCTAAGTTATCTAGCTAACCAACAAATCTCATTTTGTAAGTCAGGGTCAGTTTGTCTGGGTCAGTTTGTCAGGCCTTGAGGTTTGTCCTGACTGAGCGAGATTTGACACTTCCTTACTTAAATGTCCCGGAATTCCAGAATTGATCAGAATCAGTCAAACTGGCAGATAAAATGAAACGCAGGCAGAAACTTTGGGAATTCCATTAGCTTTATGTTACACAACAGCCTAGTTTTTGGCTTTTTTCCGCTAACGGCTGGCAGTGGAAAGGTGCCATATGTTGGACCCAACACCTTTTACATGTTTGCTGACTGGTTCCTAAACAAAATGCAAATGCCTGAACTCCTTGTGTGGGGTGGTTCTCTTTACACAGCAGATAATTAAACAGGTTCTCTTTTACATAGCTCAATCCCCTTTACTCTGCCATTAAAATAACTCTCCCATTATAAAAACATTATAACCTCAGCACAATCTCCAAAATCCTCAATAAATTTAAATCATTCATAGCTTAATCACCCTCTCACAGACCTTTTCAAATGTGAACGTATTTCATAGCTATTTAATGCATGTATCTATGTTCATGAAAATTTAACCTAAATGATTATTTTCAATGCTGTATGGTAACTTCTGCACATTTTATATGATTTATTTCAGAATCTTCATGTTGTAATAATAACTTCAGGAATGCTTCAGGAATGTAACATCCATCCATCTTCTGTAACCGTGTGTCTGTACCTACGGGCACAAGGCAGGAAACAACCCAGGATGCACAAATCATTCACATATTCACACACTCACAGTACCTGGAGGATACCCCATAATGACACAGGAAGAACATGCAAACTCCACACATGGAGTCATAGTGCAGACTTGAGGTGAGAGGGAACAGTGCTAACCACTGCACCTGCATGCCACCCCAGAATATATTTATTCAGTTTATTCATCATCATCATCATCAAAACAATGACATTCAAAAAAATCTGTGTTGTCAGTTTTGAATTGGAAACGGGTAACAAATCTTTGCTTATTTTCAGTACTGGGTACTTTGCTTTCCTTCAGATGGGGTTTTAAAGAAGCAGCTTTCTAAAACAGATTTTAAAAAAGACCTTTTCTGAAAGCTTCCTGAAACTTTTCCCTGAAACTTCTCCTAGCATCTTGCCTCCTTCCTGCAACATCCCTACTTTGCATAAAGGGGAATTTTTCAAGGCCGATCTGCCTCCATTTCAAATCTGTGTGTCGGGTATCTGGCTTATTTGTTTTCCGAGGGGGTGTTCCAATAAACAGAACCTCTCAGTAAAAAGTTAACTTTTATCAGGCTTAATTTGTATGCTGAAATATTCATGAGGCGTTTTTGCATTGACCATTTATGGTTGAATGTGGGGCGTGTAGAGGGTGGAATGTGAGGCCTGCACAATTCCAGGTACAGTGTGGTTTATAAAGAGAGCATTGCTCGCAGGTGTGTGTACGGTTTTAGAAACACGATTTTTTTTTTGCTGCAATTTTTGGCTTTTGTGTGTATGAATATCTTTCCTATGACTCATACACACTGTTTTTATACCAGAGACCCCAGATCTTCACCAATATGGCAGTTTAAGTGCGTTAATGGCCCGCATTATATATGCTGAATTTGCGGGGATTATTATGCACAAATAGTGTGATTCTGCCAAATGTTAGGCCTTGCACTGTGGAAGAATGCCCTCAACTCAGGGACCTCTATGATGCCCCTGTCACTCTACTGCACCCTGTCTTCTCTCACAAACACCCTAACTCTCAGGAAAGAGTCACTGACACAAACATAATACATAAAATAGCCACTAGGAGACCTAGCTTCTCCTAGAGACCCATATAAGTAAATATAGGGGATTTATTGAATCTCTTCTTAGCAATAAATGGGACTTTCTGCCGGCACTGTTTATAAACTGAATAATTCTGAGTTTCTGGTAACTTGAGTAACTCACTTTTTTTTTCCAAATAAATGCCAGGTTTGGCCTCGTTTTTTGACGGGTTTCTTACTCATGCTTATGCCCTAACAGCAAACACAGTGGGTTGTGAATTGTGGCTGACACAAATGCCATTTACTGCTGCATTAACGGCATGGCTACTTGGCACTATGCTGCTAACTGACCCAGCTGGTGGCAGTTTACACAATCAAATAAGATCTATATGAAAACTGATTTACAAAGTCCAGCATTTCACAATCCTTTACTGCTTAACTGTTGGTTATGATAGGTCGTCTTCAGCGAGTTAAGTTTGCAGAACCATGCAGTGCTTTTCCACTTGCCTGCTATCTCTTTGCTCGCGGGTCTGTAAGGGAGTGTCTGCCACACGCTTCCCAACTATGGAGGTTGCAGCTCTGCTTTCGGGATATAAAATACCTCAGAGCAGGAGTTTAGACTAAACCATTCTCATTAATGGAGGGTAGGGGATCTCTAGGCGAAAACTGACAGAAAAAAAATGAATGAATTGTGTGATGAGATATATTTATCATGTGTGTGTGTGTTTATACCAAGCATTATAATATATATATATATATATATATATGTCCCCCCTAGATCTATGCCTATGGCTCCCTGTGATCACCAACTCTCAGTCCTCTGGGACCCACAGCCAGTCCACGTTTTTTCTCCATCCCAGCTCCTGAGCAAAAACATGGACTGTCTGTGGGTCCCCGAGGACCGGATTGGGAAACCCTGGCATATCTGATTGAACTTTGAGCATCCTGCTTAATATGCGTCCTGTCTGTTTCAAAGTGTCTTTTTTTTATTGTTCGCTGACAGAGGCAGAGCACACTCTGTAGAGGAGCTAGGCTTCAGCCTTTCAGCCATATCCAAAGGCACTTGTAGCACACCCTTTGCACTCTAGATGACACTTTGCCACCGTGAGTCCCAAGGGCCAACACATCTCCTCTCGAGGTACTGCACCTGTGCACAGAGGAAGCCAGCTGTGCGGTACCCTTCTTTATCACATGTGCTTCTTAATATCAAAATCTATAAAACTCAAACATTTTTCTTATCATACTTAAACAGACAATGACAAATGTTATGTTAACGGCATGGAAGGTTCTCCTTGATGCTCAACATCAAACAATGTGGCCTCGAATAACTTCGGCATTGAATATGACTTCAGTAGCACGACAGACGCAACGACACATCCCTTCCCTTCCTTACCCACCCACTCTATAGCAAACGATCTGCCCTCTGCCTAATCTGTTTACCCATGACTTACCCAACCCCCAAACACTCAACCCCCTGAGGGAATCGCAGCATCTGTCCCGGCCCGGGAGCTCATCGGCACACAGTCACGCATCTGAGATTTCATGGGCTGCTCTCCATCTGGCTCCACCTTGGAGACCCTGAGGGGCTGAAGCTGATCGAATGCACCCCCCCTACCCCACCCCAACATACATGGCTAAATCAAGCCAACTCCTGTGGAATAATGAATCATAGGCATGGGACTTCTGTAAAATTATGTACAATATCTCATTGGAGAATTGCTCGTGTGCTATAAAAGCTGATTTGCTGATAATCTGTTATGGCGAAACGTGGAAATTGTGGTATGAAGCAAGGAGGCTTCGTCGCATTTCCTGTGTCGAGTACACAATAAAACAGCAGGTTCATTTGTCCCTCATCTGTCACCTTCTTACAGGTGAGAAAAGCAATTAACACCCTGTTGAAATGTAGACACATCACCCACTAGGCTTTTCAGTTGCTGTTGCTTCCATCTTGTAAAAAAAATTGTAATAAAGGTTTAATGGTCTGAACTTCTACACGTGCATCAAAGTCGAGAGCTTATTTCAGTTCAGCGCAAATAGATTTTACGTGTTGGATGATTCGTTGCAACCTCATTGTGACATAAAAATATGTCACAATTCATTAATGATGAACGAACATGAGATCAGTATGTAACCAAGACTGGTTTGTGGTTAATTAATACATGAGTAACAGCATAATACAACATTATTTGCGCCCCCTGAAGTAGAGTGTTACCCATTCCTTTAATATGTCCGTATTACTAGTATATTTCAATCAGGGTTTTTGGAACAGAATACTTCTGTGAGTCAAGATCGGTATATATGCAGAGAAATAAGATCTTAATAATGGTCTTGTTACACTCAGCCCCGCTCTTCGTGCCTCGTTCCCTGTTTTGCCCTCTGGCGGGGCTTAATTGGCCCCTCCTGATCCTCATTGTCTTTGCCTGGT
>JAODKM010000048.1:6774847-6803188 GCA_026780845.1 Petrocephalus sullivani | reverse complement strand
AATGTCTTGAAAAGATAAAAGTAATCGCGTAACGTAAAATGCGTAGGGGGCGCGTGCACGTGGAGGGGAGCCTGACGATTATTCGCAACAATATGCGGAGCAGCGCCTCTAGGGTCACAGAATTCGATGGTCACAGAATTTGGTGTAACAGGTCGCATACTTCAGCACCGCGGACAGCTCCGGATGGATTTATAGCGCCGGGCGCGCACTGCGCAGGCTTCCGCCGACGTGGGATTGATTCCCCTCCAGGCAATAAGTGAATAGCCAATTTCTTAAAATTACCCCCAGAGCTTTCCTTATAAAAAGGTCCTGCGCTGACCGTCCTCCTGCAAATTCGGCTCCCGTTAAATACCAATACAGTTTGTACGACTATAATTTTTTAATGCATTTTTTAGCGTTTTTTTCTTCTTCCTTCAATGCGCCATGCGAAAATTTCATTTGGTGCAACAGCAAAGTATTTCTGGGATTAGAGTTTATGGGATGTGTGTGGATGTATGCAGCATGCGACTGGTTGGATTTATATTTAATTTTAGTCTTCGGTCAGTTTTATAATGACGTAATAATGTTATTAGGGCCGTGATATAAATCCCAGCCCCCAATCCTCGCCTCCATACCTGTGATTCACATGCTGGGCTGTATCAGACTACCATGGGACATTTCTCTTCATTAAGTCTACAGCGTGAACCAAGAAGCAGTTTCCACAACCAACCAAAGGTGGCAGTAATGAGCCGTCGTCATCTATACTGCACTGTACTGCATCTATACTTGAGACTGTAATGAGCAATATTACGAGTCCGTGTATACTACCGCTATATATTTTCTGCCTGCACAGCAAACTGGAGGATGGCATTTACTATCACGCAAGACATCCAAAATACCTATATCATGTCATATTAACATGGGCCAGTCTTCTAATCTGTGATATTAAACTACGCCTTAAGTCTACGTACATCCCAGGGTGAGAGTGGTGCAATGTCAGCTTGTCTTTACCTATGCACAAGAGCCGGATTAATAATAAGCATATTTGTAAGAGGGGCGGTGCAGTGGTTAGCACTGTTGCCTCACACCTCTGGGACCAGCGTTCGATTGCATGTTCTCCCCGTGTTCTCGTGGGGTTTCCTCCGGGTAATCTGGTCCCCCCCAGTCCAAAACCATGTTGAGGCTAACTGGATTGTTATTTCAATGCTTCCAAGATAGAGAAGATCAGTGGCTAGATATTTATAATAAGAGGTCAATGCCGGAGTAAGGTTCAAGAGCAGGACTTTAAACCGGCCATAAATCCATCCAACTATCGATCCTCAACAACACAACCAGCCGGGCCCGGCTTCACGGGGGGGGCAGGGTGGGCCTGCCCCCTCCAATCACAAGGCTGGCCCACCCAGCCAAGAGGGGGGAGTGTAGTTTTTTATATGTAATTGCCTGGCCGACCCTGTCACAGAGAGCTGGAGCCGAGCCTGCAGCCAGCTTTCTCCATTTTCATGTACTTTCAACGCTCTGTTGACATGTCTGGAAAGAATAGCTTGCCACGGTATGGCCATACAGTACTAGTCAAAACACACCAAGCCACCTACAAAGGAGGGTGACCTCCTTCAGGACAGCATCCCAGGAGGCCGCCTCATGGAACTGGTGTATAGGAGACAGTAGGGTCAGCCAGCCCCTGGCAAATGGGGTTAAGGGCCTTGCTCAAGGGCCCAGTGGTGGGATCCCTCTGCCGACCCAGGGAACATCCTGTGTCCCAATCCACAAAGCTGCCCCCAACAAAATATTTTTAATACTTTTTTGATCGATGTATAATTCCACAACAGTCGTTTTATAGTTTTGATGTCTTTATCATTATTTAAAAATGTAGAAAATAATAAAAATAAACCCTTCTATGAGTAGGTGTGTCTGAACTTCTTACGGCTACTGCATATAGCTATTCAACATACAACAGTGTCTAATGCATCTCCTAAAAGGTGAGCCTCTAGTTTAAGTGAAATTAAGTAAAAAGGCTATGTTGCTTCCCATCTGCTTCCTGGAGGACATGCAGACTCCATCTGGTGCTCAGGGAGCTTTGTCTGGAGTAGGGAGCACATTCTCACCACATCCACCAGCTGGGATATCTTGAGACCAAATCGGACGGTGATGGTGTCGTTGGCATGCAGGACGGGCCGGACCCACTTCTGGTACCCATGGAACAGGTTCCTCAGGAGGGCATCCTCCATCTCGGCCAGGGATACGAAATCCTCCGGGGCTGCCCATGGTGGAGGGCGGGGGGCAAAGTAAGAGACGGAAAGGGAGAGGTTAAACTACATCTCAAGTCTATTAGCGATAAAGATATTAGCGACAACGTGCTAAAAACACTTACTGAGGTACAGGGCTGGACTAAGCTTCTGGCGTATTGAGTATTTTATTGGGCAGATGGGTATGCAGGCTGGAAAAATGTATTGAAAGACTTATCATGGGGCTGTGGGGGACCCCAAAGACTAGGGCTGATTTTCAATTCCATTTCAGCCCCGCCAAGATAAGAGATAAAGAAAATCATGCACCGGCGATTATTCCTCTCTGGAACTCATACACGGTGCATTCTGACTTAAAGGTGATACATCCTAATTTAGCAGAAACATTCAGCGATTGCGGGACAGGTGTGGACTTGTACAAACTGGCGGGGGGCACAGGTTCCTCATCCTTCCATCTCCATAATGAAGTGGATCCCAGCCAGCGAGAATGCCACTGGCCACACAGCTGTGCTCACAGCTTTCTGCCGCACAGCCAAAATATCCCTCCAACAGCAAAATCCACGACGGCCGCCAATCAAGCGATTTTCTTTCGTACAGGGTTTAAGGACATTTATCATTACTCCCGTGTCAGAAACTTTTCATTTCAAATAGAGACTTTATATGTTGAAAATTACAAATTCCACTGCAAAATTCTTGAAGCAATTGTTTACGCTATAAACACTTTAGGTGCAAACTGTACACTGTCCCACTGACCTACCCATTCAGGCCCGGCTGACTATAAGTAAATCCCTGGCTGGAGACCAGTACTGTTCCAGTTCCCCTGAGCTCCATAACCAGCTCACTGAGGCTGCCTGCCACTAACTGGGCCAGACAGCAGTTCTCCTTAGATGCACCATCACACCCATCTATCTGTGCTCCTCCACCAGCCCCTCTCTGTCCAGCCCTGCACCCCTACAGCTGCCCTACAATTCTGTCCTGCTTCACCACCAGGCCATTGAACCGCTCTCGAATACTCCTGTATCAGCATAAACATGATGGTTTTCCACAAGTAGTTTAGCAATTTCATCAAGGAAGTCAATGACCTGTCACAATTACTTCACCTCCTGAGGTCGGTTATCATACATTAGATATTCTAGTATTTAAACCAGTGTGAGGAGCTTTGCTGGACTGAGTGAGGTGCACCATATTTTAAAGCTATAGCATTCCACCTGCAGATAGGGGTAGAAATGAGAGTTCAGCCAGAACAGACAAACTTTTTTCATTAGTTCTTTTTTCATGATGACATTTATGCTAATGTCATTACAATCCCCATGGGGATATTCTCTATTTGCCAACCCCATCCTGCTCTCTATGACACACATGCAGGTGAAGGAAAGCTTAGCAGCAAAGGGCAGCCACCTGTGATGGACCTCATGGAGCGTTGCTGAAGGGCCCCGGGGACATGTGACAATTCTGCCAAGGCCAGGTTCAAACCAACGATCCTACAATCACAGACACTGAAGATCAGCCCACTGCACCACATAATGCCCCCATGTTAACCGCATGGGGATTGTTAGAGGACACTGAAGCCATAGGAAACCCATGCAAATTCCCCAGAGATTCAGAACAGGAATTAAACCCTCAACCTTGGTGATCTCAAGCTGACCAACAAGCCCAGCTGCAAAACACCAGTGTAACTATTCTTCAGAGCACCCAATTTACAATGTCAGATGAGTCACAGAAATGCACTTTTTAAAGCAATGAGACAGTGTAAACACAGCCCGCTAATGAGTCCTTGGTTCGACATTAGCTATGATTCCTCATTTAATTATAGTCTGGTTATTCAGACAGGGGCAAGCAGGGCAAACTGGCAATGACTTATTTAGACAGCCGAAATTTCCGTAAGTAAATGAGCTCAGGAGTCGGGTGCGCCCTTACAGAGTCTCGCAGGAACAAGCTACTCCGAAAGTGTCTTTCTGCGACGACACGCGGCGCTTATCAAGCCCCGAGCTGCAAATAAGCAGAATAATACATAAATACAGCAGGGACCACACTGGGCATCTTCTGCAGGAACTCACAAAGGGGTCGGCTTATTTCTTGTGCTATAGTGAAAATGAGGTTACGGTGTGAATCTCGGCAACAGAGACCATCACTGTACCGGAAAGGAGGGCTGCTGACCGCACGTGCGTAGAAGGACAAGTTTGGGTTGTGAGGCTGACGGGAGAAGGTCTTTGTCAGCACAATCAGCCTCTGAATCATCGATGTGGGGCACTTGCACGACGTCTGGGAATACTGGCACTATGGTTATGACCTTTTCACAAAACACAATAAAGACATCAGTGCAGCCCATCACTACACTACAGTACACTTAGACACGATTCAACTGATATTGTTAGAATCAAGGTTAAGTCAAATTAAAATTTAATTAAGCAAGTTGCATTATAGTGCAAGTGATAATAAAATCTAATGTGAAACTTAGAAGGATATGCTAGACGACCCTTGGGATCATCTTTCAGAATAATCAGCCGGCCTCTTTTTTTCCTGCAGTATGGACCGACAGGCCAGCTAAACCAGGACCCAGGTTGGGGGGGGGCATCACGGGGACCTAGTTAAAGAAATTTTATGCCAGGCCTGGGAATTATCCACAGTGGGCCTGCTGACACAACTTCCAATCAATTATGAGAGACTCTTCAGGAAATGAGGCAGGGAAGCAGCCAAGAGGGGGCGCTGTGAGGAGTGCGCCGGGGCACACTTAAGATGAGTGTAGCGTGGCCCTTCACAGGCTGCACCACTCATCCGGTCACTGCGTCGCCCCCTACAGGGGACCCCAGGCCCAGGAATCAAAACGTGCCCTTCCGATTTGCAGCTAAGTGTGCACGAGTGCTGATTCTACAGACAGTTTCAGCAAAGAGGCGTCCGCTGTGCCAAGAGATCTGCAGTTATTAACCCACCGCAGGTTTGGACCTTGTGTGGTATTATCACACACTACAGCGGAGGGTTCCTCGAGTGTTAAAGTGCCCTACCTGACCACTTTTCCACATTTTCTTGTGAAATGAAATGATGCTTTATTTGCTAATTGCAGGAGTACTGCTACATGGGAATGCTCCTTTCTCGCACATCCCATCATGCTCTCCTTTAAGACGCACACATACACAGGCAGTAAAGAGTGAAGCTAGGGGTCTGAAGACGGGGTCAGGCCATTTACCCACTGCCCCCGGAGCATTTCGGCGGGGGTCGAGGGCCTTGCTATTTTGCCGAGGCTCGTACCAGCAACCATCCGTCGAAACGCAGAGAGGCTTGGCCGGCAGAGCCACAAACCGTCTTCTTCTTTACCTCTCCTTCTAAATTACTCGAGGCACTCTAAACATCCGACGTAAGGAGAAATGGGCAGGTGACCTAGAAATTCTCTATTAGGTAAAGACCCAGCCGCCAGCTGTCCCCCCCCCCCCCCAACTGCGAGGTGCCACAGTGCTGTAGTGGAGTCAGCATGAACATCCTTTTGAGGGCTTTTAAAACCACTTTGGGATCAGGCGGCGAAAAGTCTTGGAGCTCAGTCAAGGCAGTGATTAAGAAGTGAAGGATGAACAGCATCATAAAGAATGAGCTGGGAGCAGGACGTCCCGCCAGACCGGGCTGCCGAAAGGGAAACGCGGACTCAGAAAGACCTCTCAAAGGCTGGGGGAAGCCCAGTTTGCCTGAAAACCCTTAAGCGCAGAACAATGAACATGGAGCAGACAAATTGGCTAAACACACATATACTTGTTGCTTGATCGTTAATTTGAGGCCTTTCGAGTTTGCCAAGGGCATTAAATAATGTAATGCATTTAACACATCATCAGGCCATCTCCTTCAAACAGCTTAATATGAGCTACTGGGCGCACAGGCATGAAATCCCAGAACTCTCAGACTGTTCGGTTCAGAAAGTCATTCTGATTCCCCCACGACGTTTAATTGTAAGCTCAGTTTTTTATGCATCCCATGGCCATTTCTGACACTTTATGTAATAAAAAAAAATAAAAAAATACATGTTAATTAGTCTAATAAATACACACTGTGTCTGATTAAGGAGGGTAGTGTTAAGGAGCCAGCTTAAGCACATACACCATAATGCTGGAGCAGAAGGTAAGAGGGCATACAGTATTCAGCTGTTACCAGCTGTCATCAGCTACATTAATGCGTCATTTCCTCTTCTGTTTACTGTCGGTAAACAGGTAACCAAGGGCATTTAAACATTATGCTTATACCAGAACAAAGAATAAAATATCACAAGGAAAGACTATTGTATCCATCCTTATTCTAAGCATTTATCCATAATAAAAAAATACACTGGGATCAACAGTTCATCCCAGATGAGGGCGCTGCACGTCTATCGATTAATAATAAAAAAATTCTCGCAATTCTGACCGCTTTCTTCAGAATTAAACCGGTTTTAAATAAGTGCTGAGCATGTGGTGCATTTGTGCCCCGTCTCCACCATTGAATAACAATATTGATAAGCACGCGGTATTCGGTCATTGTCATTATTATTTACGCGACCGTCCCCCGCACTTGAAAATCAATTCCCCATCAGCAGTAAAAGATTTTTTTTTTTTTTTTTTAAATAGTTTTAAATTGATAAAGACGGAGCGAAGACGGATCTGCCGGGCCGTGTTGGGGGGAGTTGTGGGCAAAGTGTGCGATGCGATCGCATAGGGAAATAGTGAGATTTTTACTCCGCTTACCCTGTATAGTTGCGGCGGCGAGCGAGAGCGCGGCGTGGAGAAGCGCGGCGGCGAACTTCATGGCACCCTCCCGGCACAGCGGCACCTCTCCGGCCGGGCTACTTCATTCTGATCGGGACGGGACGGCACGGGAATGGAGAAAAGCAGTGCTATTTCCGCAGAAACAGCCAGCGACACCCAGTGCGCCCGTGCGATGCTGTATCCACCGTCTCCTTATTCTGCTTGACAGCGCTGCCCCTTGCGCACCGATGTCCCATTGATGAGACCGAGCAGAGTGCCTGTGCGACCCGGGCCACCGCCGCACGCAAAGGGACGCCGGAAAATAGCCGGCCCGAAAGGGAGGGGCGAGGAGAGGCTGTGCGCTGGACTCGGGCTGGGGGGGGGAGAGGGAGTCTGGAAGGGAGGGTAAGCAGCTTTTAACGCGCAGCCAATGGTGGTGGCATGGCGGGGAAGACGAAGGGGAAAAGGCGGAGGAGATGGGCAGGAGGCTGAAGGATGGGTTCGGAATGAGTGGGACGCAGCACCAGCCGGCAAATGGACGTGAGATCGTGGCCAGTAACAGGCAGGAGTTCCGTAAATGTGTAAGAATACTTACCTGGGAGGGTAATCATTCATTTTGGGTTATCATACGAAAATGTTTTTTTAATACATGGGTGTTGTATTGGTCCAGATCGCAAAGATTTTTTTAATTTGTATGGCATGTAAAGGCAGAATTTCTACACAATTCGGGTAATGGGTTTTGTTTCCCCATCATAAGCTGGATTTCACAAACACCGCTGCTATATGGGATACCGTATGTGGCCAGCATAGAGCTGACTGCAGATACATTACCTTCCTGCTTTCTAAACTCAGTACAGTATGAAGAAAGCCGAGAAGGAAATCCCTGCTTTTGACACCATGTTTATCGTGCTGTAGGAATCCAGTCGCATGTGTTTATTGTGCAGGGTTGTGGATCCAGTTCAAGTTAAAAGGCACCGGCATTAGCGATCGTTAGCTGTCGCTTTTATGAAACCATGCATTATTTACGTTCATGCAAATCTGTGATTGCATCCATTTTATCAATTTGTTTTCATAAATACGTACGCAGATAGAGACTGAGGCCGGAACATGCCGAACGGGACACCAGCCTATTGGAAGAAACTCACCGACATTCATTGAGCGCCACACTTTAAGCGAAGATTTTCTAGTGAGCGGGATTTAAATTTAAATAACAGATTTAACTATTAGAAAGTAATATTAATTAATTTGGTGAAAAACGCCTGGGGCAGCATGGTGGTGCAGTGGTTAGCACTGTGGCCTCACACCCCTGGACCAGGCTTCAAGTCTCTGCTCAGGTTCCATATGTGTGTGTAGTTTGCATGTTCTCCCTATGTTGTCGTGGGGTTTCCTCCAGGTACTCTGGTTTCCCCACACAGTCCAAAAACATGCTGAAGCTAACTGGAGATACCAAATTTTGAATGTGCCCTGCCATGGGCTGGCCTGGGTTGTGCCCATAGTTAGGCTTCCGACTTGGAAAAATAAACAGTTTCAGAAAGTGGATGGATGGATAAAGTTGCCTCAAATGTCTGGTAGACTAATGAGAAATTATTTTGGGCCAAGAAGGAGACACACCAGAGACCAGATCGTACCATAAAAATATCACTGAACCAGGTTACACGTCAGGCGAAGGCAGCGCTGGTCAATCCATTAAGCGATATAGGCGGCTGCCTAGGGTCATCTAGTCTTGGTTTCTGGAGTGAGAAAGTGAATTATTGGTATGTGGGATGCATAATTGCATATACCTTTGGTATTTGAGAGTTCTGTGGTTGATTATGTCTTGACAACCCATCAAATCTGTCTTTACCCCTTTTCTTGGTAATTGACACAGATCTTCTTCCATTTTACAGATAAACTTTCCATTGTTTAAAGCAGTGTTTCCTAATCCGTTCTTCAAGGACCCACAGGCAGTCCATGTTTTTGCTCCCTGTAGTGAGGGAGCAAAAATGTGGACTGTCTGGCAGGGGGCCAGGAGGGAGCAAAAACATGGGACTGTCTGTGGATCCCCAAGGACCGGCTTGGAAAACACTGGCTTAGAGCTTTTTGTGAAATGCACAGTTGTAGCTGTCCGTGGGAGGAGGGTACCAGGGTAGAGTGGAATGCCATGAGGTGTATTTATGCAGCTGGAGCCACAACGGCAGCTAAGCGTGTCCCGGCTGCTCATCAGAGACGATCCACTCCCCAGTCCTTTCCCAGTCCCAGGCTAATTAAGGTTCCGGAGGCAGCAGCTGGGCCCAAGGCCCACAGGCCTCCAGCCTCGCTCTCCTGCTCACATCACACAGGGAGCCCCTCCCACTGGTGCTTTGTTGGGACCCACTCTCACACCTCCATCTCGGTTCTTCCCACATCACTTTGCTGTGCCTCCAGCCTCCCGCATGTCATTACCGCAGTGTAAACACACTCACTTCTTTTTCTCTCGTCTTTTCAGTAGGAATCGACTTGTGTGCTCCAGCCATGAAACCCGCAAGGATTACCCTCATTAAAATGTCACCATCCAGACCCTTTGGCTCCATAATGAGTTCCCCAGGAAGTTTATATCAAGCGACATCATAAAACGGCATGTCAAGGATGCGAAACACAACACGCAGTACTTTGTGAATCTGACTTAGTATATCCACAACCAGGGATAAAATTAAGCTCGCCCACTCGTCTGTGGCAAGTAATTTACGCAAAAGTACGAGAAGACAAACATTAGCCTGCTAGCTAATAAAAAAATTGCATATGGGACTCGAATTTTTACTGAAGTAGCCCAGATGGCTAAGAGCAAGAACGCTTAACTTTCGCACCAGCCTACGACCTAGTGTCTCAGGCAATTGTGTTGAAGAGTCCTCCATTGCTCTAAAACGGTTTTGAACAAAATTCAGCTTAAGCCAATCTATACCGTTTATGGTATAACATTTATTTTGTTAGAATTGCTCTGTTAATAGCTTATCGGTAATATTATGAAGACTGAAATATTTGTAGCTCTCTATAGCTTTTACATGAGTATGTTTCTGAGAACTGCCCTCATTTGGCCCGAGACTGAGCCCATGTGTCTCGCATGAAGAGCGTAACAAAATCTAAAGTCAAGCGATGTTTCACACACTGTCTAGATGATTTATCTCCCAGCTGACGCTACATTATACTGTCATTTTCATGCCACACTGGCCTTTCGCATTGACACAATGACCTTCTTTTACATTTCAGAGCAGGCACACTGTCATGAAGGCTGCTGCTATGTTTAGCAAACACATTCTAGGAGATAATGTTGTTTTATTGTTCGTGTAAAAGGCTGTGTGGAGGGGGGGGGTGTTAAGTGGTGCTGAGCTTGCAGGCTGGAAATGTGCTTAGCAGAACAGTGCTGATACCGCATTTCATGGAAGTGCTCAAGGAAAATATATGTGTGTATTTGTCATCTCGTACCCCTGACCTGGATAAGTAGCAGGAAGATAGATGGATGGATGGATGGAGCTTTGTCAGGAACATCATTTGGTTCTATGTGGTAATTTCCTGTTCCTAATGAAATAAATATGCAATTTACAAATTTTTGACGGTACATATGGCCACATAGGAATGCCTGTCTAAAACAGAGTAGTTTGTCACAAGACACTTTATGCATTGCTGATTAATTTTTTACATTATATTCTGCTGATTACTTTGATTATGGCAATGTGAGTTTATACAGAAAGACGTATCTACTTAAACATTTTTGTGGACTATTGATTTATAGGAGAATGTGACTTTCACACAATGGAAAATGCATTTTAATTGCAAAGGCAATTATTCTGTGATTTTTTATGAAGCAGACCTTGCTTTAGTCTCTATAGATGTACAGATATTTTTCAAAGTTTGGGCCCATTTTCAGCAGCATATTTAAAATTTTCTGTGCATGATGTGAAGTAACTAACCTGATTGGCTACCGACAGATTTGGTCACCACAGTGTATTTGTGTCACTACCTGCAAGCGTCCAAATGACCCCATTACAGAAGTTCATCATTGAGACAGGTTAATATATCTAGGGCTTAGAAGGTAACCTAGCAAAGTCAATTTAAGTACTTACTTTATATTATACACCTCACCTTAAAAAAGCATAGATTTATTTAGATATACTGTATGAAACTTCAAAGACAGTCCACTAACAAGCATGAACTCCAGCAAATCCGTCATATTTTCAAGTTTCCATATGGTGTTAAAAATTCACTCAGCCGGGATTTTGACTCCACTAGCTGAAAGGGTGTATACCCCAACCCAGCGAGTGGCATGTCGCTGCAGCCAGGAGTCGAATGTCAAGTGGGAGGGGCAATGTCGAATGGGAGGGTAATGTCGAGTAGGAGGCACAGTGTGGGACAGGTTTATAACGAGGGCCTGTTATCATCTGATACATTAACCCTAGTTATAACCCCTCCCCACTTGACACTGCCCTTCCCACATGACAGTGCCCCCCCCACAACATTGCCCTTCCCACTTGACATTACCCCTCCCACTTGACACTCAACTCCCAGCTGCAGCGATATGTGCTGAATCAGCCCGAAACCATAACGCCATACTAAAAGGCATGTCTAAATGGGTGGCACCAGCCCCTCCTGAAATATAATTGCCCCTCCCCGGTGCCCACCCCCCAACACCATTGGCCTAGAGAAATGTCCTAAGCCTACATGCCTGACCCAATTTACTTCCGCGGTCAGGTGCGGAAACCAAACACGAGATGTCTGTGAAGAGTTCCAGAACAATCATGGACAGCCTGGCTGCTCTGCTCAGTCAATAACCGCTTCTCATTTTTGCATGGAATTGTGGGTAAAAGATGGAAACGCGTAGAAAAAGTTCTGAATCACAGAGAAGGGTAGCAATTTACCAATGAATGCCAGCCTACTTGGGCCCTGCTTGAAAAAAATATATATATTCTTCTTTATTTTGCCTACTTCTGTCTGTTGACTTGTTCCCTATCTGGGTCACGGCTCCTTGGGTTTTTAGGCTGGAAATTAAAAAAACAGCAGGGCCATGTTTGTGGTTCTTCCCAAGCTGACGTAAGTCGAGGAACAAACAGCAGAGTGGACAAAGGACGAGCATTTGTCTTTTCTAGCAAAGGACCATCCTTTGAGCTGCTTATGCTGAAATTCGACCAGGGAGCAGAGTTTTTCCAGAGCATAAATAAAGCTCCTTATATAAGACACTATTTGTGGCTGTGGCACTTGCAAATTTTACAAAGAGCACCTCCTAGTGTTTGAGCCTAAACACCTCAGCCAGTCCAGGAAAATCCCAACTCCTGGACCATGGAACAATGGGAAAGTGGCCTGGTCTGATAAGTCGTGTTTTCTGTTACATCATGTGGACGGCTGGGCGTGTGTGCACCGTTTACCTGGGGAAGAGATGGCACACAGGGTGCACTATGGGAAGAAGGCAAGCCGGCGGAGGCAGTGTGATGCTCTGGCCAGTGTTCTGCTGGGAAGCCTTAGGTCCTGGCATTCATGCTTGACATGAACCACCTACCTAAACATTGTTGCAGACCAAGTACAACTAGGGCTGGACGATATGACCTCAAATCAATATCATGATTAATTGAATATTTTACCTCAATTATGATTAATGAACGATTGTTTTACTTTGTTTGGTTTTTTAGTCAGCTAGACTATGACTAGCATATGACTGTTTTGACATTATTTGTTCGTCTGGCTAGAAAAAAAATGAGCAACAGTGATGGAGTGTGTTTATCCAACCTTGGGTTAAACTCCACTGTTATTTTTATTAGGTTGATCAGAATCGTCTTAGCCCTCCAATTGGCTGGTGGCCCATCCTTGGTTGTTCCCCACCTTGCGCCCATAGCCTCTGGGATAGGCTCTGGACCCCACATAACGCTGAATGGGACATTCAATTTCCGAGAGTGAATGGGCGGCTCACACAAACAGCTGTAGTCTATGGGAAAAGTCAAACAGGAGAATAGCTCTAAAGGGCAAGTTTGCACCCCCCTAAAAATTTCATTTGTGAGCAAAAGCCTGTTAATCAAAATTAAGTTCTTTCAATTTTCTGCTCTAGTTGTGCTGGCTGCAACTGCAGTTGTAGGCTAGGTTCTGCTCAGGAGCCAGTCAATAAGTAATGAATTGGAAGGGGGACAGAGCCCTGCACATGCAATATCAGTAACCGCTGCAAGACCGCGGACACATAATTTCCCATAGAGGAGGTGTTTACACTCATACTATACAAGATAATGCATGCAGATCCACTGCTCACTTTTTCAGGCGAGTGTGAATATTTTATTAAATGCAGTAACACGTCTTCCTGGCTTGTTGGCTTCCCATTTTTGTTAAAATATAAAACATCTTAACCGCTAATACAGCAGAGAGGATGTTTTTTTAATCAAATACAGTTAAAATCTTAGATATGAAGAAAATGCCACGAATAACTCAGCAGATGATTGGTTGTATTCAGGTTCTTGCATGCATTATGATTTGACCCAAAGGCAGAAAACATTCAATGTTTTATTAAAAAATAATAAAAATACTAAGAACCAAGAGCCAGTTTTAGGTAGCTCACCTTTACAAATGCGAGCAGTGTAATATAATGGTGCATGTTTCCGAGATGCTCAAATGTCTTCTGAACTGTTTGTGCAATAACATAAAGTTCCTACCATGAAATCCTCCGGCCCTAACCCTAAGTTGTTTTCTAAACTTTACTTACCGTGCTGCTGTATGCAAAATAATTTGCCCTTGGGATCAATAAAATGAATCTTATCGTATCTTTTTCTACAATATAAGAAACTATGACCACCCCTATAGCATTCACAAACTTTCAGACATCACTGTTTATTAATTTTCCATGCAAATCTAAAGTTAAAATGAGATAAGAGGAGTCTGATTAGTTTCGCACCAGTTCTTTTCATTCTGCCACCTGAGGCCGTCTTCCCATTTATAACGCAACATCCAGCCAATCACAGATGGTCCCATCACGGCCCTCTCAGGCACTGCGTCAGCACTGTCAGGGACCCATCCAGCCAATCACAAATGGTCCCAGTTACTCGATGCATCACAGCCCTCTCAGGCACTGCGTCAGCACTGTCAGGGACCCATCCAGCCAATCACAGATGGTCCCAGTTACTCGATGCATCACGGCCCTCTCAGGCACTGCGTCAGCACTGTCAGGGACCCATCCAGCCAAGTGCAGAGAAGCACATAAACAGGCCTGACTGACTCAGTCAGCATTTTCTGACCATTATCCTTGTTTGGGCTCCAACTAAGCATTCAATTTATTACGTGTATGAGCTATAAATATGTGAAATGTGAATCAATTAACTTTTCATTGGTGTTAAAACAGACGTTGTTAGGAATTACTGTAATGTCAGACTTCACTTCCGAAATGAGGACAAATTTAATATGAGAAAAAGTATAACATACTGTTGGATTAACACTGAATGTAATGGGAGTTTTTAATTACCTAGCTCCTTCATGGTACACTGATCTGTCACAGCCGTGAAGGTCTAGTGGCATTCTGAAACATCTTTTGATGTCTTAGACTTGAATCTGACAGCAAAAAACAAACATCCGAAAAAAGAGAAAACTAGGCAGGAAAGTAAATGACCAAAAGAGAAGCTCACGAAAGTTTGGGCATAGCTGATTTGCTGAGACGGTGTGTAAAATGTGTCAAGAACAGGCTGTCCAAAGATGACTGCAGTGGATGACGGAACGATGTTTTTGAGTAGCATCCCACAATGTTTGTTACAGAAACCAAAATAAACAGCAGAGGTGTACATACCATGGATGAGTATCAGCAGAATTCACCATGAAGAATCCGAAGGCTGTCCAACTATATCTAAGGCCTTTATTAGACAAAAAACAAACAGACTAAATAATACAGTACCAAGCACAACTGTGTGTGCAAAACTCTTTGTATGTAAACTCTTTGCAAATGTATATTTGCTCAGGAAAAAAAAAACAATGTAACATTAGAGCATATGCAAATTAACAGTGACACAATACAACCTAACACGAATTTCTTTGTTCTCCAAAACGTGACTGGTATCTTTTTGGATAAGAACACTGCTTATGCCCCCCCAAGCACAAACATCAAACTCCATTTGTGATTGCCTAAGATATTTACGCAATACTGGAGTTCTGGAAGATAGCTTAACATGTATAAGAGAAAAATAAACAGCTATCAAACTGATGGTAAGGCTCAAGTGTGGCGGATACTAACAGCCAATGACCTCCATGATGGACTGTCGTAGGGCATGTACGAATGCTTCCAGAACTAGTCTCAAGAGAAAACAAAACATTCATCGTTTATCGTTATTATTTTCAGATATTTCAGCTATTTTAATGTCAGGTCGGGTGCATACACAGCACGATAAGAAAGGGAAGTGTATAGGTATTTGGGATGCCATCATGACCATTTAGCAGGGAACTGACACACTGAGAGGTCAGAGCAGGCCCAGGGCAATTGAAATGCAGAGAGGGGGCGGCGATTTAACTCCTAAAATATGCACACTGTACGATTGTTAGTTCTACATGATAACTGTTTGATCACACACACACAAACACGCTACTGTTTAGCAAACCCTAAACGTATGTTCCAAACACCATGGCACAGCAGTGATGTTTAACATTAAACAAAAAGCAAGTGGACACATATTTGTCGATCAAGTCAACACACCAAAACATATAAAAATTAAACCATACCATACCAAGTGGATAAAAATTACCTAAGACAATCATTTTTTAACTGCTGTTTCTTCGGGAATTGCTTAAGAAATGGCTGAGTTGGCCTGTCGTTGCCAGGGTCTCCTGGCTGAATGCTAATGTTACTTTTAGCAGGCTGAGAAGGACTGTCAGTAAGCGATAGTGTCTGTTCAACCAAAATTGTTTTCTCTGTCGGCATTCCTATGTTGTCCTGACTGGCTGTTTTGTCAGTGATGGTTGATCCATGATTTTATGATATCCATTTTGTCCATTTTCTATGTTAGTTTGCTCCCGCTCACCCAATTGACCAATCAAGTGCCTGGATTTGGAAATCTAGTCTAGAACGTACCAACACGTATGTAAAATGTAGACTTTATTTTTTAGCTAACTATAGTGGTCTAACTTTCCCAAACCATTTTCTGATATCCATTTTGTCCATTTTCTATGTTAGGTTTGCTCCCGCTCACCCAATTGACCAATCAAGTGCCTGGATTTGAAAATCTAGTCTAGAACGTACCAACACGTATGTAAAATGTAGACTTTATTTTTTTAGCTAACTATAGTGGTCCAAGTTATTAGTCTTTTAAAATGAAAATAAATTTAAAAAAATGTAAGTTCAATTAGGGGTTATTTTAATAGAGGGGGCGGTATTATCCCTCTGAGGGGGCGACACCCCCTTACACCCCCCCGTGGAGCCTGGCCTGGGTCAAGGTCAATCCAGTCCAAACCAACACATCTCATTGTGTTTAATCATCTCTATATGTCTTTGAGGCATTTTGAACAATTTGGCTGTTAAAAGGCACTTATACTGTCAACGTGCTTTGAAAGGTGCTAATGACTCATCATTAGGAAGTGCAAATGAATGCTTTATTGATGTCAAATAAATTAACTTGGCTTCAATATGTATTTTTAATGCCAGTGCAGTCGGAAACTATTAAACTGCAGATATGTGAAATGTGCAGAGTAGTAGTTATTTTTAACTTTTAAAGATGTGTTTCTTTATTTCAACTTATATTTCCACCTTCTTCGCAGTCTTGAAATGTTAAATGTCTCGACGACATTTTTATGCAATTACATTTTTTTATTGTTAGTGATTATATTTGTCAGTTTGAAACCCAGAGACATTTTAAATAAAGCAAAATAAAACCAGAAATAAATATGAATAATTGTTCAAGGGTGTTATTACAATGCAGTGTCAATTGTTGTTAGCTGTAAATGTTTTTGCATGTGAATGACACACCTGTTACTAAAGTTAATTCTTTTGCTCTGTCTTATTGCAGCAAATTACAGAGCTTTGTCTATAGGGAAAACACTTCAATTCAATTTGGATCAAATAGATAAACACTGGCTCTATAAACCACTTCACAGCATCTCAGTGCTTTGTTCTTCACAGGGAATACAGTACAGTGCTCTCACAATGCAGTCCATGGTCACGTATCTGTTTGTAAAATCAGCCTTTGTTCGGTGAAGACTGTTTTGGGGGGCTGCTTCTGACAGAAAGACATCTCCATTCCCATAAGAGTTCCATTATTCTGCTCGTCACTACCGACATCTTGCCTACAAAAATGACACTGTTGCAGACCTTGGTTGTTCTCAGTACTGCAGTGCTATTGATTATCAAGCTTGTCTTACATGTGGCTTGTTTTGGATGCACACACGTTCTTAACAGGATCAAGTTGGCACATTACAAACCATCCATTCATCTTCCAGGCACCTACACCCAATCTTGGGAAGCACAGAGAACAACTCAGGAAGACCTTGGAATGGGATGTCTGTTCATTTTTGACCACACACCCATATAAACACACACATACATTCACACTCCATCAAGCTGTTTATTTCTAAATCATTTGCCAATATACTGTAATATTCTACCCATAACAACTCTTTGTAATCAGATTTGAACCAACAAACTCCTGGTCACAATTCAAATTGATTAAAGATTAGAGCACCAGAAACTCACCATTGAATAGGTATCACACTGTACTATGTGGCATGTTTATGGTGGTATCACCTAGAGTATGTGAGCTGCATCAGCACTTGGTTGAAGGATGGAGCCAGTAGGGGACAGATTCTAAGAAAATTAAAATTTTATCATGCCAAAACAAACATCTAAGAGGCTGCCTCTATCCTGAGGCCATGAAATGTGCATTCTGCAGCCAGTCCGAGAGTGAAACATGTTTAAAAATTTAGGGACAGTTTGAATAATGCATGTTCCCGTTTGGACTGCCTCCATAAGCCCTTAGAAATGACTTGAACTGAATCACCTAGAGAGTCACTGCAAAAGTACAGTTCCTATAAAGCCCTATCTGAAATGAGTCACAGAAACGTTGACTCGTGCCTCTAATTTCCCAGTCAGTTTAGACTTGTGAGAGAACCTATATGCAGGAAATGGAACATACCATCACTGTGTGTGTATGTCCACTTTTTGAAAATTGTGACTTTTTACTATAGATGGAATACCTCCATTCTCCTGTCTACTGATAACATTTACATCTAATTGACCAATGAAAAGATGTTTTATGAACAAGGGTGTAAGTTTGATTTCGACACTGGTGGGAATCAGCCCCGACACCCCTGCCCCCCTAAACGCACACAACATCCCCATGATATTGGTAGGTACATGTCCCTAAGGTCCATACCCAAATCTACTTCCTTGTTTAGGAAGACATCTGTTTAACTAGTATTTATGTTTGCACTACTTATATTTGTATTCATGATGGTCATATCTATGGATTACTTTATATCGCTAATTTTAAAAACTTAACATTGATAGCTAAATAGCTAGCTACCAAACATCATTCACAATTGTGAATATAAAGCAAGATTAGTTTGCACCTTGCTGACAACAATCCACAAGTCCATTTAAAGCAGTAAACCGTTCACTGAGGGCACTAAGGATAGGTTTCTATTTGTGCTGCTAAGGGTGTCGCATTACGTTGTTTTAGGTTTATCTTGTAATGCAGTTTCTGAGAAAATGTGTTTTTCTATTTCTCCTGAAATAATGTAATTTTGGAGATACTTGCGACAATACACGAATCCATCCAAACCATTTAACAGAAAACCACTACATCAATATTATTTACTAGTACGTTTCTAAGTTACATTCTGTTTACCGATTTATATGGATGGATATTTTAAAGCACCACGACTCTGTACTGGATAAGGGATCGTGGAAGACAGGGGGGTGGGTGGTATTTTACAGCACTTGGCAAAACATCTCTTCCATGAGTGCCCCTGCTAAACCATTCCAGTTAATGGAAGATTTTTATTGCGAGTCCATTTATACATCTCCCGATGTAACCTTTCCATTTTCTGATAGCTTATCCTAGCCAGGGTCACAGGGGGCCTGGATTCTATCACAGACAGCAAAATGCACAAGGCTGGGATACACCCTGGATGGGAGGCTAGCTGATCTACTTTTTGTCCTACACATTTTTCTATATGCATGCAGAAGTGCATCTCGTCCAAACTGTCCTAGCTTTGGATATGCATGACATCCCAGCCGTCTGGATCCAGGAACTAAGAGCTGGTCTCCATTTCTGCACTTGCTGATCCTAAAATAGGAAGGGATAGGGAAGGGAATAAGGTAATGGGGAATGACAGAATGCACTGGGAAATGACACATATGTCGCGCCCAGCCGCCCTTTTAGAAGGGTGGGTATTGAGGTGAAACAAACCTAATCCCGTGTCATGGGAACACACTGTCTGCTGTTCTACAGCCCTGGTCGTAAAGTGCATAATGAGTCCATTTGGATTATGCAAAAAGATTTTAGTCTACATCAGCTCTGGATGTCCTTCATTAAAAAAAAAAAAACTCATTACACTTTCTGCATTAATCTGTTAAAGACTAGAAGACTAGAATGGAAAATGGGCCCCTCTGGATTAAATCGTACTCTAGAATATTGATACTGTGGTAAAAGGTCTCATAACACTATTTTAGAACCAATTGCACACAACCGTAATGCATGTCTGGGTTTTAATCTGTTACATTTATAAAAATTCAGTCATTCTCTTTATACTATTTATGTATGAGGCATAAATCCAAGATTTAAATAAAGCAAGATGATTTGTATCTTTTGAGTCAATGGAAGACCACACGGCCACTTCAGAATCTCTGTTCGGTGCTAATCACCCCTCCCATGCATTGCTGATGTCATCTCAGCAATCAGAAAGCAGACCCCCATCCACAGAGACGCTTAGCTATTAGTGGCTGTAAACGCAGGCCAAGACGGAAGACTGCACGCCCACGACTGCACATAAAAACTCACAGGTGGGCAGGTACTGTACGCGTCTGTCTCACTATTACATCTAAACACGTTAATCAGGGCTAATACTGCTTTTGGTGCTTCGCCTGATTTTAGTCGTGCCAGTGAAATGCTACAGAGCGATGCCTCTTTTGTGGCTCTGAAAGCAAAGCTCCTTTTGGGGTATGATGTGAGCACTCTTAAGGCACACAGATAAGTATAAATAGGAGAGAGCCTGGACCCTCAGCCCATCATTACTGATAACCAGTCAGCTTCATTTTCACTGGCCTTGTTTATCTTGAAGTACAAGTACTGCATGTGTGTGATGATATCCTATTAAGAATAAATATGGGGTTGTTTCCTCTGCCTCAGAGCCCTCTCATTGCCCCCGGGGAGTCTGGGTTCCGCCGAGGGCCTGTTTACATCAAGCACGTCTGTGCAGGTATAAAATCCACCTCTGGGTTATTCTCTTTTGGGCACCTATGGTGACAAGGGAAAGACTCGAATTAGGCTGCTCCGTCCTACGGACATTAGTATTGTGATAAACAGGGGCATACACGGGGGGTGGGGCCACAGAGACACAAGCCCCAGCTGAAAGCTGATTGGTCAGAGGAGAGCCCACTCCCCTGTCACTCACCATTTCAGAGCATATTATTGGCTAATGACAAGGCTTTGTATGAATTATGCCCACCTCAAATCCTAGAATCCCCCCTGGTGACAAACACATGTGTTGAAGATACAAGTGACATTTCCATGGTTCCGTATTTCAAATAATTCTCCCATAATTCATAATCTCCATTTCCAGGCACCTCTATTTAAATATAAATAGAAACATACTTACGCCTACAGGCTGACAAGAATTTTTTTTTTATTTTTTGCCCATAACTTGACTTTTCTGACTTGCAGTAAATAACTCTAATATCACATATGCCCTGTGAGGAATTAGTTTATTTTTCTGTACAAGTAAAATGACCCTGGGAGGCTCCGTGGGTAACCCCGTTGCCTCACGCCTCCTGGGTTGGCCTTCCTCTGCTCCCACATTTGCTCCTGGTATTGCACAAGTTTCCTCTGGGTGCTCCAGTTTCCAGCAGTAGCTGATAGACATGCACTTCAGTTAATTGACATATTTAAAATTGGCATCCCGTCTGAGGCCTATTGCTACCTTGTGCCCTGTGCCGCCTGGGATAGGCTCCAGCTCCCCCAGTGATCCTGACCAGGATAAATGGTCTGAAGATAGATGGGTGGAAAATGACCTTTCACTGAGGTTTAACCTACACACTGACAGGAATGCAGAAATTCATTCATCATTCAGCTACTTATCCTGTACAGCAGAGTTTCTCAACTCGGTCTGCTGGTTTTTGCTCCCTCTCAGCTCCCTGCCAGACAGTCCACATTTTTGCTCCCTCTCAGCTCCCTGCCAGACAGTCCACATTTTTGCTCCCTCCCAGCTCCCGGCAAAAACGTGAACTGTCTTGGAGTCCCAGAGGGCTGGGCTGAAAAGCACTGCAGTGTTTCAGGGAAACTTACAACCTATGCCAGGCAGCACAGGGCACCATGCCAGTCCATCACAGGGCACACTATGGGCAATTTAGAGATGCCAAATCACTTAACTGCCTGCTTTTGGACTGCGGGAGGAAACCCACATGACACAGGGAGAATATACAAACCGCACACACACAGCTAGGGTGAGATTTGAAGCCCCTGCCCAGGAGACCCTCACTTACCAACTCAAAAAAAGAGCATAATATATGCTACAAATGCACATACTACCATGCATTCACGCATTTTCAGCAATGGGGAGGAGGAGAGAAATGACTGCTAATGAGAAGATGTTGTGTTTCAGAGAAGACGGGGACACTGTACCTCTTGATGTCCTAGGCTACTGGAATCATCCAGCTGCAGTAACATCTGGTCATCTGGAAATCCTGGCATCGGTCTTAATTTTAATGCCTTCTTTGGCTAGTACTTAGGATCCTTCTGGCCATGTGGTGTCCCGAGGTCCTGTGCTGACTGCACTGAGAACCCTAACCAAAAAGCTCACATCGCCACCGTGATTAATGCTAAGCTACTGTACCTTTAAGAGCTCATCAGCAAATGAGAACACCCACTACACATAGCATTGTAATGACTTACGGATTTACGCAGGGCGACGATACACTTAAAAAGAGATTAAGTGGCTCTACTTGAGCACTCGCCCAAAAGGCAGAGGAAAAGAAAAAAACAATTTAAGGTAAAATTAGCATTTTAAATGAGTACCATAATTGTGACTCTAAGGCCTTAAACATTTAGTCAATTAACAGCTATGTAATATTATTTTGTGTTTTTATTAAAATATTATTTACCTGAAAATTGTCCAAGAGTATATAGAATCTTTCAAAGAAATTTATTAAGTTATTGTCTCTAATAAACAAACAAGCAAACAAACAAAATAACATTTTGGGTGTTGCACAAACTACCATGGAATACGTGTTGTGAATTGCATTGAAGAGTCTGTCACATCCAACAGTCCCACAGGACATATGAATATACAAAAATGAATAATTCTGTTTCATCCGACAAAGCTATTAATAAAATGAGCAAACACTCCATGCTGGATCACGAGCATGACATCTGTAATCCACGGTGGCCGCATGCTTCTCAATCATGTTTACAGGAGAAATTGCACACATTTAACATACTACACTGGAAATCTGTCCCAGAGTGAACATATTGCAGAAATTATTCAGTAAGTAGGGAAATGTATTCTAGCACATATGCGCATTGGCTGAAATGTGCACTGAGCACGTCAGAAAAATTCAAACGGAAACACTGAAATGTGCTCGAGAGGGAAATAAGATCAGCCCCAGTGTCCCTGTGGTGTGCTTTTTTTATTAATGTTAATCTTAATTATATATGAGAAAATAGAAACAGGAAAAAGCCATATGTTCACTACAGTTTTTTTAAGCTTAAAATATACTCAGAGCCATATCATTCAATACATCTGCTTTTCAAAAATAATTTAACAAATGGATGATTATTCATCATTTTTATGGTGGGAATGTGGAAACAATTATCCACATTTGTCATTAAATAAGGTTTTTCCGTTTAAAAAGTCTCTCCGTAAATAATAGGAATCTGTCTTCATTTAGCAATGCTTCCCCGGGGAACTGGATGCTTTTTTTAAAATTCGACAGCGAAGTCTACAAAAACGTTATTTGTCAGCTGGAACAAAAAAAAATCTGGTCTTCTAAAATATAGAAGTCAGGTATAACAGCATATGCATTATGACAGTTTCCTGACAAAAAAAAAAATTAAAATAAAAAGTCCTAAATGTGACAATAACAGGACATTGTGGTCCTTCTACGTAAAGAAGCCAATAAGAGGCTGGAGGAACAAGCCCAGGGTTCCCGAGACGCAGACGAGCACGAAGACCCAGAGGAAGATCCGGTCGATTACCATGGCGACGTACTTCCAGTCGTCCTCCACCTGTGAGATGAAAGGGCAGTGGCGGGGGGGGGGGGGTCAGCGATCCAACAGGAAAGTGAATTGGTGAAGAATGAGGACAGGAGTGGAACAGAAAGAAGTTACATGACGAAAGGGTAAGGAGCGTGGAAACCACAGGGTAAATATTCAGGGCGGGCATCAAATATGGATAAGAGGAAAAGAATGAAAGAAAAGAGGAAAGGAGAGAAGAAATGAGAAAGAGGAACAGCCGAGACGCGCTAGCTCCTCATTAGCAGCTCTTCTGAGTGACGGCTTGTTATATTTCTAGCAAATATCAGCCCTGCAGGAGAAACCTCCATCTCTTTCATTCCATACTAAACAAACTGAGAGAAACTCTCCAGTTTCTATTCCAAGAAACTTTCTGCATGTCAGTGTTCTTTAAAAGCACTTTTTTTGCTAATTTGGTATCTGCTATTTTGCACCAATTGTAAGAAAAACCCCCATTAAAATAATATTTCCTTGCTTGGGGGAATAGTTTGCTCTGTCTTGCATTCATGTGTCACTCATCGAGGAAATTATCCAAGGGGAGCAGACCTAATGTCCAGATTTCCAGAGGAACGTATCATCACTCGACCAGACAAGCCTGCCTTGCACATTTCTCTGTTTTTAGACACGCCTGAAGCAGAGGATGAACCTATCTAAACACCAGTGAGGTTTTGGCCACAGGAGAAATGTCCACTATTTGCTACAGGATTTTTAATATTATTCTTCCTGTTTTTTCACCCCATCAGACTGTAAATTTTTTAGGTCTTTACACAGAAAAGCAATCGAACAAGGCAAAGCGTTCTTGCACGTTGCCTCAATAAAAAATATAGCTGTACAACATTTCCTGACTAGTCGCCTGTCCTTCCTTATTATAACTTACGCTGGGGTCTTGAAGAGAAGCAAATCCTACAATAAAGAATCATACTTGTGAAATGGTAAGCAGGCTCACATCTTTTATGCATAATTTCTCATGATCAAAGTCATGGTTGGCTGTGGGGTACGGACTGTAAAATGTAGGGTTTGGGGTTTTATTTCATTCTGAATTTTATGTATGTCTGCAGCTTCAAAAGGGAGTTAGAAGTATTTTTTTTCTTCTTTTCCTTCACTGGTGTGAAGATCGACCTTGCCTCTGTCTAGTTTTTTTCCTCCCCTGTACCACACTTCTTTGCCAAGACTAGACACTAGATCAAGGTTCCCCAATTCTGGTCCTGGAGGGCCAGTTTGCAGATTTTCCTGCGCATACACACCAACTAAACTTGGAAATTAGATGATTAATGAAGATATGTTTCAGCAGGGAAATCCTCAAACTGTGTTGAATTCTGGTCCTTCAGGACCAGAACTGGGAAACCCTGCACCAGATGCTAATTAGCAGCTCGACATGCCTAGTAAAAAAAAAAAAAAAAGGTACCTCTTTCGCTTTGTTGCGACTCTGCATGTTTTCCGCTATGTACTTGACGCTCTCGATCGCCCGTTTAATCTCAGGTGAGACCACAGAGAAGGCCACCACTTTGTTGGCAGGCTGGGAGCTCAGCTGTTGGACCAGCTTGCCAGAGTCTACATCCGAGTCATTGTTGGTGTGCCGACACGAGCACCTGTTGGACTCCGCGGGCAAGATGCTCTCACTGTACTCCAAACAGTTGGTGGCACCTTGCTCAGAGGAGCTGTTCCTCCTCTTCTCAAGATTGGCTCCACCCTTGGCTACCCGATAGTCTATGGGTCTACGCATGAGCATGACTCGGGGCAAGACAAGCAGGAAGACGGAGCGCACCCAGTCGGGCATGGTGTGGGTTGTCGGCGTGCGGTAGTGCACGTTGAGGACGAAGACGGTGATGACGATGGAGAGCGTGACGAAGATCATGGTGAAGAGCAGGTACTCGCCGATGAGCGGGATGACCAGTGAGGTCGAGGGGATGGTCTCAGTAATGACCAGCAGGAAGACTGTAAGCGACAGCAACACCGAAATGCACAGGGTGACCTTTTCCCCACAATCTGAAGGCAGGTAGAAGACCAGGACAGTGAGGAACGAGATGAGCAGGCAGGGGATGATGAGGTTGATGGTGTAGAAAAGCGGGAGCCGGCGGATGTAGAAGGAGTAGGTGATATCTGGGTAGATCTCCTCGCAGCAGTTATACTTAATGTCATGCTTGTAGCCAGGTGCGTCAATGATCTCCCACTCGCCACTTTCCCAGAAGTCCTTCAGGTTGACCTTGGACCCGATCAGCACCAGGTCAATCTTGGCCTTGTCATATGTCCAAGACCCAAACTTCATGGAGCAATTCTGGTAGTCAAAGGGGAAGTAGGTGATGTCCATGGGGCAGGAGCTTTTAAAGATTGCCGGAGGAACCCACGTCACCGTCCCGTCAAACTTTAATAGTGCTTTGGTTTTATCTTCCACCAGAAAATCCCCCACGGCACTAATAAACAAGAACAACAACAAGGTAGGTTTGTGGTTACTGCATAGCTTAACAACCTAAATGCTGTCAGACAAAACCACACAGGAGTTTCACATTTCAACTCTCTGACCTTCCCAAAGTGTTTTAGCGATTATCCAGCTGTACTAATAGTAAAGTCGTATTCCTTTGGCTCAGTGGTAGCTAAAGTCATTCAAACAAGGGAATCTCATTTTAGGCCTACAGCTTAAACTTATATGATTATATTATATGAATGAACAAATATATATATATACACACACACACACACACACACACACACACACATATACTCGTTCATACTTCACTTGCAAATCCGCATGGGACTGAGCTCAAAATCACTCAATTTCCAGTGTATATTTAAAATTGCCGTCTATCAAAAAGGGGTTCCGCCCTTTAGACAGTTCCTCCAATCATCATGCATCATCCCAGCATCCTGGCCGGCCCACCGCTCCATTCACTCTCAGAGAAGCTGAGCTTCCCTGCAACTGACGATTGTGCTGCATTTATCCAATAAGCATCTAGCTTCTCTGCAGTGAACAAAAGCTGTTCTGTGCTGTGCCATAGAAGTCCCTTTAAGCTGCTCTTCAGTAGGGTTTAATGCACTGTGCTGCCATGGAAATGTATGAGAAGAAAATCACGTCAGACAGTCGGTGATAAATAGTTGATTCTAAACAAGCTCGTCATCAAGTTGAACGAGTTTTAGCGCACTTTTACTAAAAGCAATATCAATACGATGCACATCTGAACATTTATTTTCTGACATATTTGATACATTTGAATTTCCCTTGTAGTCTTAGAGCAATTGCCACTGCTTTGGATGCAAAACACCTACAGTGTAATAGTAATAACCATGGTAACTTACTTGTTATACAGTACAATGTCTGGCCTCCATATTTTATTTGAGGGTACGCGGATATACTCGATACCATCAAACTCCGCCGGGGTCCATTTTAATTTGTAGTCATTCCAAATCTAGAAGAAAAAAAAGGGGAAAAAAAAATAACTTTTAACATTACATGAATAGAGCTCACTTCTTCAATCTTTCTTCTAGTTCAGTTCCAAGAAAGACGTGCTAGAAGAAGCTAAAGGCTTTTATGGTATAATGCAAAAGAAATCAAAAGGTCTGACTTAAGGACATTTTTTAGCATGGAGCTAAAAGTGAGAGTGTGCTGCAAAGAGACAATTCTCAACAACAAGGAGACAAGGCAACATATACAGGGATTCTCTGTTCAAAACCATTAATGTAGATTACAATGTCACCATTAATCTTTTCCCATATACTTGTGGAAGTATATTGGGAACATCCAAGTATGTTTTTCTTGCAGGTTTAAACCTGTTTTTTCCACATTTCACTGGAACATTGCTGACCCTATTCTGTGAGGTGGCCGCTGCAAGTCATTTAATGTACTGTAATTCAATATTGTCAATAGCTGTAGTCTTTCATTGTTTTGTGTTTGTTTCAAGTACTGCGTGCAAAAGCTATTAAAAGAAAATCTTTGCACATGTAAAATGCACAGTATTGACATGCCGTCTCCCCGCACTACTCTAATCCACAACACGCTTTGTTACCGAGGGTTCAATAGGGTCTAACCATGCACCAATGCAGTGCTCTCGTTAACCTTCTAAGAGCAGTGAGAGCACTCAGCTAGAGACATGCATCACGCTACACCACACACAGCTTCCATCCCCTTAAATTGCCCCGAAACACATTGTAAATATTTAATTTGATGCTTACATACCAGCTACCGGCCATTACAGGCTCTGCTCCATACTTCCTGAAAGTAACTGAGGTGCCTAATTCACCAGCGTAGTAGGGAGGGCTGTGCTTAAATACAAGCTTTCGTAAACCAAAGTTGGCTTAAGTCTCATTATACGTCGGTTTGAACAAGGGTTTATTGTCAGCTAGATAAGCCACTGGAAATCATTCATGTAATTAAACATTAGCTTTCATAGGAACAGCTTTCTAACATTCTGTGGGTGCTTCCTGTATGGTGCACTTTAATGCCTCGTGTATTTAATACGTCGTATCACTGAGAGCATCTTCTGAGTTCCAGCTACCCCTGCATTTGGTGATAACACAAGCTGGGCTCTCGGGCACTGCGTTCCATTTGATTAAACTCCTGCTGGGTGTCGCACATCCCTCCATTAACTGGCCGTGCGAGGGGTGGCAGAGAGCGCAACTGGAGGGGACATTACTGCTCAAATGACAGGCAGCGCGCTGGCTCTAATAAAGAAACAACAGTGTGGATGTTAGCGTTAGCCTTTTTGGGACTGGCTGGATGTCTCATCAGTGGCTGGATTTTTGCCATTTAAACCCCAGCTAGCTTTGTGACAGTTTTTGTACTGTAACATACTATACTATAAGACTACACCATACTACACTATACTGTACGGTCGTCTGAACCTCAGCTAGCTTTGTGAAAGTTTTTGTACTGTAACATACCATACTATACTATACGACTATTCCATACTACACTATACTGTACTGCCATCTGAGCCCCAGCTAGCTCTGTGGCAGTTTTTGTACTGTAACATACCATACTATACTATACGACTATTCCATACTACACTATACTGTACTGCCATCTGAGCC
>JAODKM010000048.1:6753705-6774013 GCA_026780845.1 Petrocephalus sullivani | reverse complement strand
ATATATAAAATTTTTATAAAAATAAACTACACTGCTGTCTTAGCCCCAACTAGCTCTGTGTCTGTGTTTTGCATTATGAACACACTGTGCTATACTATAACACTATATAATTCTATACTATACGTACTATACAACACTGGCTTATTGTTATCATTCTACAAAGGGAAGGCTGGCTTCACTAGCAATGGAAGGCGACCAGATGATCTTGTTTGTCAGTAAAGAGCCTTAAGAGAGCTTGCCAATGCTGAGCATTACATGCATCAGTGCACGCTGTAGTACAGGAATCGGGGAGGGAAAAAAATGGTGAAAGCAGAAACAGGACAAATTAAACCTGCGATCATCACCAGCAGGTGTTGACTCAGCTTCCCAAATGTTTGATTTGAGTCTCTCTGTACACATTAAAAAATGCAGAACAAAGGTAAACAGCCCCCTTTTAGCAACGTTTGCCCATACATAAAGTGGTGATGCTGTTTATTCTACACTCTGACGGGAGAGAGATTCCATCCTCTCTCAGGGGCCACAGATATCTGGCTCCGTTATCTTCATATCGACAGTTATCTACTGCGATATTCACAACAAAACTCTGGATTTCCATGGAAAGGAAAATACAGAGGGCATGCAGCAGGGTCAGAATCTCTGTGATTGGTGATGGGTTTTAATCCCATACTCGGCAGGGTAGCGCTTGAGCAAGGTCCTTAACCCCAAGAAAAATGCTCCATGGATGCCAGACTGCCAAGCCTGTGCTCAAACCCTAATCTTCACTCTCACCTCTATATATGCATACATCCTAAAAAGGAGAGCAAGACTATGTGTGAAAAAGCACTTTCCAGTGTACCTATTCTTGTATAAATGACAAATAAAGGCTCAGTTTAAGATTCGCTTCATTTCAACTTACATGTCGCAGCCAGAGATTAGTCTCCATAATCTGATTCACTTCATCCTGCAGTGCAGAAACAGAGCATGTTATACGGCATCGAAGATCATGCAGCTGAACGACCTTTAAACTGGACAGCAAAGGTGAGATAGTGGAAGTCTGAGGAAGGGTCTCAACACAATTCCAGTTCCTGTTCATTAACAATGGTGATCTCATTCATTCAGTTTTATCTTTGGCTCCATATTTATTTAAAGTTTATTTTATTGTAATAAACTTTGACACATGGCTAATAATTACCAGCATGCAGAGTGGTGTGTGGCTCAGGGGGTTAGGACACCATGACTCTGGTTGAAGGTTCCTGGTTCAAATCCCAGGGTCAGCAGAGTTATTTCACGGTCGGGTCCCCAAGCAAGGCCCCTAACCGCAATTGCACCTGGCGCTGGCTGACCTTGCTCTCTCAATAATGAGGCTCATGGGAGTTTTACATACACAAAAATGTTCTGAGGCCAGAGTGAAAAATGATCGGAGAGGTAACCAATCAGATTGTAAAGGAGACGGGGCCAAACGACTAGAGGACTAAGACATCTGGGGTGCGTTTCCCAAAAGCATAGTTGCTAACTATGTTAACTTACATAGTTGGACTCATTCAGTTGCATGGATTTAACCATATTAGTTGCAAACAGGAGCTTTCAGGAAACGCACCCCTGATTGGTTAGTCGGGCATGACTGGTCATGTTCTGCCCTCAACATATTTGTGTAAGGAAAACTCCCATGAAAACTTTCATGAGCAATTTGTGTGTGTGAGGAGTTTGCATGTTCTCCCCATGTTCCCACAGTCCAAAGCCAAGTGATCTGCTCAATCTGATTCTGTAAGTCTCAGTCTCAGTGTGTGTGTCCTGTAATGGACTGGAATCCTATCCAGGGTGTCCCCTGCCTTGTGTCCAATACTGGAGGTTATCATTTACCAAATAAGCGGTTAGGGAATGTTTATTGCAATAAATGTCCTTTAAATTCTAACTTATACATGTCTAAAGCATATAAGTGAATAAACAAGAATGAACAGTCTATATAATAAATGGTCTATAGTTTTTAAGAAAGAAATTAATATTTCCAGGCTTACGACTTTGACCAGCTGTGATATTGAGACTTCGAACTCCACGGTGACTGGATCAGACACGTTCTCCACCGGCCGGATGTATTGGTTGTATCGCCGGAAGAGCCTCCGGAAGAGCCGGTCTTCCCCTTTGGAGGAGAGGCCGTCTGGGGAGGTGGTAGAGGAAAGCAGGGAAACAGAGATGCCCGTCTGACCACTTACTGCCACTCTGAGCTTCCAGTCTATTTACATAAACATGAGACGCCTTCTAAGAAGGTGACACTATATCACTATTAAGAGTTAAACTTAGCTAACTGTCACACCAAACTATTGAACAATGCTTTAACAAAGCTGTTGGCAAATAATCCTGGTACTTTCCTTACTAATAATGCAAGTCATAATGACTATAATAAAGATTAACAAAGATAAAGTAAAAAAAAAAATTCAAGAATCAAAATTTTTTGACTGCTAATTGTCCAGCTGAGTATGTTACTGAGTATGTATTACATTACATTTATTTACAGTTGAAGATGCTTTTTCTCCAAAGTGACTTTTTGTTCGAGAAATCACAGTCAGACGATACCTGGAGCAATTAGGGTTAAGATCCCTGCAGCGGGGGCCCCAGTGATGACATCACTACACCAATCCTAAGATTTGAACCAACAACCTTCTGATTACAGAACACATGCTAGTGCATTGTTACTCAGTTTAAGCTCTTCCCGAGCCTCCGTCTCTGAGGATGAGAGTATCTGCCAGACGTATAAATGCAAGTGTGGAGGCGATCGGGCCGGGCCGACCCAGGCGGGGTGTGTGTCGACCCACATCTTCAAGAAACGGGAGCGCGCGGCACCAGAGAGACTCTGGTTAGTCATGCTCTCCAGCAGCACGGATGCACGGAGCAAAGAGAGAAAGCCTTAGCATCTTACAGCCGGAGCTTTCAAGCAGGTTCTCCGCAGAGATGCAGCGTAAATTGCGGAAATGTTGCCATTATTGTCTGCCTTATTCAACATTCCAGGGGGACTCTTCATTTGTAGCTAAACAAAAATGCATAGTCCTTTCTAAAGCGAAGAAAAAAAAAAATTCAACCAAAAAAGAAATATTAAAGCCCTCCCAGTCCTCAGTACTTAGGTACGTGATCATGCATCACCAGTAGGGGGTCCTTAGCTTTATGGTCTATTTTCTTTTGGGGGTCCCTGCGTTTAGAAATCCTGTGCTCTAATAATGCACAGTGGCAACCAATCAGATTTGTGGATTCAAGATAATCTCCCTATAAATCGCATAGCCAAAAATTTCATCAGCTTTTGCCATCAGTGCCTAAATCCTGAATGAAAGTATGGGCTGGATGCGAGAAGGGGAGACTCGGGTGAAAAAGCGCACAAAGATGTGTTATTTTCAGCCGTTCTCCATTTGCGCACCCGTCCACACGACGCCCCCGCAGACCGGACCTCTGATAACAGCCAGCTCTATGTGAGAGGATCTGAGCGTCCCGGAGACAGGAAGGCTGCAACGGAAGTGTTAGCGTGAAGCACTTAGCACCCCCACCAACGTCACGGCTTTCAGCGGCGCATATATTCCGAGACCCCCCAGCAGGGGGTCAGCTGAAGGTCAACCATGGACATCTTCCTGGCAGATGTGCTTTTCTTAGCTAGCCACCGGCTAAGCGAAAACTTAATTAATTCGGCCTCAGTGATAAAAACAGCCCTCTGTTTGATCTTCTCTCTAGGGGATTTGCCATTTGCTTCAAAAGCTAAGTTTGAGAAAAAATACGTTATTTTTTTCCTGCCGCTTGTGTGTTCAGAAACGGAACGGCGAATTTACAAACCGCATACGCCACAGGACCACCAGGAGCGGAGCAGATCGATGGCACCATAACCAACGGCGAGAGGCCATATTGACAAAGCCTTCCCAATCTGACATGACAGATCTGGTTAGGGGCTCTCAGAAATCTGTCACCAGCCAGCTGAAGGTGCGAGGAGCTCCTGCTCCAGGCCAGTTACAGGTAGGGTCACTTTTTCAAGGGTGGTAAAAACACAAGCCACAGTGTTGCCCAGTGACACCCTCCTGCTAGGCCTAAAATTTAAGTGCAGCAAACCTGGGAAGCACATAAAGACTCATAAGTCAAAAGCGTCCTGAAGAATGATTCCTGGTCTTAGAGGAATGTCATATGAGGAGAGGTTAGCTGAGCTAAATCTGTTCAGCCTCGAGCAAGGGAGACTGAGGGGGGACATGATCCAGGTCTATAAGGTTCTAACAGTACTGGATGCTGTTCAACCAAATAGTCACCTCAGCATTAGTTCAAATACAAGAATTTGTGGCTATAGGTGGAAATTAGCAGGAGAACATTTTAAGTTGGATTTGAGGAAGCATTTCTTTACACAGCGAGTTGTTAGAGTATGGAATAGTCTTCCTGTTAGGAAGCTAAAACCTTGGGTTCCTTTAAAATCAGAGCTAGCTAAGATTTTAACAACTCTGAGCTACTAGTCAAGTTCTCCCCAAATGAGCTTGATGGGCCGAATCTCTTATGTTCTTATGCCCGGCTTAAATCCCAGTTGGGTTCCAACTGCAGCACCCTTAAGCATGGCACACAATCTGAGCCACTCAGAATTCAAGCCATAAAAATATTCAGGGTACAATCCGTTTTGTATAAAAATGTCAACTTAGTAACGTTATGGGAAACCTGTGACATATTGGTTCAATTCTCCATCAGGAAATTAAAGAATTTGCAAGCAATTAATTAACCCGGGCCTTCCCCGGCATCCTTCCTCCGCAGAGCCGAGCGATAACCTTTGAAAACGTGCGAGGCGCAAAGTTAATTTACAGCTAATCATAACGGCCCGCCAAACCAGTCTTGAATAATAACAGAAACAGTATATGGGATAGGGCTACTGTTCTCAGGAAGCAATTATACAAGCCTGACATTTGGTGTCTTTTAACTCGTGACGGGTTAGAGAAGTGTAAGATTTCAGTACGGTGACAAAACCTCAGGCTTTCAGAGGGAGGCCCTGATGAAAACTAGAGAACGAGAGAACCAAATTGTCAGCCTGTGGGTTTGGCACTCATTTTACCTCATAAAAGGTGACTACTTGGCATTTAAACTTAGCTTAAGCCTGGGAAGATTCCAGACATATTTTCGGTTCCATGGGGAACCTGGAGATACTGATGAAGACTGTAACACAGAACATACAGACAGGTACACACATACATCCATCTAATCGCTTATCCCAGTCAGGGCGATGGAGGGAGCCCTGGAGCCTGTCCCAGGCAGCGTAGGGTATTAAGGCAAGGGGACACCCTGGATAGGATAACAGTCCATAGACACATGCAGTCAAACACTGTGGGCAATTTTGAGGCGACCAATTAGCCTGATGCATGTCTGTGGGCTGCGGCTGCAAACCAGAGATACCCAGAGGAAATCTCGGACCGCGAAAAATAACTTTCAACCTCCACACACATAGAGCTGAGGCTGGATTCGGACCCGCAACTCCGGAGAAGAGCTAGTCACCAAGTCAGCCCATGTATACTTCTGAGTACAACAAAGGGGGCCCAAACCCAGAATTACAAACCATTAAGCTTTTAACGATCCAATAGCAAATAGCCTGAAGATATTTCGGAAAATTTTGAGCTCTCAGACTTGTTAGCGTGAGTCTTGCATCAAACATTTCGATCTTTTTCATGATTTTATCTTTGTGTACAAGAAGACCATGTAAGTGAATCTCCTCTTTAGAGCCTCAACCCCGCCACCCCAAAAGTGAGCAGCGACAAGCAGCCGGTCGCACAGACCTCAGGAGTGCATTTTATTACTGCTTGCTAATCATCTGACCAATAATTTCTTGTTAAGATGATTAAGAGCTTAATATTTAGCAGTTTTAGGTTTGGTCTATTTTTTTGCCCAGGAGGGCATGTATATATAAATATGGATGTCAATAAAATTTGAACCACATCAAATTAAATCCATCCAACTGAATTGACTGGGATAAGAAACAAGGACATCCAGCTTACCTAAGGAATTTTTTTCAAGTACCATCTATGTGCCGCTCAGTTGTTAGGGCATCTTCTTACAAACAAGTGCAAATGCAGCAATTAAAGGTCTCTCCGCTAGCTTTGTTCACCGGCAGATAATTCTAGCCTTTGATCTCCGCGGCTGTGACATGCCAGACTTATTAATGCGACCGCCTTTCATGTCCACCGTTTTTTTTTACAACCGATCCGTATGGATATAAATCACAGGTTTCGATTGGACCTCCAAATGAGACCACAGGGCTTGTAAATGCCAGCCATTAGACATGCTTGGATTATCTGGGTCTAATGACAACATTAGATACCTCAAACTACACATTTTCTGCTGTTCTATATAGCTACAAGTGAAATTTGAGAATGAGCACTGAAATATTTAACAGGGAGCCTTGTTGCCAACCAAGGATTGCAATATGACAGTACTGTACTACATTCACATATGCATATACAGCGTCGTGGCATCCCTTCCAGGCTGTTATAATCCTGGATTTCGAGGCTGGAGCTATGCCTACTGCTTGTTATTACCTACTACAAGGCATGTTATGTAATCTGACCATCCAAAAAAATCCAAAAACCTAATATTTACCAACATGCAAAATTTTCTCCAACTCCTTTCCAAGACTTAGTTTGGTTGAGTATGATTCTTTACCCAATCAATAGACGTAAACTAAAAGTAAGTCTGCAAATCAGGCTCATCAGAGGCTTCAAAGTCTATATAAATTGACAATTGATTCCAGTCTTGAAATGGCTTTGAGATTTCCTTTAAAAGACCTTCCTGACTGGTGAGCTATGAATATCTGGACTGCTCATCGCAATTACAGGTCTGCCACTGTTAAATCGATGTCAGTGACTAACGTGCAACCGACTGTCACTGAGAGGACAAGCCGGGGCCATTCCGCAGCGGAATCGCACACAACTCCAGTCTGGAATTCTGCGCTTGGTTAACCTGCAGGAAGCGGAGAAGATGTGCCGTTTGGGAGTCATGGGTCTCGGGAGAACAGCTGGTCTTGGGGAAACAGGAATCTCCCAGCAGTGCTCCCACAGAAATACTGAAATCTACTTGCTGATCAGACAAATGATGCCTTTGTGAGCACATTGCGTGTTGCACTGCTGGTGACTACATACATCTTTCCCTGCAGAGACAGGCACGCATTCTCATGCAGGGGCACGTGTCACATGGCAGAGGACATATTACAAGAAGACAGGTAATACTTCCATGTCACTTGGACATAAATCGTATTAAACAGACGTATGTGACAGAAGCTGTTTGCAGGATTACCACAAATCCCTCTCAGAAAGTGCACTATATAACATATAAATATGAATGAGAGGATTTCATCAAGGTCACCGAGGGAGAGACATAACCAAACTCTCAAATGATGTGTTTGAATCTTTTCCCAGTCAGTCAGCGGCATTTACATGGCATCCGAATAATAATTCATTCAGTAATCAAAACTGCAGCTTTGCATAAGCTAAATTAATTCTATGCTCCAGAAAGGCTTATATAAGATGCATTACAACATACAGAAGTTTTAAACTTCTAGGTGTTGAAAAAAAAACAAAAACAGAATGCTTATTCCAACATTATCTGGTACATTATCTAGTCTACTGTGCCATCTGCCTGTCAGGGTAAAGTTGCTGATCCCTGTTTTAGGAGATCATAAGCTGGAGAAGATAGGAGGAGATAGCCTGGTGACAGGGTGTAAATAGCAAAGATAAGACTGAACTGCTTTGTCAGGTATGGTTATGCTCTCCGGCCAGGTTTTACCGTTGCATAACATATTTCTAAAAACTACCCTCCCTAACCTTAGATAAGCCTTCAAAGAGAAAAGATATACTGGATTGTGGATTTCAGGAAGATTTTATAGCATTGTAGGCAGAGAATCTGACAAGTGTTCACACTTTTAATATTAAAAATAAAGACTCAAGATACAACCAGATTTCTCAACTGGGAGACAGGTCCTGAAATAAACCTAGAAGCTCCACAGCTGCTGAAAATCCCATCAAAGACACAACACTCAAGTTGAGGGACCATAACATTGTCAGACATGGATAATTGTACTCCATTTCCCATCAGGCTGCCCACTGGTCAGGTTATTAAGTGTATGCAAATGAAGTGCACAGGAAGTGGAACACGACCTAGTTGATTCTAAAAGTCAGTCTAAGAATGCTATGCTGTATGTGCATTGATGACTAAAGAGGAGATTAAACAATGTTGAGTGCGAATTCCTCCAATAAGGATGGCAGACAGATCCGCATGAGAACGGAGTCATATTTTTCTTAGGGATGAGTTTATCCTTCCATGGTCCTCTAGGGCTGGGAAAGGACAAATCAGAATGAAAACAAGGATAACAAAACAGATTTTGGTATGAGTGCCAGGGAATAGTACACCCAATGGGAGGGAATCTCATATGCTCAGGAAATGTTTACTAGGCCAGACAGAGAGAATCAATTTATACAGTCAGTTATGAAAAGGGGCGTGTGGAGCCAATCGATACAAGCGACTCTAGTCACCTGGGTCATCCTCTCTATTAATTCATAGGTCAGCCAATCAGCTCACCAGAAAATGTCAACAGAAATAGAATGAGCAAAAATGGGAGGATTCACAGACATCAGTTCCCGGGGGCTCATGGTGAGACAGCGGGAGCACAGTCTCCAAAAAGCCACCGTGGGCCGTCCGGGGGGATAGAGGAGTGAGTGGGGGCAGCATTCAAGCCGCCTGGCCCCTCTTAATCACTCGACTTCAGGGCCCCCCCCCCCCCCCATCCAGGTCACTTCCTCCTTAATCCTCCAGCATGAGTCACTTACATGCCTCCAGCAATATACTTCAGCTATTTCTGGGAGAACTAACCCGGAGGCTGGGAAGTAGGATCTGACACTCCAAGATGCACAGGGCGAAATTCCAAAACAATCAGCCATCCCTGCCGAACGACAACTATGTGCGTCACTCGGCAGCAAAACACTAAAATTCACAGCAGACGCTCCAGTCCTCCGTCAAATCAGCCAGTTGTTTCTTTTATTTGATGGTAAGCATCATTAAAGAAAAATCAGATATCATGAGGGGATTGATCTCTGCTTCTATTACAGTCCAAGACCAATATCGGCAATGGAGCTGGTTTCTCACACTGACATAGACCTACATCTCATAACATCCACAACCTTCAGCAAGATACAGACTGGAGACAAAGTCCGGCACAAGACAAGGAACTGTCCGGTGCGACATGAGATCCATCTGTATGGCTTCTGACTTCTCATGAGCAGGACGAGACTGTCACGGATTCACCTAGAAGTCCATCAATCACTTGCTGATGGACGGACGCACAGGTAGCACAAACTGCCAAACCTGTCACATCTAGGGTATGTCTTGATCTTTTCAATAGCTGTACAGTCACAAACATGCAATACGTATGAGCTCCAATGAGTAAGACACCCGTCTTTCAGTATGGAAGTATTACTTTGATAATCACTGCCTCCAATGTGTGCGTTGCACCTGACCAATGGCACATCTTCAGCCAAATAAACTATGTGCCTAGAAATCACAGAAGGTCCGGGAAGGGAGAACGTTTATTAGTGGTGAATTAATGCCAGAGACGAGGCCATTATGGGTAAAAAGTATATTAATGCCGTTTTAAATTAAATAGTATCATATTTTTTTTATTAAAAAATTACCCGTAAACAAACAACGCATAAAACTCTAATGTGTCATTTATCAGACCCATTTCCAAACGCACTGAAATTCCTTCAGTAATTTTGGGGGGGATGCAGATCCGTAGAGATTCATGTACGCAGCTTCCTTCGTGAGGACATATGAGGATAAACCAGAGAAATATACATTAAGCCTGAGCAAGTAACTGATATCGGCTATCAGATCTTTGTTTTAGTTCCAGCTAGTTGCTGGCCAGCTTTGTATACCGCAATTCCCAAAAAAGTTAACAGAAAAGCACAAAGGAAATCTCTGCTAATTCACCGTCCATTGTAATACTTTACTAATTACTTAGCGGCGAAAAAAATATAGAAAAAAACAAAACCTAATACGGTGAGCCGTTCGCATCCTGCGTTCACAAACCAGCACTTCATCCAACCATATGGTAAAGCTATTTAGGAGTTGATCAAATTTAACGACACATCTGCGCAGACATTTCTGACTTTCTATAAGAAGCAATGGTAAATTGCATATTTCCTTTGCCCGGTAATTGGCGATGCCTACAGGGTCCAAGCAGAACCGTTCTGCGGCTCGGCGCATCCCGAATACGGGAAAACAGCGGCGATCTTCCCTTAGAGACGCCCGTTTCCCATTGACAGCCCCGCGTCTCACGTTTAATTACCAATCAGCCCCACGGACCAGTGAAATGCACAAGGGGAAACCCCATTAAAAGCGCGCCCGACGTGCCTTACCTTGCACCATTAAAATCACCATAAGAAGAAGTAAAGTCTTTCCCCCCGATGAATTCATCTGGCGTCTTGGGGGGGGGGAGGAGGGCTGGAAGTTGAGCAGATCGGACCCCTTTATGAAAATAATCGCCGTCGTACTTTGAATATGCGGCTTCTCTGTAGCTTTGCAGCACGCTTTCTGACAGCCAGAAGTTCATATTGTCCCACCTACCCCTCCTCCCCAGCCGCAATCTCGCCGCCTTAAAAGGGACGCGGCAATAGGCTGCCCAAATGATAATGAGCTTCGGCAATCTAAGAACCGGAGCGCCGAGAATCAGAATCCGGCTTAACCCTTCGAAATAAACCAAAACGGGTTATACGAATTCAAGCTGTGCCTTATTGGGTGGTGTATTCAATTATAAAGCAAAATAATCGGGGATTTTTTATATATTGCGGGGTACTAATTAAATACATTGACATGGTCCTATCAGGGCACTTTACTGACCTATACAGGACTTGTTCCTTTTGGGCTTGGAGAGATAGACGGCAAGGTTGTTATTAGGAAATATACATTACTTTCCAAGGTTATACAACCTTTAAGTCCTATCTATATGAAATGACCAGCGGTCCCTCGCACCGTGAGGCTCAATTAACACAAAGTGAGTTGGACCAGGCAAGGCAACATTCCAACAAATAAGTGGCTTCAGCAAACAAATTCCTCCGTGTCAAAACGAAACATAATTATTATTCCGCCTTCTGGTGTTTTTTGTGTAGCCTATATTTTGGGGGCGTGGGATCAGAGATAGGGAGGCTTGTTCATGTTCGCTTTTCTATCTGGGGCTCAGGGCGATTAACATCAAAAAGAATGTAAGTTCGCTGAAAATATGGCTTTCGTCGGTTTTAAGCAGTAACAAATATATGTCCAGACAGTGTGTTTTGAAACAGCACTAAATTCGATATGATAAAAGTAATGAATCAGCCTGAAATAATTTGCCAGTGATTTCTGGCTGCCTGAGCTCCGGAAAGCCCTCCCTGCGGTGGCCAAGATGCAGTGGCTTGAACTGCTAGTTTTTCATCGGGGAAAAGTGACCCGCTGCTGTCCTCTCCGGGGCGCAGAGGGGGAGCAGGTGCCGGGCGGCTAGCACCCAAGGGGCGGCAGGTGCGCCGCGTGCGACCGCTGCGCTGGAGCTCATTGCGATTCGGGCAGGACCGCGTGTTCCCAATGGGGTGGGGGCAGCTTAGCTGAGAGCACGGGGGGGTCCGGGATGAACATGACAAAATATAACCGGGTGATCGAAAAGTAATCAATTCTTAAATTAAGTATATATGTCATAGCCCAGTATCAGGACCAACATCTCTGTGTTTTACTGCCTAATTATTATTCTTCATTACTGTGCCATTGCTTAATTGCTATGCAATGATCATTGTCCAATTAAACAGTGCCCCATATTCATTCTCCCCAGAAACAAATATAGGATGTGACCAAGGCATAAATACTCCCGGGGCCTGTATCAGGATTCTTGCTGAGCAGGATAAGTTGTCAGATTTAAGGTGCCCCGGTTTAATGGACCATATGTTTGTTCGCTTACATTTAGCCCATACTACCTTAGATCCAACAAGTTATCCAGCTAAGGAAGAAATCTGGCTTGGTGATCCCAGCCCCCTAGACGCGTCAGTCTGAGTCTGCTTTGCTCGTGACGCTAACAGCAGGAATAAATTATACTGAAATAGATGCCATTATACATCTGTTTATTGGTGAGGGTATTATATAATAAGTAGCACTGCTATTTCTTGCAAAGGCGCCAACATCAACATTCGTGTGAAGATCAGAGAAGTTTTATTGGCCATTTGTGATGTTGGAACACTCACTTATTTAACTACACCCAGTACAAGGAACAATAGTATATAATTAGACAAGACTGTTAGATATATCTGATATATGATAGCACTGTGAAGACTGGTATCTGATGCATTACATTCCACATAAAATGGAGAGAAAAGGTGTTTTACTCTCAGATATAAAAGGACATTAAACTATGTGTGAGCTGAGCCATCACCATCACCACCTCACCAGCTCCCAAATTAAGCTACGTTGCCTACGTTGCAAAATGTGCCCACCAACCCTCCTGTACTGACCTCCAGGGCAGCCCTGAACCTAAAGACTGTAAGCTATGTTTGATCTCCTTACCGGTGTACGGAAGGTGTCCACCGCACTGACATAACCCACAGTGGCCTTGTCTACTGGAGGCTGGTCCCTTTGTGATTATATACAACACTGACATTTAATTTATGATACAATTCATCACTGCAAAGCAATGCTTCTATTTTATTGCTTTATTGTTCAATATCAATACAACAATCACTGCAAAATGGCAAATCAGAGTCATCTGTATTTCAGGCTGGTTTCATAACACTTAATGATAATCTGGCATAGTAAATTTTTCAGATAGTTGTAAACAAATCGACTGATATAGATTCTGGCTGCAAAACGACTGTCAGCAACAGAAAAGTACCCAACAGTTTGTGCAGAAGAGCTGGTAATAATAATGCAATATCCAGAAATTAAGGAGTGTTTTTATTAAGCCACACATTTTAGAAGGCAATACCTGAAGCATTTTTTAATTAAATAATTCCAGTAACTTAAATACAGATAAAGTTTGCCTTATATAAATGATCCCATTTTGCAAATATGTAAAGTATGTACAGGTATATGTTGCACTGATGCAATTTAGTGATGTAGTCAAGACCACCTAAACTGTGACCAAGTCAGTACCAAGACCAGAGTGTATCGAGACCAACCCAAGACCAAGACCAAGGTAGGGCGAGACCGATACGAGACCAAGACCAAGGCAAGGCTAGACCAAGTCAAGAGCAAGACCATGGCAAGGCTAGACCAAGTCAAGAGCAAGACCAAGGCAAGGCTAGACCAAGTCAAGATCAGAAACAGATTATTTTTTGAGTCTACATAACACAACACACTATAAAATGTATGTCTTGGGGCTAGGCAATTTGACCTAAAATGTTTTTTCTTAAAGTTTCAATATAAATGCTTCTGGACACATAAAGCACAGGTATGGTTACTGCATGATGCAAGGGCCTAGGTTAGGTCTCAGTCTAAAAGCCAACACAAAGCATGCACATCCAAATGATAAACTCTGGGTACTGGCCAGAGGAAACAGTCAGTGAATAAGGAGGGAGTCCACACACCAGATGATGCTCGCGAATTTTTTTACATTTTGCTACTTTATGTGGCGTTTCAGGCCCAAGCCTTTCATCAGACATTCCGATGAGTCAAAGAAACAAATGTAACATTTAAAAACAATAAGACACACCTTATTGCTTGCACTTGAACTTTGAAGCAGGACGTTTTACACCCATTCATAGTACTGTGTTAACAAACAGATGAATATTAAGCCGTTGTGAAAAATATTGAGGCTTTTTCATGAGTGGTCTTGACTGGTCCTGAAATAAAACCCCAAGTTCTCTGTGTAAGAGACCAAGACAAGAACGAGTCCAAATAAAGTCGATTCCAAGACAAGACCAAGACCAGTCTGGAGAACCACCACACTAGTGCAATTCCCAGTCCTCTGGGTTTTTGCTCCCTCCCAGCTCCCAGCCAATCAGGAACACAGAACACCTGGTACATGTGCTGGGAGCTGAGAGGAAGCAAAAACGTGGACTGTCTGGGGTTCCCCCGAGTATTGGGTTGGCAAACACGGAATTAGAAGAAAGAGGAAAACTTTTTTTTAACATACAGGCATTGTTATACAGTTGTTCCTGCACAAAGTCTTCATGAATGAATGACGACGAGAAGAGGAAAACCTATCCGTTTAGAAAAAAAGGTTCATGCCTTCCAGGAAATAGCATGGTATGAATCTTTTGAAAGAACAGGGAGATACAATTATCCCCTTCAGTGGGTTTTTTCATACCGGCGAGATGTGCCAATTCACCGGGCCATTGACATCAGGACTCCAAATATGCTAAATCGATAGATACCAACTTCTTTTCATGGTGATTTTATCTATCTCCGTGTGTAACAGGTTAAAATGCATGCAGGCGAAAACAGGAAACACTGCAATGGTTTAGGAGTAACTCGTTGTAGGTGCCTCCAGCATCACATGGTGCCAGGTGCATGGAAACTCACTAGATGAATGTGTTGCTCCCTTCTTCTCCACTAATATGCTAGAAAATGAAGTTTATCGTTCCGTTTTTGCCTCGAAAGTCTTTCGAGTGGCTTTTTGCACTTTCCCGGCTTCCTTCACATACATGTTCTATCTACGCAGCTCTGCTCCCAGGAATCAAACCATTAAATGTGACTCACCGCTCTGCAGCTTCCCCTCGGACCTGAACGCTTTTTTCTTAACTCCTTCATTTCTAAATTAAAATGTCTCCCCCCCAATAGTTCCTGTGTGTTTTACGTTATAGAATTAGAGAGCCGAATAGTTAACCCGGGGAAAATGATATCCAGATTTAGGGGAAAAAAAGTTGATGCATTTTATTTGTAGAAATACTATAAGATTTATGGCGTGATGACTGTTCAATGCACAAATCATAATGACTACAGGTGGAATATACAGTAGGTAGCTTCGAAGCAGAGATTGTTCGAGGGGCAGGTGCTCGGCTGAGCGGGGGTCTCCCTCGGTAAAATTCACCAGATCTGCCGACCGGTTTGCGGTCGGAAAGGGAGCACTGAAAGAGGGGCACTCCCAGTCGTTCCGGAGCAGGTGTTCCAAGAATCCCCCCACCCGTGCAGGTCCATGCTTGGAAAGCTCTATTAGATAAGCAGGATTGCTAAGCATGAATGATTTAGACAACAGGGAATGACAACTTTGATTTTGTGTGTGAAGATAAACATAAATATGGAAATCAATCTCTACCAATACCAATTGATTTCCAGTTTAAAGGTTGTCCTCCATAGTCCAGGATTTGTAATGTAATATTAAAAGCACACAGTATTCACATTTATATTTTTTTTGCACAAAAATGTTAACTTTGCAGGTATTGTTACAGAAACAGTACAGAAAGGCTGAATTAACTTCACAGGGAGCCTTTTTAAGAGGGAAAACATAAAGAAATAATAGGATAAAGAAGCTGGTGTTTTTGCCAACATGCCCTGCATATCTGTGGTCCAGCACAGCAAGTTCTGAAATGCCTGATTGGATGTGCAAAACGAATGAGCCCCTTTTAACTGGAGGTAATTGGTTTGGCTGCAAGGAGTACTCCTGCTTTCTGTTTTGTGAAGTCTGCATTCAATAACATCGGAAAGAGAGCCATTTTTAGGGGCTGACTGATCATGTAGTTGTTGTGCATAAATATGGTGGAGTTTGAGGTTACTCCGATCTTTCCTCCTCATCTACATGTACTTTCACTGGATTTTTTTTCTCAAAAAAAAAACATCGACAGATATATCCATCCTCTAACCTCTTATTCTACTCAGGGTTGTGGAGGTCTGGATCCAGTCCCAGAATGCACTGGGCACAGGGCTGAAGTACACCCTGGATGGGATTCCAGTCCTTCACAGGTGGATAGATATTGTCTGGAACATTAACTAAAAGGTGGCCATCCACACAGAACAACCCTTTTCTGCTTGCCAAAGAAATGGGTTGGTTGATAAGCTTCAGTCCCATAAAAACCCTAACCCTAATGCAATGAATTCCATTTAATCTCTAAAGTCAGCCTTAATTGTAAGGGGCTGCTTTGTTGAAACCTGACCTTAAGTTAACCTTTAATAACTAATCAACGCACAGGGGGGCATGATGGAGGAGCCGTATTTTTCTATTTAATCTCTATCAGCTCTCTATTTTCTCATACAGTTCTCTTTTTTTCCCTTAATTGGCTGACATCCAGTAGACAGTCCCCGAAACTGCGGTCTGCTCAGTGCCCAGATTAGACGGCCAGGAATTAGAACAGAAGGAAGCGTAATCTGTGTTACACAGCCCTCTGCGATCCAGCCGGTCCCTCTCGGTCACAGAGCGTGCCAGTCAAGTCTCTGAACGGGAGGTGTTTTAAATGAGGAAAAAGCTAAATTATTATTATTATTATTATTATTTTGATATGTGGAAGGTTATATTTAGTCTAAAATACCTTGCATTCAAAGTGCTTTTTAGTGATGTATTCAGTACTCAGGATATTACTGAACATGGACAAAGAAGTGTAAAAAGATAGGACAGCTATTTCAAGAGACCCGGAACTGAGATGATGTTGCGAATACCTTGACTACTGGATGAACAAACTTAACCCATGGGCACAGATTGTGGGTTATCTGGAAATAAAAATTCTCCAGTTGAAAACAGATTTTCAGGTCTTTTTTGATATGCTGGAGTTGGATCATTCCCTGCAATTACTTATTTTAATAGCAATAGTGGCTTGTTAGTAAACTTCAGGGAAACCTCCTTCTTGCGCAAATGTCAAATACGCACATGCATATGCATGTGGGTATTTGCATATGTATGAAAGGCAACGCCGATGTTTGCAATAAATACGGAAAAATTCCTTTTTGATTTTTTTTTTGCTATGTTTAGTAAACGACACATGGTCCTTCAGGCAGGCTGCATCGTCGCCTTAAAAATGAGGGCAAACTTCAGTGAGGTCAGCGGCAATAACTGGTTTTATTTCAAACAATGTTTTGTATAAATCTATTTTTTACGGCCGCATCATGACCTCGTTTTGGAGGATGGTTGGGTGACAGGCTCATAATAGGCAATAATGTTAAAGGCCACACAATGCTTAGAATTTTTATGGGAAGTTAATATTTAGTATGACCAAAGCAAAAAGCCATTCATCCACCATCTAATCACTAATATATTGCTGGGCCCCTATTGGTCACTGGATCCTAAGCCAGACAATCAGAAGAGAGCTCCACAGCTTCCGCTTAGCAAAGTAGGCAGGGGGGAGATGCAGCACACAGATCTGATTGTTGATCAGTTCCGCTATTGGCTAGAATTTCCGCTACAGACTCACATCACATGAGACAATGAGTGATAAGCACATATATCCAAATATGGTCTTTCCCTCCCCCAGGGTGAAAAATTAGAAAACTATACCAATCTGCAATTGTAGGTGAAATTATCCAGTCATGACACCCTTTAGCCAAAGATCGCCCATCCTCACCAAACTCTTCGTAGATTGTTGTGTAGACACTTCAAGCTCTTCGTCCAGCTAGATGAGCAGCCTGTCAAACCCAAAGATCAGTCTTCTGTCCGCTCTCTTTTTCCCTCCTAAACACTAACTCAAACACTAACTTATTTTTCCCCTCATCCATCTACATTCCACGGCATTTGTTGATGGGCCAGAATTATTGGAAAGTGCCTCCTGCTTAATTGTTCTGCAGTACAGCACTTCAGGTAAGGTGATTGAGTAAAATTTAGATACAAAATGAACAAAGGTATTGGGATGGGACTCACTGCTCAGTCATTGGGAGATGCTTTCACTACATGAGAAGGTTCAATCCAGACTTTTCTTCCCGATGGTGCAATGAACTGCCAAGCCAAGCCAGTCATAATACTCCCTCTCCACCTTCAAGAAATGCCTCAAGACCCAGCTGTCCCAGGAACAAGCCTCTGTGCCCATGATCAGAAGGTTACCTGTTCAAGCCCAGCCTCGGCATGTCTTTGGGCCCTTCAGCGAGGCCCTTAACCCCCAGCTCCCTGGGCGTCGCATGAGATGGCTGCCCTTCACGGCCAAGCTTGCTCTCATGGAGGTGAGAAGAGAATTTCAGCACGGGGATCAATAAAGTATCAATTATTATTATTGCGATAAACTAATTACAACAGGGCTCCATCATGCACAGCTGGAAATTCCAGAAACTTTCACCATTAGTCCACCTCATTAGCTACCTCCACGGATAACGAAGGATGCAGAAGCTCCCGATGTTCACGTTCACACATAACATCAGTTGAGTTCAGTTACTTTCAGTGACTGGATTTTATACTTATATTTATTGTAATTGTAGTTATGTGTTGCAGCTTAAGGGACCCAGTGGAAATGGTATTTCAATGAACTTTATCTTGAGTCTTCAGCATCCTTTTCATCCCTGTGTTGCCTCCAATAGGCTACAGGCTCCCTAATTCCCACTACTGTCTATGGAAAGTGGGTGGATGCATGACGCCTCAGCTGAGTGTGATCTGTGTGATCTGAGCACGTCTCTCGGCAAAACCTAATGGGAGAAAATCGCTTTTTTTTAAACGGAACACATATGAGGCAGCGGCCCAGCCCACACCCTAAAGGAGCAGATTAAACTGACATCCGCTGGATTTGGACGCACAGCCTTATCATTCTGGTCGACTGGCAGATGCTCAGATTAGGGACACGCAGCTGGTTACTGCCGAGCAATTATAAATCGTCATAGCCACGCAGACCTGGTTTCAGAGGGCACCAAATGTGGGGATTAGGTGAAATTGTCCCAAAAGCAGTTAGTAATCAAGATGTATATTCAAATACTCTAAGCTCCATAGTGAAAGGCAGGCCATCATTTACATTTAAATGGATTCATTTAGATGATCCGTTTGAAAGAAACGCAATGTTAAGAACAGAATTTTTGATTTATGTATCCAAAAATAGCATATAATGTCATATACTCTTATGTACTTAAGCAGTAACTGCAGTGTGTGAGCCTCTCTTAATGCCCCCCTCCCATTCAAAAAACGTTTATTATATGTGTATTTGAATATAATTTTCCCAGAAGGTGGGGTACAAGCTGTTAGCTACTCTAGTAACCTGAGACAGCATCCCTGTCATCCACCTGCCAGCACCCGCAACCAGGGGCCGAGTAGCTTTGATCCCATCGAAATAAAACATCGTAACCTGTTTTTTTCTTAAATTATATTGAAAAGTTCGGTACCCCTTGTTATAACGTCTAGCGTGCCGCTGTAGTCGAGAGATTCTTTATCGTAGCATCAAATGAAGATTTGAAAAAATACGTTCGTGGTGATTTAAAAAAAATAATACATTCTCAGACAAACATGCAAAAAAAAAACAGGCAACAAACTATTTTCAGAAACACCCACATAGCCTTCCTTTCCTTTTCCTGTCAATGACTCACAGAATCTACCCTCTCCACCATCCCTGACGTATTCCAGTGTCCCAGTTAGCAAGGGGGGGGGGAGTCAGGAATGTTATCCAAACACACTGATGCAACACTCCTTTAATCTAAAAGTAAACACAGTTCAACCCACAGTCAGAGACTTACATTCTTGATGAAATGTTAGCCAGAAACATCAGTGACAATCAAGCCCCAATATCAGTATGCTTGCAGAAAGCAATGCTGAACTGTACCCGACGACTGATTAAAATGATATTACCCCGAATGTTAAATGTTAGCCATCTGTATAAATGCATAGTTATTTATTAAATCCACATCACTGTTTACTATGGATGAGAACATGTTGTGTAAGTTTTGATGTGTCTTGTAAGAGATCACGCTAAAAGATATGATTTACCTAATCGATTCATTCAAATTCAAGCCTTAAAAATATTTAAAAAATCAAAAATTCAAATTAATTTTTTTTTTAATATCTCTTATCCACATCACTGTTTACTATGGATGAGAACATGTTGAGTAAGTTTTTATGTGTCTTGTAAGAGATCACGCTAAAAGACATGATTTACCTAATCGATTCATTCAAATTCAAGCCTTAAAAATATTAAAAAAATTAAAATTCAAATAAATTTTTTTTTTAATGTCTCTTATTTATTAATCTTATGTCTACTTTTTTTCAAATAAAGTAAAGGCCACATTTATTATCATTGAATATAAACATGGTTTATTTAACAGCAGGTGAAAATCACAAGTTTAACGTTTGATATCAGTGCTCAGTTGAATCTTTTATTAGTACCTGGCCGCTGTGGGGTTGCGGGGTCCATGATCGCTCAGGGCTCTCACGGCCGTCTGGGGGGCCCCGGGGCGGCATTGTTGTGGCCTCGCACACTCACTGGGAATCATTCCATGTTAACCTGCA
>JAODKM010000048.1:6739836-6752016 GCA_026780845.1 Petrocephalus sullivani | reverse complement strand
TCCGGCTTTGTGGCATAATAACACAAAATGATTAATAAAGAGTATACCTCAAGTTACAAGAGGAGCTTAAATCCGAACCTCCACTTGGCAAAATAAAAGTGTTTGGCACAATAAAGCACTCAGACCAACATTCTGCTTGCTAAACTGCCGGACACGACAGGGGGGGGTAAAAAAAAGAATCTTTTATTAGTATTTTACATATATTAATCTTATCAATATTTATTTATTTTTGTATAAATCCACATAGTGAAATAAAAATAAAGCCAATGATAAAGAATGTATTTTTCCAGGTAAATATTCATAATGAGTGTCAAGTGATGTTATATGAGAGAAACATCAACAAAACAGTAATAGATTTATTTCTATTTCACCATAAAACAATACGTGCACATTGAGTGTATTGAGCACCTGAGAACTGTACAGGCCCAGTGCTCCATTTTGGTCATGTGATCTCAGTAGGATCATCCCACTTGCGGATAGTCTTTCCAACTTAGCGACTTTGTTGCTAGATCGGGCGACTTTTCAGACCCTTTTAGCAACTTTTTTTTCAAAAAGTGACTAGCAACAATATAAATAGACATAAATAGATAATAATAAATGAAATACTTCGAGCTGCGTTAAAATACAGCAGCCTATATGAGTATTGGGTATAGAGTAGGCAAAAAGCGAGCACAGTGTGGTGGCTGTTGGCTGATTGTGAATGCGACGTGATGATATCATTAATATGCAAATTATCACATGACATCACCTGGCAACTTTCTGTTGGAAACCGTTGGCGACACTGCACACAGAGCTTCTGTCTGTCTGACCTGCCGCATCTGCTCGTTGGCCTGCGGCCTGCAACAGCGGCTCATGCCATTACTCCCAGTCTAGCCATCAGCAAATCGAAGATAAATACACAGACTTTTTGTTCATAGACCTGTTTAATCAGTAAACACATCAAGAATAGACTTCAGTCACGGAATGTTTTATTGGTTGTTTTCATTATTATGAAACACTGAGCATAAGTTGCTTGCATCTTAAAATGCCAAAATAATATTGTAATAATTTACTGAGAACCAATAACATATGTTTATAAAAATGCATATTTTAACCCTAACATAGCCATGAAGTTCTTCTGATATTATATTGCAAGCGGTCGCTGGAGGTGATTTGCACTGATTAGCCCTCATCTGAGCCGTCGTAGCTATGGAACAAGGGCTGGCTGAACAGGCCCAGTGTCCCCAACATGCAGACCAGGATAAACACCCACAGGAAGAGTCGGTCGATCACCATGGCCACGTACTTCCAGTCTTTAATTACCTGAGGAAGCGAAGCAGAGATACAATGTCGTCCACGTCAGGTATCCTTTGCAGTGGTCAATTTTCCTTATTATATATCAAGCTACATCCATCTGGGTGTTTCCTAAATTCCTAAATCTAGAGGGTTTAATTAAAATAACTATTACAATTATCTCCATTTATACTAAACCAGTGTTTCCCAATTGGGTCCTCGAGGACCCACAGCCAGTCTACGTGATCTTCTCACCTTCGAGCTCCCTGCCAGACAGTCCACATTTTTGCAGGAGCTGGAGGAGAACAATAACACGGACTGTCTGTGGGTCCCTGAGGACCCAATTGGGAAACACCGGTTTACACTAAATGAACAGACGGTCTCACAGAGCAGATCCTCCACACATACTCACATTTTCATCATCATCCTCATTCCTCACGTGCTCTGCGATGAAGCGAATACCATCCACCGCCTCCTGCACATTGGAGTCACGCCTATGGGTTAACCTCCTCCTGAACTCCACATTCTCAGTATAGCCACTGACCTTCCACCCATACTTGCTGGCTGACTCCTCGTTCACATAGGAGGAGTCCACATCTGTCCGGTTAAACTGGAGGTCACTGTAAGACTGCTTCTGGCGAAACTCCCCCAGTCTGTTAAAACTTCTGGGTCTCTGCATGAAAAGGAAGGTGGGTAGCTTTTGGAGGAAGAGCTTTTTGACCCAGGCCGGCATTCGGTGGGTGTTCCGAGAGCGGTGGTGCACATTGAGCACACACACGCTGGTGACGATGGAGAAGGTCACCAACACCATGGTGAACATCAAATATTTTCCGATCAGTGGCACAGCCAATGAGGTCGGTGGGACGATTTTGGAGATCAGGAGCAGGAAGACGGTGAGGGCCAGGAGGACAGAGATACACAAGGTCATCTTCTCACCGCAGTCAGAGGGTAGGTAGAAGACCAGGACGGCCAACGAGGTGATGAGGACACAAGGGATGATGAGGTTAATGGTGTAGAAAAGAGGCTTCCTTTTGATGATGAAGTTGTAGGTGACATCAAGGTAAGTCGCATCATCTGGGTCCTCGTTCTTCCTGCCCGGCAGAGACACGATGTCCCACTCGCCGCTCGGCGTGAAGTCGTCCTGGCTGGCAAAGTCGCTCGTGAGGACAATGTCGATCTCTGTGCGGTCGTAGGTCCAGGAGCGGAACTTAAGCGTGCAGTTCTGCTGGTCAAACGGGAAGTCCTTCACCTCGATTTTGCAGGCGCTTTTGTAGATCGCCGGGGGCAGCCAGACAATATCGCCCGTGCTGGACACCACAGCATTGCAGTAAAAAGACACTTCATATGTGCCATCAGCGCTAACAGGGGTAGGCAAAGAAAAACACAGATCAGTTTGTCCTAGTGGTTATATCATGGCACTTGTTTATTTTCCGTTATGTTGGGATATATAGTACTAAAGGGTGTATTTTTTATTATTGTTGTTATTATTATTATTATTATTGTTATCATTACACTGGGATAAATAGTAATAAAAGAGGTATTATCTAATTTAATGATTTTAATATCAATAAGTAGTAGTAAGTTTTTCTGTCAGAAATGCAAATCATTTCAATTTTATCTCCACTTCATTGAAAGGTACAGTGGATGAAGCTGGTGGAACATGTTAAATTGAGCAGTTATCGATGGATGGATGGATGGATGGATGGATTTGCAGCAATCCAAACAATTCGCTGGCATGTCGCAGGTGGGATGGAAAGTCTGCTCCCAAGGACACAGCCTGCAGAGTGCAGCTGCTTAAAATCCCATCTCAACATCCCTTCACTTATCATCAGCGAGCAGCAGTGAGCCCGACCAGCAGAGACCGGCTCTGCAAAGAGAGTGAATTCTGCAAGGTATGCTGACTTCCTCACACCCTACAAAGTACTCAGCAGAATAAAGCAACTGTCCACATGATCACGCGACCCAGCTTCTGTGCTTCTTAACTCCCCGTCCAGCAGGTGAAGCTTAACTCCATTCATATGCTGAATCTAACATGCCATTAATAAAGGAAGAATTTTAACAAAATCTAGCTTTGCAGAGCTGTTCAATTCACAATGGATTGGCAGCCTGAGTACAAAGGAAACATTTCATTTCACTAATACCACACACCCAGTGTAATCTGTGTATAAAATCAGAGCAAAGTAAACATTCACTACATTTTTAAAACAGTGTATGTGGCATATTAAATCAGCTTTGGTACAATTCATAATATGTGCCTGGATGTCGTTCTGATTGGATTTACCCTTTATATTGGATTATATAATAACAAATGACCAAATAATCACTATTGATGCAAAATAATTACATTCAAAGGCCTGCAGTTACTGCCCGTTTGCTGTAATATTTTTTTCCATGATAATAGCAAAGGGACTAAATGCCACATGTCAGCCTTAAGCTCACTGCGGACCATAAGACACAGATAAGCATGTCTCCTGAAGGCGCCCTCCCAGAGAAGTATACAGGGGCGGGACCAGAGGGGCACTGGTGCCAGCTGAAACCTGATTGGCTCACTTACCTGTCACTCAACAATTCAAAATATATAATTGGCTAATAAAAAGGTTGGCCCCACTGAATGAATTATAGTTGCTCTTATGTCCCTACCTTAAATAAAAATCGTAGAATGGCCCCCACAGTCCCTACCCATTAATTTTTTAAGATGTAACTAAATTATTCTACTTAATCTACTAAATCTGCTTGTCTATATTTAAGGACATGCATACTACATTTTATATTTGCTCTTATATCTGTGGCCAGAACCAAATACTAATTCTGCATGTCTACATGTGACAAACTTCAGTTACGATGGCAAACATGTGGCATGCGAACAGACAGGGACGGAAAGGTTAATTGGGATTCCCTCTCTAGAGTTAACGGGCACCGAGCAGGAAAGGGGTCAGGATGATGGAAACCGGGCACAGAAAAAAATAAAGGAGCCATTTCGGCAGGCGTAAAGGAGGATCTAAAAATAACTGAGTGTGGTTGCATCAGGAGTACGGGCTCTCGGGATCGTTGTCAAGGATATTCAGGTCACGAGGGCGGGGGAAAAGGAGATTTAATTCATGACCCAAATCAATGGCAAAAAGTAATGGACATAAAGGTAGTCAGTATAATAATATGCAATAATGAAGGAGTTATTCCTTTTAAGAAAACACAACTGACAGTCTATAATTAACACAGCATTAATATGGTAATATTCTTCACATTGTCTTCTCCACATGCTGATAGTTTCCCTTCTACTAGAGCCTGGCCATAATGGCCCCCTATCAGTTGATCTTCCCCCATCATGTGGGAGAGATAGGCCTTCTTGCTTAAACATTTTTTCCCAGCCTTGATTTCTTTCAGACAGAGAGTCATTGCTGGCAAACCAGGAGTTTCCTCCATCCACATCGGCAGGTAGCCTAGCAATGGTTTATGTCTTATCATTTTCGTTTGACTATCAGTGCATTATATTTATCATGCCCATGCCTTCCTGTCTATCCCATGTTAGGTGTTAGTCTTACCTCTCGTTCCTGCCCTCATGGTAACTCACTCCAGCGGCCTCTCGTTGTGATCACTTGGTAATCCTTGTTATCAATGCTCCCCAGTCCTATGCTCCCCAGTCCTATGCTTCCCAGTCCTATGCTCCCCAGTCCTATGCTTCCCAGTCCTATGCTTCCCAGTCCTATGCTCCCCAGTCCTATGCTTCCCAGTTCTATGCTCCCCAGTCCTATGCTCCCCAGTCCTATGCTCCCCAGTCCTATGCTCCCCAGTCCAGTCACTGACATTGTGTTGTTGTTAGCCTCCCTGTTCGATAGCCTCCCTGTTCGATAGCCTCCCTGTCCTGATATCCTGTCTATATCCTTGTTCCGTTAATAAAACCCCTTTTGTTTGCCCTCCGTTCCTTCGGAGCAGGGGTAGGCAATCTTATCCACAAAGGATCAGTGTGTATGCAAGCTTTTGCGAGAACCTTTAGATCAGCTGTTCAAACCCAGGTGTGAGAACTCTTCAGCCAATCAGTCCTATAATTAGTAATCAAATTAGGGATTTGCAGCAAAAACCTGCACAAAGGCCTTTTCTGCCCACCGTTGCATGACGATATTACATATGGTGTCTGTTGCCTGTTTGCAGAAACACAATAGCTGTTTCTACTTAGTTACCATTGAATTCAAATCACCTGTAAATTACTGCAGGATTTCTTATTGAAGCAGTATTTAATACCTCAATACTTAACCGATGCCTTAATAAAGCTTTCAGGAGCTTTGTGGTCATTATTCAGTCCAGGTCCCTGTCCAGCGGACTGTCTCTATGCATGGGCGGCCACCTTACTTGTTGTAGAGGACGATGTCGGGCAGCCATATTTGATGAGAGGGAATACGGAGTTTCTCGATGCCCTCGTACTCTTGGGGGTCCCAAGACAGCCTATAGTCGTTCCATTGCTAAGAGTGTAAAGGACGGATTATGTTTACACATTTACACTATGCTGCCATCATAGATGGACACTCAGCGGCTAGTTTATTAGCTAACACCTGCTTGGTAGCACAAACAGTGTGCTCCTCTATATGCTGAGTCATGTGGCTAACTATAGTTCATTAAAGAGAGGTCAGAGGAGAATGGCCAGGCTCACTAAAGCTAACAGGAGTAAGGCCGTAAGTGCAAGAAGTGTGGAAAGGCTTTGATTCGACTAGCTGCCCACCCCCCAGGCATGCTAACATCACTGTAAAAGACAGAGTGGGCTTGCTTGCTAAAAGTAAACGTTGGTGGAGGGCAAAGCCAAAGTCCATCAATGAGTCAGCTCTCCACGCCGGCCTGTGGGGCAGACTGAAGGCTGCATCCATGATGTCACAAATGCTTCTCTGAATGCGCAACTAGTCAACCCATTATGTGGTGCTGGGGCATCCTACCTGCTACTACAAGAGGGAGCCTAATAAAGTGGCCGCTGAGTATATATGCACACAGAAAAAGTATGTTTCTTACTACTTTTCATGCTTGAAATTACTACTGTTACTGTTCAGTGGGCTAAACTGACAGTTTGTTGAACATGGATGATTGCACGATATGTTATCATGTTATCCCTTATTTGTGTGGGGGTATAGAGAGAAGAGGGATGGGAGGCTCCCACACACAGCACTGGCCTGGTTCAGCCACACGTTCGTGGTCATGATCTGCTCCCTCTCATTCTGCAACAGACAAGGCAGACAGCGTCAGGCACCCCCTACTGGTCACAATCATCACACTCTCACTTGACAGATTGACGCATAAAATATGCTTCTGAGTAACATGACAAATGTAGTTTTATTTGCATTCCATTTGCATACCAATTCTACATTTGAAAATGCAAATCAAACTCATATCTAACAGAGATGCGTGATTAATTTATGACATGTATAGTAATAACATGTCATCTGTTCACACCAGGCTACCATCACTGCTTTTGCTGGTTGTTTAGATGCTAATTATACTAAATCAAGACTCCACTAGACACAGCTCACACTGATTATTTCTAAAGATAAAGAAGCATGCAAGCAGGACGGATTCAGCACCGACTAAATCATGCACCACGAACACATCCAAATAAAGCTCTGATTTGTGGTTTGAGGGCTGTTAGATGATGACCAAACTTCTGCTCTGGGCCTTGAGGTTAAAAACCCAGCAGTGAATTGTACATTTAAAGAGGTGGTACTGTATTTAACAAGTAATACTGTAATACTGTCAGGAAGGAGCAGAAAACTGTTGGTGAAAAAGTAATCAACCCAAACTGGTAAATTTCTCGTCCTAGAGTGAGTCGATTGCGGCTGATTGGTTTAAAGGTGTGTGTTGAGTAGAGGTGGTAAGAGTAGCTGAATGTCCCTTTAATAATGCATCATCACGCAAGAATAGCAAAAGTGTTCGCTGACCACACTGATGAGCTGGGACAAGGAGACCTGGATGGAGATGGTGATCAGCTGGCTCCTGTTCACTGCAGGTCGGATGAGCTTGTTGTAGCGCTGGGGGCCCAACAGGAAGCTCAGCAGCTTCTCCTCAGCGTTGGAGGCCAAGACGGCTGGAGAAGAGCACGGTAAACTGGACTGAGACCCAAGCCTGAGCTTCTGATGCAAAGGATGACCTTCATCTGGAGCTGAAGCTATTTTCTTCATTTCTTCATAAAACCAGGTGTTGTCAGAACAATCAAGGAGAAAGTCAGGATACTCAGAACACTATTCCATCACTCAAAATAATAAAACATAGCTATTCAAATCCAACCAATCAATCAATCAATCTATCATCTATCTATGTTCTTTATTCTATTGCCTTTTTACTACCTTATAATCTGGTTTGACTATATTTCTCTTTATTTGTTACTACTGTCAACGTGAATTTAAATACAATGTTGTATGAGTTTGAAAGTATGATCTATGTATTGCATCTGAATTATGACGTTACCCAAAAGTGTGTTGTGTAATGCAATGGCTTGGAGCCTAAGACAGGTTTCCTTTGGGACATTATCTAACCTTACCTAAACATAAAGGACATATACATTATAGTACGTGACTATGGAGCAGAGCACCATTACTGTTATACTGCATTATTACAGTAGCTCAATGCACTATATTACACAGCAAGAAAATATCCATCCATCATCCACAGCTACTTATATAGCACAGGGGATTAAAAACAAATAAAACCTAAAGCCAAGACCTAGTCCAAATCCAACCCTAGTCCAAAAGGATCTAGCTAAAAATAACAAGAAAACAGCAGACATACAAAGTCCAGAGGAAATGTCAGACAGATACAGCAAATGTGCATAAGAGGTACTTCTTCTAAGTTCACTGAACCTGCCAGGCTTAGAAAAGACATAACTCTCCCCGTATGTCAGCAGTTAATGTATGGATTCAATATTCTATTCTAGCAACACGAGACGATTTGGGATTTGCCACTTTCACAGCAAGACAGCTCACTTTAGTAGCTGACATCTGAATTGCAGTCGCATTTGGGAACAGAGACGGGCAGCTAACAGAAGTGTGTGGGTTCAGCAAACCTCTGGCTCTGTTTGACTCTGTGAGGCAGTACTTGGTAGTTTCAGTGAAAGCAGAGATGCATAGGCCTGTCTGGCCTGCTAACCTATAGCCTGGGAATAACATTTAAGTCCTAGATGTGTGGGGGAAAGAACACACAAGTTTATATCCATCCATTCATCATCCATCTTTCACAGCTGCGATAGCTTTCTGACGCTATCGTGTTAGCTTCAGAAATCTCACAAAACAGGTCACAAGGCTGGATACACCCTGGATCTGATTCCAGTCTATGACAAATAACATAATATATTTAAAAAACAATACTGTGTTGTTTTAAACATACTTATTATTCACTTTAATACAAAGGCTGGCATTTCATATGATAAGACAAAAATGAGTTATTTCAGCTGGCTGATGGGACCCCAGCAAGTCATCTCTAGGACAAATCTGCATGTCTGCGTATTTGTTCAGGTTGAATGGAAATGTCAGGATGAGTAGGGACAGTGACTCCAGAGGCACCTTCCTGTGAGTCGTAGGGGGGGACAGACCCCAGCTGCTACACCCCCCCACCCCCCGCTGGCCTGACAGACTCCCCTGGCTCCGCCGCGATCCGCCCGCTGTCAGTCTCGATCCGTCAGATCCGTTCCACTCTCCTTCTCCTCATCAGCCGTCACGCGGAGCCATGTCAGTCACATTCAGGTTCAAACCGGGCTCAGTTTCGGAGCTCATCTCCACTCCAAAAGCCTGGAAACTCATGCTAATGCTACAAAACCCAGTAATATGTCCATAAATGGCTCAATCCTCTTTTGGCTTAATTTTATCCATCCATCTTCCAACCACTTATCCAGAATAGGCTCTGGGGGAGCCCGGAGCATATCTCAGGCAGCACAGAACTCTCTGGATGGGATGCTAGTCCATTGTATCTCTTTCACACACACACACACACACACACTTTGTTGAACTACAGTATAGGCGGGAACCCAAGATAGGGAGAACATCCAGACTCCAAACACACAAACCCGGGGTGGAGTTCGAACTCCTAACCCTGGAGGTGTGAGACAAGAGTGTCACTCACTTGACCACCCTGCTGCCTTAGAATTCCTTTTAATCCCTCCTCTTGGAAAAGTGCCATTAATTCACTGCCATGCAAAAACCCATGAGGAATATTAACAACACACAAATGACAGGCAATGAAGACTCGGATGACATCAGACCACACCCACAGACAAGAGCCAATGAAGAGACTCAGCTGACATCAGACCACACCCACAGACAAGAGCCAATGAAGACACTCGGCTGACATCAGACCACACCCACAGACAAGATCCAATGAAGAGACTCGGCTGACATTGGACCACACCGACAGACAAGAGCCAATGAAGAGACTCGGCTGACATCAGACCACACCCACAGACAAGAGCCAATGAAGAGACTCGGCTGACATTGGACTACACCCACAGACGAAAGCCAATGAAGAGACTTGTCTGACATCGGACCACACCCACAGATGACAGCCAATGAAGAGACTTGGCTAACATCGGGCCACACCCACAGTCGAAAACCAATGAAGAGACTTGGCTGACATCGGACCACACCCACAGATGACAGCCAATGAAGAGACTCGGCTGACATCGGATCACACCCACAGAGGAAAGCCAATGAAGAGACTTGGCTGACATCGCCCCACACCCATCACTTCAAGATAAAGGGGGACCAGGAAGCGGACACGGGCTGGTGACTGAGTTCTGCTGATAGATCCCCCCCCCCCCCCAACCCTCGAGGTTGTTTCCATCACCATACATCAGCATACATCAACCAGCCCCTTCCTTAAACTAAAAAAAAAAAAAAAAAAAAACGTGCTCTGAAATGTGCGTAGCCGCTTGCATGTGCTCTAATGAGACTTTAACGGGCAGTACCCTAACATATGCAAATTTAAGGAACATCATTTTCTGATGGGCATTTTTTATCGTGTCCAGAGAGTACAAAAATGCCGTATCGAGACGTATTCTCTCTCACGGTTTATACCCCGACAGCGTTCCATATGTTTCATGTTTCTGTAATGCAAATGAATGCGTGAAGACGTTAACGAAACACGTGATCCAATCACAGCTTAGCCCCGCTCCCTCAAAGTGACTGACAGAGCGCACTATTATCATGAAAAATATCCAAGCATTATGAAGCATTATGAAATAAGTAGATGGTTCTGAAAACCGTCATTCGGTAATACATCAATGTGAAGTGAAGTTGAATGTTACTGTGAAATAGAATTTTAATTAAGCTATCACATTTGCATTATATTATGAAATGTAATACCATTTTTGAATTATTTAAAAATAAAAGGACACATTAATTATTGAACTATTTATGTATTTCTATATTTATTTGTTTGTTTTTGAGTGTTATGGCATTCCATCAATTTGTTATATATTTATATTTTTTAAAATGTAATATATATGTATGTTTTTTTTAAATATTTTAAGTCTGAATTATGCATTACTAATTACTAATTCAACTCTTTATTCAACTCCAACATTTAAGTTGATACGTTCCAAAGCACACATTTCCAGGCGTATTATACTCCAGAATACATTTATATGGATACATTTTAGGAAACAAATTAAATCATGTTAAATCACAATAAGTAGATGACAAAATAAAAACAGACCAAAGACGTTTAAAGTGTCAGCAAATCAAAAACGTTTTTTCTCCTTTTATTATGTAGCGTCATTTATGCTTAGAAATCAATTATAGGTTATATGCATTAAAGCGTTTCAGAAAGTAGGTCGTTTTGTATATCAGTTAAAATAGATTAGCGGTTTTTGTAACGATCGTTGAAGGGCTTTGCTTACCTCCCACAGCGGAAACCAAGAGCCACCCAAGAGTCACCATATCTGCTCAGTCCCTATTGAGAGCTAACGTTCAAAAGTTAGTGTTTTTTAGAATAGTTTTCATTTCCGAAGTATAAGCTACATCAAAATATTAGCAACTGCAATTTGATTCTGTGACAGTTCTTTAAACAAAGTTACGTCTGTCTAGAAAAGAAATTTAAAACTGACACGACGCCGCGCAGTTTTCCAACTTCCGCCTCAGACGCTCCAAATTCAGGCACTGTGGTGATGGCCAGTGTGTCACCGACAAAAATAATATCGCAATAAATACTGCGAGTTGGCGCGCTCTCCTGGCTTATGATCACGGTGGCGCTCCCGCCCCGGAGGCCGTTTGCAGAATCTGATAAGATTCATGGTTTAATCCCATCCTTGCGCCTATCAGGTGACAAATGTTTGAGGCACTAGATATCATTTTACCTTGGTGGAGAATATGTCACTCACCGGTGGCGGTAAGGTCAAAGTAATAGACACATAAATTAATGCAAGAATGGATTTCTGACATAATTGTTAATATGTGAGAGTCATATATGATTTATTACTATAATCCAACCTGACCGGTGAAAATTGGTGGGTCGCAGAGACCTTGCGTACCTACACCACATCGGACCACGTGACTGGGGCGAGACATTTGAGGGACACGACTTAATAATGTATATTCAAAAGTATATTAATATGGGAGAGGTGTGCCTGAAGCCAAATTAAATATTGGCTTTATTCCCCTCATTCCTACACCTACTGAATATAGAACAGCAAAAAACATAAATAGCAATCATTTTTTTCTATATGGGGGGGGGCATTTTAGCTTAAGTATACAATTTATTTGATTTTGTCATGTTCACCTTTAATTTTAGTTTCCTGTCAGGTTAGTTGAGCATAGGAACTGACAAGCACGTGGGGATCATGCAAAATATACTGTCATTGAGTCGGGGGGGGGGGGGGGGGGAGGCCGCTCGCCGACCAGGGTTTCAGCGAGCGGGCCGCGGGGGGGCCACAAAAGCGCGCGTCGTGTT
>JAODKM010000048.1:6709046-6722126 GCA_026780845.1 Petrocephalus sullivani | reverse complement strand
CACGGTTTAGCCACAGGATCACACTGTTCTCTGGCACCGAGTTTATGAGGGTATAACCACACACACACACACACACACACACACACACACACACACACACACACACACAGCCTCGGTGTACCCATCCATTTCTATGGGAAAAACTCTAATCCCAATCAGGACACCCTTAACCTCAACCCAGCTCTAATCCTAACCATCGGTAACCAACCCAAATACAAGACTTTTGGCCTTTTTTGATTCCATTCACAGATTTTTATAAAATTGAGGTTTTCCAAATGTGGATCTGAAAAGATGTCCCCAAAAGTTCAGATTTTACAAAACTTTAGGGACATTTTGGTACTCAAAAGTGATCTATGCAAGCCCACGCCCACGCCCACACACACACACACACACGTGAGCCATTACGCAGCCGGCTGAAATCGCTTGCCGGGGGGGTGTACAGTCAGACGCTTGGCTGTACAGTCACAGCAACAGCGGTCCTGAGTCAGGCAGACTGTGCAGACGCTTAGTCACGCGGGGAGAGGCCCAGCCCAGCCGGCTCTGGCCGGCGGCACAGCTGCTGCAGACCGTGAGGCACAGAAGAGACGCCAAAGCCGGAACCACCACGGGCCAGGTCCACGCCAGGGCAAGAGGGGTGGGGCTCGTCCCAACATGCCTTCCGGCCAGAAAATTCCACACAGCCTGCAAACCACACCCACTTATCCAAAATTGCCTAAAGCTGGCTGCACACCCACCCCCCCCCAGGCCCAGAAATGTGCTCACTCTGATCATAGGGACCGACTGGCCGCCCCTCCCCCACCAGCTCGCAGCACATGAAGACAGGCGTACCCCATTAGCATGAAACATTGATGCGGCCACATGGCTGTGGAGGGAGGGCAGCCGACACACACACACGGAGTCCCATCAAGCACAAGCCAGCAAAGCACTCTTATCAGGTTTGTTCCACAAAAGGGGCCTCCAGTCCTCAAAGAGGGAGTCTTCACCAAAAATGGGAGTAAGAGCCACACCCCAGGCAGCCGATAAAGGGGAAGGATCTTCTGTGCCGTCTCGCCCGGCATGTAGGCTGAATAAGCAGCAAGTCGGGAACGAGTAACTGGTCTGCCCTGTAGTCACCTATTAGTTATGGCTCAAACTGCTGCTGTCGATTGAAAAGAGTAACGGTCCTGCTCTCCCTGGGAGGGTCACTACTGCCAACCACACCCATTTCTTTCAGGATCACAAAACTGAAGTGCAATCAGACTAAATTAACAACCCATTACCTATTTGAGGGAGAACTGGTCTACTTTGTCATCATTTATATTTGAGAAAGTCAGAGATGGGCAGAGAGGCAGCGAGAGATGGGCAGAGAGGCAGCGAGAGACCTATAACTCTGCAGGTCACACACATTCACATCTCCAGGCTTAGAGCTGCACGAATCTCTTCAGTGAGAAAATCAGCCATATAGATGAGCTGAGCCCAAAGACGCGCCACAATGGTCAGAGAAGCAGACCACCGCCGGCCCGATGGGACATACCACAGGGGCGTCACAATGCACGCTTTCAGGCTCAATTAGCGCGTGGATGGCGTCCCTTCCTGGGAAAGTACAGGGAGGAGCCGACGGGTAGCCCAGTCACCCCCTGCCAGCATAAGGACTGGGGGCCACGGTGTTCTGAGGGTCAATTAGTGCTTCCTGAGACAAAAGCTTTTGTTGGATGACAGCGAGGGAAAGGGGAGGGGCCTAATATTTCATGGTAAAAATGACTATGTAAACTGCTTGAAATTTGAGACTGCAGCCCACCCCCCCAAAAGCAAGGGCGCCCGTCTGTGTCTGCATGCTGTGCTGGGACCCAAACTGGGCTGGACCATCCCACAACACAGAACCAGCTGGGCGGCTTGTCAGAATCGAATGGACACTGATCCCAGAGGAGCTCCGCTCAATGTCGAGCTCAGGACGGACTGTGTTCCCAGAGCCTCAGGGTTCAAGCACACGAATACCGTTCGCGTTTGTGTGCGCGCCTGTGTGCGCGCCTGTGTGCGCGCCTGTGTGTATTACACCACGGCGGTGGGTGTCAGGGAGAAGGCAGTATGCAAACAATGCAGCAGTGCAAAATAATCAACAAACACAAGCCAGTGATAATTTACAGGCAGAATCTCTGCATATTATATGTTTTGGCTGTGTCTATAGCTACACCATCACCGGATATTTACAGGTTTAGATAATACGTAATAAAAAATAAATAAATTAGCGTGGGTCCGTGGGACGTTTATTTTAAATGACACCTACTGTTTTTAAAGCAGCAGACCAATTTCTGATTACACTAGACTAATTCATGAAAAAAAAGGATCCAGCCATTTTCAGTTTCAAAAAAAGGGTCACAAGCCAGGCTCAACGGCAGTCAGAACACGATGGGGAGAGAAAATTAAGCCAAATTTAACTGTAATCATTTCACATTGGTCATTGGATACATTTCATATCATGCAAAAACACACAAGGGACCCAAATCCTGTAAGCCACCCTTTTGAACCAGAGCCCAAAATTATACTATTACAAGGAGAGCCATAGGTTATACAATATACCGGCAGCAGTATGGCATAAAAACCGACAGGGTATTTTGTGCTGAATTTGAAAAATGGCTGCAGTGTATTATAGGGCTGAACAACATGAGATATTGATACCAACATTGCATGTTATGCACATGCAATTCTCACATCAATAGCTAGATTAAGATCAGGCTTTTTCCTCACCTTCAATTCTGTGCGGACATTGGAGCATAGGGAGTTTAAGATTAGCCAAAACATTTTTACCCTTTCATAGGAAAAACTTATTTTTTGCAATTTCAGTGACTATTCCTTTCCAAGATTCTGTTATTTGTAGATATCAGTTTAAAGTTTACCTCTGCTGCTTTTGCATTTGCTGCATGTGTTCTCCAAGACAATCATTTTCATCCTTGCTATTTAAATCATTCCTAGATGGTTTTGCAAGAAATTCATGTTGAACTCCTTTATAAATATCCAATTATTACAATAAAATAATACTGTCCTATCCTAGTATAATATACAAAATACAAGATCAGGATGGCATGTCAATCTGTTTTTCCGACCAGATCGTAATTAAAGATTGGGCATTTCATTTGTCCACGCATCCATTACTACTACTTTTACTTTGTTACTTTATCATTGGTTTCTTAGTTAGCAACTTTTTTTAAGACTGTAGTTGTATTGTGTTTCAGAGGTAGGCTATTTGCATAACCAAATTGACAAATATTTGCAAGCCTCACCCCAAAGTACCAAAATAGTACCCCATTTGGCTTGGCACTCGGTACTGGTACTCAATAAGTACCAAAAAGTACCAAAGAGTACAGTAACCTGGTGTGGTGGAAAAGTGCACAAATTTAAACCTAACCATTATCAATGATGGTTGTGACTGCTGAGGCCAAAATAAAATACCATCTATGTATTGAATGGCATTTCATCAAAACATTTCACTGACAATGTAAAAATTGTATTACAGGCTGTTAGTATCAATTTAATTCATTAATAGGCCAGTTTCTTTCAAAGCAAATATTTAAATTTGAATGTTTTACAGTATCAATTTTGGTATTCATTTAACTATCAAAATGGGGCATCAGTACAACTCTTAGTAAAACATACAAGTCAGTAAGCAGGAAATATGGCAGGTACGAGTCAAGATTGTCCTCCAAGCACTGCTCACGAAGCATGAGAGCTTCTTGGCAGCAGTGCTGGGGCCCTGTACATCACTCCCATCACAGAGAGCCCCGCGGCGTGCCCCCACCGACCCCCGGTCCCCATCCGCATTCCTTTCCTCCCCCTCCAATGAGTTCAATCAGAACAGAGGAGCTGGCGACCCCCCCCCCCTTTTCTCCAGGCCTCTCTACAGCCAATGGAAACACAAGAGAAAATCGACCAACCCACCCATGGGTTTCCTGGCCGTAAACAAGGTTCTGGGAGCAGTGATAAAATCCTCCTTTTGTTTTTCAATGGGGGGAAGCGCGGCCCTCCGTTTCCCCCATGGGCTCACCGCCCAAACAGCTGCCTTCGTGCAAGATGCACTCGCTCTCAGAGAGATGGCGCATGAGTCATGGAACGAGACATGCACTGTGCGCATCATCACGAGGCGCCCTTCTCCTTCCAAACGCGATCCAGGAGAAGAATTCCACGCCAATGATTCATATTGATCAGTGGTAAGAAAGACAACTTTCAAAAGTTATGTGCGATTTCAAATTAACACATTTCCATTTGCCTGAATCTTGTCCAATAGGGACATGGCACTGCTAAGACAATGTTCTAGATGGGGGGGTGGGCAGCCACAGGTAACAGGCTGCATTCTCCAGCACGTCACCCAGACTCAGCCCGATTCAAAAGACTACAGCCGAGTGAGGAAGGATTTCACCCATGTGGCGGCTCACACATCTACTGGCTACCAAGAGCAAGGTCACCTTACCAACAACACTACAAATAGCTGCAGATGCTGGAGTAATGAATGCTTAACCGATATCGCCCACAGCCACTGAAGGCACACTTTCTTTGGTCTGGTTATCGTCTAACGCCATTTATAAAGATAACTACATCCATACAGATATGCCCATTCACCCATTTTCACACGTGCACTTAAAGATCAATCGGAAGTCTGAAATTTCACTTAAAAACTAAACATTGGCCAACGTAAAGCAATTTTGGTCCAGTTATTACCAGTTGAGATTAAACCTTGCAATAAAACATTGAAAATACTGTTAATATAATGTACAGAACCAGTATACAAGAAATAGTATTTAAACAGCCCCCTTACCTTATCGCTCTCTTCACTGTATCCATGGTCAGGGTGGCAGTGCACAGCCGCGATGCCCCCTGCAGGGCAGAGAAGGATTATGACTTCAATGTTGCCTTTGCGCATACTGCCTGAGTGTGATGCAGGTCACGTGCATGCTAATCGGCTCCTTAAGGCATGGCCACGGAGAAAACAGGTGAGACCGATCACATGTAGCAGGGCGGCCCATAACCGCATATCCAAGGTCACCCCCTTCCCACGATGCGAGAAAAACCATGCAGACCCCCCGATGACATGAACGGACGCGGCCACACTTCCTAACGCTGCAGCTCGCAATCTCCGTTATGGAATCCAGAGTCAGGTGAATGTCACGCTGATAGATGTGGGTGAATAGATAGTTGTCAGGCGGGTGACCTAAAATCTGACCACCTGACAAACCGATCTCATTTAAATGGAAAAAAGCGAGCAAATGAGCAGCTGAACAAAGACTTCCCTGCAAGCAGTATCCTTCAAATTGAATATCTACCTTAGGTTTAAATAACTTCGAGCTGCCCGTTGCATTTCTGATGGTTTGTTTTTTTATTCCACTACACACCACCTAAAGCAGCAGCTTTTCCCTTTACAGTTAAATGTTTCCCCGCATTGTATAGGCTGTTTGCTCGACTACAACAGCAGATCCCACCCACAACCTGCAAAGCTCCAAAGACCGTCTCTCTAAACACCAACATCACCACCTGCCCACATACCAGAACAGCCTTAAAGTCCATGCTGAATTCTGGGTGCCACTGCTAGGAATTTATTAACAGCCAGCCAGAGGCATGCTTAAGTCATCATTAACGCAAGAGCCGAAACGCTAAATGACATGATATTCGGCGACAATTAAAATATTTGATATTACTTCATATTCCTGCTCGGTGATGGGCTGAGCCCCTGCTGGGCCAGATCAGCTTGATCAGGGCAGCCCTAAAAAGCCAGACTCGCTCCCGTCACCCCAGCCAGACCCAGCAGGCCGGCCCCTCGCCATTAAAGAGCACTCAACCTTTGTTAATATTACAACAACCGTTCTCCCATAGCAGTGTGATAACCGCCTTACGTAATTATAACAAGTTCTAATCATTGCCCTAAAACAGGCAGAAGCAGACATTTCAGGTCCAGAAAGTAAAAATCCAGACCAGGATTGCGTTTCAACTTACTAATTGAGTATAAAGAATCCCAGTCTCACAGTACTCAGCTGGCTGGTTGAAACAAAACTCTGTTCAGGATTTTTACTTTCTGGACCTGAAATGTCCACCCCTGAAAACAGAACCATTTATTTCATCACACAACCCACAGTTGCCAGCGTAACACTGGTCTTTTATCAACATGCACTCGGTCAATTCTACTTCACCGGAGATCGAGTCAGGCTCCACAGCCATCACGCTGGGCACGGACATGTGGAGACCCCTAGGCCGAGGGGGGTCAAACCGCACATCCCATCATTTCAGTACCACCCCCCTTCCCTTTCAGAACAGGGAAGCTAGCTCATTGGGTTTCCATTCATCCTAGTCACTGTGCCTGAGCTCTGATCAGATTCAGCTTGATAATGTATGTAAATCTGTGCCTCAGTCTGCTAACACTAGGGGGCGAGGTGATTGAATTCAAAACAAACAATATGAGCAAATGTATGGAGAGCAGGTCAAGACAGCAGCAGATAACATCAGAGAACAACTCACTGCAAACAACCCCTTCTCTGAGGGTCTACTTGATGACTGCACCCAATCAGATTCTTCACAAGACACCTCCATAAAGAATCCAACAATTCCTCTCCATTTCCACCAACCTGCTTTCTCCTTTGAATGTGTCACAAGACCTTTAAAGGTGTCCTTTGGTATTGGGCACCAAAACATTAGCAGCAGACCCTTTAAGTCCGGTAAGTTGGTTTAAGTTGGTGAGGCCTCCATGTATCAGACATTTTTTGTCCAGCACATCCCACAGATGCTGGATTGGAATTTGGAGGGCAAGTCAACACCCTGAAGTCTTTTTCATATTCAGCACATTATCCTGCTGACAGATGGCACTGCCATCGGGGAATTCCATTACCAAGGAGGTTTGGACTTAGGGCTGGGAAATTAATCGAAAACTAATCAAAATCAACATTCAGAACCTCTAACTGATGGATTTTTTCCCACGGTTATTTAGTTTTTCCCCCTCTATTTCTTTTAATACTTCACAAAATTCTCAATACTTTACTCAGTGTGTTCATGTACCGTCTACATGAACATACTATCGCGTGTGCAGTCACATGACTCCGGCTCATCCAATCTGCAACAGAGAATCAATGTGGAGTAGATCTCCCACTGAGCAACTGGAGGAGCTGGTGCCAAGGTAAAACGGCATGTCTGTCATTTGGGCACATTTTGGCATTAGTCAGGATGACACCAGACAAAAAAAAAAAGTCAATTGTAAACTCTGCAGAAAAACAACTTCAGTGGCAAAAGGTAATACCACCGATCTCTTTCATCTCATTTGAGCACAATCAAATTACTGACTCAAAAAAAGAGACTAACACCCAGCAACAAATGCCTCCACAAAACAGCTGTCAGTAACACAGGCATCTACAAATGCGACACAAATATTAAAAGGATTCAAGAAGATGTAGTAGGAAATGGCGTAAGTTATTTCTTTTCATCGCGAAGGATATGGCTCCCATAGCTACAGTGGAGCATGTTAAAACCTTCGACACAAGATGCACTGTGCCATTGTGAAAATATTTTTCCCAAAAACTGAGGGGCATTATTTAAAATGTTTACAAGAGATTTGAGTTCTCATTTTCATATAGCAACTTTTAAAAATGTATTCAGTTTGTCAAAAATGCAAGCTATTTTCTCATTTTTTAGGGAACTTTCTTACTAAAATGTGACTTTTCGTAAGATGTTTTCATTTTAAGAGATGTGCGCTTTGACTTACTGAAAATATTTTAACCATAAATAGTTCCTTTGAATTTTTCCTTCAGTCATTTTAAAATCACAAAGTTAAAATGTACACCATCATTTGAAAAAAATACCTCAACAGTTGAGCATATTAACAGTACAAACCTTGCCAGTGAACTATGACGACAAAAAAAACAAAAAAAATTTCTAGCCAGATGAACAAATAGTGTCAAAACAGTCATATGCGTAGTCTAGCTGACTAAAAAACCAAACTAAGTAAAACAATCGTTCATTAATCATAATTGAGGTAAAATATTCAATTAATCATGATACTGATTTGAGGTCATATCATCCAGCCCTAGTTGTACTTGGTCTGCAACAATGTTTAGGTAGGTGGTTCATGTCAAGTATGAATGCCAGGACCTAAGGTTTCCCAGCAGAACACTGGCCAGAGCATCACACTGCCTCCGCCGGCTTGCCTTCTTCCCATAGTGCACCCTGTGTGCCATCTCTTCCCCAGGTAAACGGTGCACACACGCCCAGCCGTCCACATGATGTAACAGAAAACACGACTTATCAGACCAGGCCACTTTCCCATTGTTCCATGGTCCAGTTCTAATGCCCACACGCCCATTGAGGGTGTTTTTGGTGGTGGATGGGTCAGCATGGGCACTCTGACCAGTCTGCAACTACACAGTCCCATACTTAGCGAGCGGCAATGCAGTGTGTTCCGAAACCTATCATAGCCAGCATTAACTTTTTCAGCAATTTGTGCTAGTTACTCTCATGAGAGACTGGACCAGATAGGCTAGCCTTCACCACTTACACGCATCAAAGAGCCTTGGGTACCCATGACCCCGCTGTCGGAATACCGGTTGGGCTTCCGGGGATCCCTTTTGGTAGGTAATGACCACTTTGGTAGGTACTGCAGTACTGACAACTTTGGTAGGTACTGACCACTGCATAGCGGAAACACCCCACAAGACCTGTCGTTTTGGAGATGCTCAGACCCAGTCATCTATCCATCACAATCTGACATGGTCCTTGTCAGAGTCGCTCAGATCCTTACACTTGCACATTTTTCCTGATTCCAACAAATCAACTTCAAGAACTGACTGTTCACTTTCCCAATATATAATGGCATCTGTGACAGGTGCCACTGTAGCAAGATCATGTTCACATTCCCTTCACCTGTCAGTGGTTTTAACGTTATGGCTGATCGGTGTACAGCAAAAAATTCTGAAGTATTTGCAAATATTCTCAGACTCCAGCACACAGCTTCTAGAAAATCAGTGACCTCGGAGACTACCGAAGGCTTTGGTACAAACTAACCTGTAACACATTAATTCAGCATGCAGCCCATTAATTCCTCACACACCTGGATGTGACCTCTTCAGGCAAAGCTGCTTGAGTACCAGACAGCAGACCACAGGTCACTCAGGCTGGCCACAAGCCTGCATTACAAAATCAGGAATTCTCTACCCAAACCTAATCAAAACAAAGCCTCAGTATAAGCATTATAAACAGTCCCCAGAGTTTGACATTTTGTAGATCAATTGGGTGCAGATTATTATTTTTTTTTTAAAAAGCTATTGATTTATCATTAATAGTGTTGAAAGAATGTATACAAGCAGCACTTTGGTCTCATTACTACTACTATACTTTGCACACCAGCTTTAATTTCTGGCAGCTAGCCTTGAATGATGCAATTAGCACATTCTCTTGAATGTCTGGATTTACTCCTTGTTTTTCCGCACTGTGGAAAACCACTGGGCTCAACGTGACTCGCCGCTTCTCCTCGGCAGAAGCAGAACATCTGCAGACGAGCAGCTTATTATCTCAAGACTGTCAGCCTCCGTTAACGCTGATTAGGCGCTGGTCTCATACAGCTTCCCATTTCCCTGACGCAGAGTCGATGGTGGCACATGGCTAAATGTACAGAGCTCCTCGCCAGCTCCGCTTCTCAAACTGACTCAAACTCACCAGCAGAAAAGCAGCAACTTCACTAAAATAATGACATAGATTGTTACTATCATACAATAAAAGAACTGCAGATTTAAGGTTTATAAAACAAGAACTGAGCCATTTAATCCTGGATTAAGGCAGCTCCCGTCGACAACATTGGCGTCTTACACATCTGCCTTCAGATGTTTCTCCTCGTCGGAACGCTTGGAGTAATGCACTTTAAAGAGTGTCTGAGTGCCTAATGCTGAACCCTACTGCAAAATCAAGACACACAGATGGGTATTTAAAAAAAAAAAAAAAAAAAGACCCACAGCAAAACTTCCTGCATTAGTCTGCCGCGAAAGGTTTATTTACCTTTATTCTCCTTCATACGTCTCCCATCACGAGGCATCAAGTGACAGATGGTACAAAGCCATCCAGTCTGACGGACAGGGCACACAAAAAACCGGGCCGTCGCTATGCACGCCATGTCCGTTTATAAACAGATACCGACACGATAAGAGTATAAAGGCTGACTAAAGGCGTGTGCAGTTTGCCATCTGGTCCGCATGCACTGCCCGCTCAGAGACTGGCAGAACCAGAGCAGCATGGGCGCGAAGGGTGCACTTTTTCCATTCGAGCAAGATTCGAATGTGGCTTCCCTCTTTCAGCAAGAGCAGCTCCACGGCTACTCTCTCTACCTATTCTGTTTAAAAATGTTTTGAAATCAGGGCCCATATTTGATAAGCTATACAGCGATACAAGGTTGAGGGGTGGGGGAGAAGCCACAAGTGCGAGTGGAGACAAAACGCACAGCCGTTCAGAAACCACACAGCCCTCCAAGGCTCGCCAAAATGAGACGACACAATGAACACATGCAGATGCAGGCATGCTCAGCAATAGGAGTGCGTGCATGTTTTGCAATGTGAAAGACGCGCACAAAAAAATATTTATAAAAATATGCAATTTCCAGACAGTGGAGCTGTAGAGCGAATGGGTGCAAGTGTGGGAGCCGTCCCAAATCAGCCCCACTCCACCCCCTCCCCTAGGAGCTGGAGGTCCAGGGGAAATCGGCAAAGGAAGGGGGGAGGAGTGAGTCAGCGCAAGGCAGTGGCAACAGTCATATCTGTGGGGGGGCCATTTGTCGGGAGACCAACCGGCTGACGCTACAGTCAAGAGAGCCGCTGCGCCCCTGAAAGCAGCTCGCCTCAGACCTGACTGCATATTTTGTTCAGGTTCACTAAACCCAAAGCAACTGACCACATATACAGTCTCACTGCACCAGCGGCCCTGCCCCCAACACCAAGCGGCCAAGAGCTGTGCAATCACACCCCTCCTTCCCTGATCAGCCTGCCATGAGGGGAAGGGAGGCGAGGGAGAGGGGAGGAGGAGAAGGAGAGAAGGGAAGCGAGGGCCAGGCTGGGGACCAGAGAGGAAAATTAACCTTTTGTAGCGAGACTGTTGTTCAAGATGTTTTGTTTTAAAACTGGAGCAAAAAATGTACTCACGAAATACCTGAGTTTAGTAAAGAGGCAAAAAAGGTACAACAGAGGAAACTGGGCAGAACACTCACCTCCCCCATCTCTCCATTCTGTCACTGAACCCCACCCCCATCCCATCGGCAGCCAACACAGGAGAGCCCACCGCCTGAGAGTGCGACCCCACCCCTAGTACATGCCGGTGGTCTCTACGTGGACAGGTAAGGTGCACCGGGGGGGGGTGGGGGTGGGTCTCACATCCAGCTACTCATTTCACATACACAAATTAACTGTGTGTGTCAGAGCAGAGCACGGGGGTGCTGATTAATGCGCTTTAGACGTGAGAACCCAGGGGGAATCACTCGAGTAGACCTGATCTATCCTCCATAAGCAAAGCACACATATATTCACGGCAGCCCTCTTAATATTCTCAGAATGCAGCCACCCACCCTTATAAGGGAGAGCCCGGGTACAGGGGTATTTATTACACGGCTGGCTAACAGGGTAGCAGAGGGGGAGGAGGGGTGCCGAGGTTGCCATGGGGGTGGGGAGTGTGATTCTGTCGTGTGTTTCAGCACCAGGCAGGGCTGGGGGAGGGGATAGGTTAAGGCTCCATGGCTAGTATTGATTTTCTAGGAGCTGTGAGCACGTCAGCTATTTCTATCCATTTCCTCTCCAGCTAGCCCACCCCCAGTCAGATAACCCCCATACACATCACACTCCCCCAGCACTCTACCACATCTGTCATGTCGTCCCTACTGCCCCACCCCCAACTGTATGGAGCCACATTAGCCAGGACGACAAGCCAAGCCGGGCCCTGGGGAGGGCGTCCTTGAGTATGGAGGAAGGAAGTGACGAAACAGCCATTTCCTGTGGCGAGGGCAGCGCCCCACCTTTGGCGAAGCGAGGAACAGAAGTTCACTTGGGGGGGGGGGTAGAAAAGGAGGGTGAGGAGGTCAGCATTTGCCCTTTGTGGTGTGGGGGAGGAGGAACTGTCCCCAGGGGTCGCTGGGGTCACACATACTTCTGCGGTGTGCTCGAAGCAGCCAGCACAAAAGCTGCTGTTGTTAGGAACAGCTGGCCAGAGCCGCACACGGCCATGGAGCCTGTGTCCGGGAGACGGGGGTGGGGGGAATCTGGCCTTCATAGGCCACCCAGAGGCCAAACACACAGCCCCCCTCCACTCAAACAGAAAAACACTAACCCCGCAGTTTCCAAAAAACACAAACCACCATGGTCAGCCCCCTCCCTGGCTCCCTTCTACAGCGACTTCCATCATGGAACAAGCAGGGCAGAACTTGATCACTAACCCCGTTTCGGCTGCACTTTGGTACAGACCACAGGAGGGGAAAAGGCCACAACTTCCAGCACTGCCTCAGCGAGCTCTGCAGACATGTCTGCAGTGTCCAGCTCTAGCTATATTCTCATGTGCGGTACCTCTGACCCGCTTACTTCTGTTGAGGAGCATCAACTGTGGCTATTTGGCAAGCTGGGCTTAAACCTTTGCCAGAAGTGTCAAATTCTCTATGTTGAATCAAGCATGGAAGAGCGAGGATTCTGCGAACGAGGCCAAGGCCGAACATGACATAAATCAATTCAATGATGCTGAACTACTTTTAGACAAACATGAAGGCACCACCAAGTAATCCTCAATTTCCTTACAAAGCCACGATAAAGATATCGCATGAAAATAGAGGGATGTCTGTGGATAAAAGGCCTTCTGGGTAACACAGGGCAAAGGTCTGCCAGCTGAAATAGGTCTGGACCTTGAGATAACCGTGTCCAGCTCCAGGTCCTCAAAGATGCTTTTTCCACATATCAACAAGCTTTTCTCTCCCTCTGTAGGACACAGCTCTGTGGGGATCCAAGCCACTGCCCCCCCCCTCCCCCCCCCCCCCCCCCCCCCCCCCCCCCCCCCCCCCCCCCCCCCCCCCACTCACACCCCCCCAAACAGGAGCGTCCCCCCACCCACTACAGAGAATGA
>JAODKM010000048.1:6683627-6708946 GCA_026780845.1 Petrocephalus sullivani | reverse complement strand
CATCCCCCCAGCTCAGCTCACACATGCATGACCCTTAATAGCATCGGCAATAGGAGTAAGCATCACCACCGAATTCAAAAGTTAAGCAAGTACCAGTAGCTTATGGCGCTATGCCACAGCCAGCAAGAACTAACCCATACCACGAGCTGGAGCTTATGCAAGCCATAGCCAAGCCGTAACCACACAGACCTGGCCCTGCTTACCGGCAGGGCCGAATGCGTGACCGAACCCAGCTGGAGGCATCACCACAATCTGATAGGTCGAAATGCACTGAGATACAGGTGGATAATCAGGAAAAAAAAATATTATATATATATATATATATATATATAAAATTCGTTATTAGTAGTATCGCATATTGTGATGCATTTGCAAAAACTTGAAACTTGGAAATTTCCAACCTCCCACTTAAAGTGCTATAGCAAAGCGGAATAGCAAATTTGCACAAGCAAATGGTAATTCCACTAGCATTTGATACTTGCATAACGACTGTCACAGACGTGCTAGCAGGAATTAGCACACAGTAAAAAAAAAAAAAAGTTGCACATAGTAAACTATGATGTACAAATCGTGTGAACAGTAAATAAGCGTTTCTTCAGTTTTCCCATTGCTGACACGCTCCAAATCCGGCAGTGCCTTTATTGGGCTGACCCTTCTGCAGTGAAAAACCGTATTCGCACTGGAACAGTGCTATACTCACGGCAAAGCTCGGGTACGGGTCAGTTCCTGAATGACAATGGAAAAGTGCCATTACTTAACCTAGAACACCATAGAGTCAAGAGACCCTGAGCATAAGCAGTCAGTCAGTGGCCCTGAACCCAGGTCAAAGCTGAACTCCTGTGCATTCAGGCTTTCCATCTCTCAAATTGCTAAATTCAGTACCAAGACAGACATTTATATTAGCTCAATTACCATAATAATCTGAGTAGCTAACCGTTTCAGCAGACTCATACTAGACACATCCTGTCCCCTCATGTGGTCCTACACAAACCCCCCCTGAATTATCCATTCCCACAAGATTGATTCACCCATTAATTGGCATTTGCGCAAGAGCACAAAAGCTTTACACTCAAAGATCTCGGACAAAACCTACAAAGATTTTATTTGCACAAAACAAACCATCACAATTACTGTTACAGGGTTTTTTAAATCACATTTAAAACTCAAAGTGTGCTGGTGCATCCTGCACTGACAAAAATGCCAGGTGGTATTTTTCACTTTGAAGAATAAGAAAGAACGCTTTGCATACAGGGGAAATCTCAGCTCACATGGATGTTTAGTCAGAATAGGCTGCAGTTTCATCCCTTTTGCATGACATCACATCTGTCATGTTATTTATGCTTATAGGGTTTTGATTTGAAATCAAAATGATACCCTTCAGGAAACAAGCGAGTTCTGTGATGACCGGTAACTTCAGCACACAGTAAAATGGTCATTTAAGAAAGCAAAGCTACTAAATTGTTACTAGGTCCAAAACACTAAGTTCTTTGTACACTAAAGCAGTGTTTCCCTACCCAGTCCTCGGGGAGCCGCAGACAGTCCACATTTTGCTCCTCAAAGGGCAAAAAGGGCTCCTCAAAGGGCAAAAACATGGACCATCCAGTGTTCCCCGAGGACTGGGCTGGGAAACCCTGCACTAAAAAAAACACAAAAATTGGTACATCATGAATATATAATAGCCATCAGATAAGCATGACAGCTTCAATAGAACGGTAAAGGCAGAAGTATGATCTCATCAAATTTAGCAGAGATTTAAAGTCACCCTTGACTATACCTCCGATACCGGGGCTCACGACCCAGTAATGAAAGAACACAGCACCCCCTTGTTGGAGCTGCATGAGAAAGTCAATTGAATATATTTTACATGAACAAATGCAAACAACTTTCCCGTCACCACTGGGTGTCGGGAAAACGCTCTGCGCTGGCCGAACAGCCTCAAGCACACCACATAAGCCACACGCGACCCGGTCCCACTGGGCTTTGAGGGGACATCCGCATATGCCGGCTCGCTCACTCACTCGCTCACATGTGCGCCCGCCCCACCCGGCCATACTGCCAGGTGCTCTCTCCAAAAGCACCACCAAAGCCAAGCTAACAGGCCGGGGTGGGGCGAGCAAGAAATAGGTCGCCCACTAAATATGCTGAACCCTGAAAGTAACAAAGAATGAGGGTGGGTGGGGGTGGGGGCACAGTGGAAGGGCTGAGGAAGAGAAGACCTCAGAGGCGGAGAGGGGCTGCTGGCCGAGCCGTCTGGCTCTCATGGCCGCACAGTCAAGCTCCTCTCACCAGAGCGCACAAACACAGAGAGGAGTGGGCCGCCAAGAACTTCAGAGGTCTAGGCCCACTTCCTCCCTCCCACCCACATTTCCTCTCTCCTTTTCGTCCCCATCCAGTTCCTTCTCCCCCTCACTGTCCCTTCTCCCCTGCCTCGAGGCAAACATTTTGTTTCACTCGCCAAGCCTTCTCCTCTATTTTTCCCCTCCCGATGAGTCGGCCTCCCCAAGCCACAATCTCTGCCTCTGTAAACATAATGCCACACATGTAGGGCCATACAGAGCCTCACGGAGGTGGTGACCACGATAAACACCCCGCCCCCACCTCAGTACTTCAAAACACAGGGTTTTCCCCACTTGTTTCAACTAGTTTCATTTCGCCCCTGCAGACGAACGTTCGCCTGCCATCGACTCGGAAGGCACGCGGCAGCTGCTGCCTCTTCAAGGCCGAGTCTCTCCGTCTCCGGGTAGCCTTGCCCCCACCTTCCGGGGGCACCGACCATCACCCGAAACTGGGCTTTCCCTGACTGTTATTCAGAAGTATCAAAGGCTACCCAAGGACAGATGCGCTTCAGACATTATGCCCATTTGCCACAAACAGCTATGTGCACGCTGCTCAAGACCGGAAGGAAACAATAGTAGGGGTGAAAGACCCCACTCCTGGTATTCATACCCAAGTGCACATACTCCCTACTGCCCAAGCTCAACTGAATTTCTACTTGAGACAAAAACTATGAAGGAACTGCATGCAGGATTAGTGCTTTTTTTTAGGTCACACTCAGGTGACTCAAACAAATAATAGGGCTTTCGCTCATTTGGAAGCTAAATAAGGATGGCTTCCATTGAGCACAGCAGCACGCGGCCGAAACGTTCCCCAGCGAGAAGCCAGAGCTCACAGCCGCCGGCCGCTCGAGCATCGCTTACTCCTTTCAGCCTGGCCATTCTCCTCAGTCCCTCTCCAAGGACTCTTGTGCCTCCACCTGGACCTTGACCAGAGGAGGGGTGGGGGGGATGCAAAGGCGAGGCCAGACAATGCCAAGTGCGGCGTGCCACACAGAGAGCACCCCTCCACCGAGCAAGGAACCAAACCGCATTGTTCACAGTGCTCCATTAATTGCCCACTGGTCTTTAAAACCCCTATCTGGGAGCGGTCCCACAATACAGCTAGCACGCCAACAATTAACCTGCCTCAGCAAATTACATTTTTCTTATGCCTAAAAGTGAAGAATGAAAAGAAAAACACTCACTGCTCCCCAGCCTCTCTTCAACGTCCAGTAAAGCTCTGTAAATGAATACAGGACACAGAAGTCCTCACAAGAACACAGGTGACAGGTGTTAAGGCCAAGACTCCAGTCCATACATATTTAAACCAGTACTGTTGGTTTCACATTTAAGCCAGCAGTAAGATGCATCATACCAAAAAAAAGCTGCTTCTATGCATTCAATGACATTTCTAAATTTACACTATTACCACATAAAATTACTACCATGATACTAGGCATAAAAAAAATAGCACAGGCTTAAGGTTGAAACTGCCCGTCATCTAAATGGTTAGAACCAGCATGTCCCAACGCAGTATCAACTAACATTGAAATACAAAACCCCATGGCCAACTGCAGACACCATTGTGACAGAAGCTACCATTAAAACGACCAGGAAGTAGGCTTGTTTGGACACAAGGCCAAGAAATTTTAATAAGAACCTAAAGAGCCAAAACCAGGATGTACTCCAAAAAATACCCCTTCTGGGTCGACTGATTCTGACCACAGCTGTAAAGAGTCATCGGACGATGCTAACTGGCGTCACTTCTCAGCGCTTCTGAAGTCTCATGTTTACACCGAGCCACCAAGGCTGCTGACGCACGAATGTGAATCAGGTCACTAGCAGAGGGCTGATGCGTCTAGCCTTTCACGTCCAGGCATGTGGTAGTGGGCAGGATCACCTCCAGATGGCAGCAAAACCAAGAGGCCATCTCCACAAGCATCTATGCCTCCCTGGCACCTTGGCCCAGGCATCACAAAAATGGTGGCTGTCCACAAACACCAATGAATAAAACTCAGCGTGGCCTCAGAATATCTGGGTAATTAGGCCTTTTTAAGGGATTTGCACAAGAAATATTCTACGATGCCCAGACATCAGCTTAGATCTTACAATTAGAGGAGGAGCTCCCAGGCAAAGGGGCTAAAGCTCCTTATAAAAACCTTGCTGATATTAAAACCACCCCAGGATGGTAGTAAAGGTAACACAAATGTGGCTCTTACCACCATCCAATTACAAGTGAATCCTTTATGCAAACACAACTTTATGTATTAGGTGCGTTTATAGTGCAGGCTCCCCCCACCAGCTAAGAACATACACCACAGCGAGATAATCCTGTTCAGCTCAGAGTCATATGCGCTGGGAGCTGTTGCACAAGAACCAGCATATACAGGCTACTGAAGCATCTTGACTGCACTTCCAGAAAGGAGAAAAAATACAGCTAACAAGCATGACATTGAGAACCGGGTTACAATTTATACATATGTTTACGTCCTAGAATAAAAGTTGTAGCTACTCAGGCAGACCTGCAGTCTGTACATCCAGGTCACCACCCTGTACTTAGCCCTCTGCAGTCCTCTTCAGGGGGTGCTTATTAATAAAGTTAGTATAAACATCAGTTTTTAGCTGAAGCACATAAAGCTCACGTTAAGGAGTTAATCTGCCTTAGTAGGTACTCTTTAGAAGGAGACCATAAGATATCTCAACAAGCCTTCAATTATATTCTATGGAGCAGAACCATTCATTGGAGGAAACTGTTCCATCTCCCTCTCACCTTTAAAATACCAAGTCATAAACAAAGCTAATGAAACCACAGTAAAGCCAGCAGCAAATGTGCCTATGGCCAAAAGGACAAGTCCCCACCCCACCCCCTCCCATCCAAGAAACCCAAACAGCAGGCCACTCCTGACATCTCTCAAGTGCTCAGAAACAGGGTCTAATCTTCCACACAAGGGCCACTGGCTCCACTCCCTGATTGCCTAAGCCTGCTGTTCCAGCTTTGCCACATGTACTGCTCACCTTTAGTCAGGAATAGCGCAGAAAAGATGGTGCGCGCAATTCTTTTAGAAGCCCAAAGAAACTGATTGTGGCACTTCACACATACAGACAGCCTGTAAAAACGAACTGAACATCCTTAGTAACCTAAATCAAATGTTCAACTCAGCCAAGCCAAGTGAGCAGCTTCTGTCCACCAGCAGGCATCCGCACACTCGAAGATAAAGTCAGCACGCCTGCATGAAAACAGCATGGATACATGCCATTACCCAGGTAAAGAAACAGTACAGAGCAGGCGATGGTCTCAACAAGGGTCAGGCATGTTTTAAGAATCCAGAAGCAATAGAAACTGCATGCCCCCGTCACAGCAAACCCTGGCTGAAATCGGGGGGGCTGTCCCACCTGTCACACGCTTCCAGACTGGTATTTCCAGTTATCACTTCAAGCCTTTGTTTGCTACTAGTGAATCGCATAAGCTCTCTTGGAATGGTGCAAGTCACTAAGTAAGCGCCACAAAAAAGCCTTAATGGCTCCTTTGCACCTTTTTCAATGACTCGAACCAGACTGCGCTGGCTGTACCGGAGAAGTTACAGCTACAGATAACGTTATGAATGTGCCATCACCAACCCAGAAGTATGGACAGTGTTATAAAACATTCAGTCTGTTTTCCTGCAACATGCCTTTGCGTAGCCACACTATTAAACACCTTAGAGACTGACAGCTTAGTTATCTGTCGCAAACTGGGAACACAGGTTTGTGTGCCGAGCTAACAAAACCAGCATCCTCGTGTGTATTCCAGTGGCATCTTCACACGGGCTGGTTTTTGTTCAGACTTAATGTCTGATAAGAAAATAAATAGAACTATTCATTATTGAAGAAATACACCGTAGGAAAACCCGAGGCACATGAAATGAAAACTGCAATTTGACTCCAGTCCAGTAAATGAACAACACGTATTGAGAACACTGCATCTAGATGTTCAATTCTTTGCCTCTGTGCTGCTTAATCTCTCAGAACAAGATTGTCACGACCCACAGGACAGCCCAAAAGAAAGAGCGCTGACGTTTCAGAAATTCAACCACACAGTCCTACCCACTATTTCACAACCAAATTCTCCCTTTTAGAATAGCAAAAGAGCAGAACCTATTTAAAATGTGACGTTTTACACTTTTACTGGGAGTGTAAGAATGACACCGGTTTTGAAAGGCAAACTTCGACAAGACATCGTTCAGGGTTAAGGACAGGTGTGATGGAAGACAACCGAAACACGACAGTGATATGGCAGCTCCTGCCTCAACTCCGTAAAATGAGCCCATTGGAAACCTAACCGCCAGAAATTTCACATATAAAACCCACTATGCTATGGTGCACATCACATTACATTTTGGTGGGAATTCACGTCAAGCAAAGGCCAAGTCACTCACAAGAACAAAAACTCCCACGTGAACTAGCATGCAAAAAAGCAAGTTATCAGAAAACTCTCTCAGACCTTATATTAGACGATCCCTGCTTAATGACACAGCCAAACACATATTGCCGAGGGTCCCCGATAAATGTCAGCTGAATGATTTCCACAAACTCAGAAACGTAACAGAATACCAACTCGTCAGCAAAGTCATGACTACATCCATTTACGATTAGAGACAGAAACGAGTTTGCGGCTTTAAACTACGCCGCATTATGTTGCGGACACTCCGGTGCGCCTCAGGGCACGTCTCCCATCAGTATACAGTCTACCTTTTAGTTATACAGCCAGTTAGACACAAGCCCCAACTTGGGTCGCCTGTTACTCCGACGTGAAACTATTTTCTGTTGACAAAACCTACAATTTATGTTCGCATCACTGACAGATAACGCGATTCCAGTTTAATGATACATCAAAATACATATCGTGCTCATAAGCTCCCAATAGCGACATGACGCTCACGCAACATAAAAACGGCTGATGAAAAGCTTTTGTGTGGCAAACTAAAAAAAAGAAACCTTAAATAAACAGAGAGCGGCACAAACGGAGCTGACGGTAATAAGGGGGATCCCCAAGCCGTCCATCCAACACCCGGGATGGCATACGAGGGGAAAGCATGAGCAGGTAACACCCTCCCGAGCCACGGCCTCTCCTTCCATAAACACCAGCAATTCGACACCGAAGCCCGCTGGCGTTCGGCTGGGGACCGCCGAGCTAAAAGTTTGGCAGCATCGCCCCGGCAGCAGCCCTAAGGAGCCCTGTGCCCCGTCCCCGGCCGCACGGCGCCTCGCAGACCGGCCCGTCCCTCGCCCCTGCTCCCGGACAGCCGGCCGGCTTCATGCCGACCGGAGGCGCGCAGACAGCGGCTCACCTGCACCGCTATTCCGGTGAGCGGCGGAGCCGGGGTGTCTCGGCGCGCCGACGGGGAGGCTGCCTCCCGGGTTCCGCTGGCCTTCGGTGGGACTCTGCGCTCCGAGCGACACGCAGCCGGCGCCGTGCTGCTGCTGCTGCTGCTGGGCGCCGCCGTGCCCGGCCCCGGCACCGTTTGCGCCGCATTGGTAGAATCCGGACCGCGACCTCGACCGAGTCCTCGGGGGCTCCATGGCCGGGAGGTGGGGGTGGGGAACGGAGCTGGTAGGAGGGGACTGCGACTGAGAGGAAGAGCCGGCCGTTAGGGGAAGCCTGCCGCGGCTGAGACTCCCCGCCGCCCGGGCGCCCTCCACCCCTCCGCGATCGGCGCGCTCCTGAGGCCGGGCCCCGGCGCCCTCGCATGCGCCGCCCCGCTTCGGCGCGGGCTCGGGGGTGGCGGGCAGCTGGGAGTAGACGCGGGGCTCCTGTGTCGTCGGCCGGCCCACGGCAGCGATTGGCATTTCCTCCCGGGGTCCGTCCGCTCCGCTCTTCGCACTTGAGACAGTCCGGGAAAAAAAAGGTGGTGGGGGGGATAAAAAAACACATAAATGGAGGAAAGAGGAACAAAAGTAGCGAGCGAGACGCAGCTAACGGCCCGCGGCAGCGCTATGGCGCCTCCGGGGGAATGAGCCCCCGAAAGAGGCCGGCGCCGTACTTTATCCCTTTTGTTTTGGTGCCCCCCCTCTCCCAGGAGCAGCCCGGCCGCACTCGGGCCGAGCCCAGTCCCGGTCCCCGGGTCCCCGCCACGCCGCCTCCCCGCCTCGGGGACCCGCTGGCTGGGGACCCCAACTTTCACAAGCCGCCTAAGCGGCTCCCTTCTGCGTGTTCAGGACGGGAGTCCCGCGACTGGAGCCGCTAGCTGGCTTAGCGCCGTTTACTTCCGTAAGAGCAGAGGGCCACCCGCAGCCCGGCACCTCGGCTGTCCTAACTAGGCGACTAGTTAGCCGCGGTTACCGCCTGACGTGCTGTTTTATGGCAGCGAGCGAGCGGTAGCGATCACGCGCCGTCGGTCGGCGGCTGGGGCGAGCGCTCGCGAGCGGCGGCGCGCGGGCTAGCGTGTTAGCTTCGCCGCGCGCAAAGTTTCCGAGCCACTTTCCATCCTTTTCCCCCCCAAACTTCGCCCCCTTTCGCGTTAGCGATCCGCCTGAATGGGGGGGGGACGCCCAAAAACAAACCCGGCGGATGAGCCGGGGGCGGCCGAGGCTTAATGCCGCTTAGCGGAGGCGCTTAGCGTCGGGCGCCGGCTCGTCGCTCTCTGGCTAGCCGCGTTACGCACGGCGGAGGGGGGCGAATCGTCGCCGCGGAAGCCCGGCGGAGGCTCCGGAGAAAAGTAGCTAACCTTTCAAGCGCGTACAAAAAGGCGAGAAAGCGACTTCTTGTTTCTTTTTATATATATATAAGGGTGTCCCGGTATCTGAGGCGGACTCGCGTCGCCTTTCTTCTCGGTTTAAATCCCTGGCGGAGACGGGGCGGCCCGGCCGTGCGCTGCGCTGCGCCGCTCGGCGTCTCGCTGAAATGTGACTGAGCGTCAGCGAGGCTTCGCGTCCCCACCGAGGCCAGGCCAGACGCATCGAACCCGAGCGGGGAAAGCTCACTCGGAATCCACCTCAGCTCGTGCCCCCCCCATAACTCCCCAGCCATTTGTCCGAAATATGACACCCCGAATACTTCCAAATATATAAAATACACACAAACTTATTTCATGCACCTACGCGGAATAATTTAACTCATTGTCAGGCGAGTCCAAATACTTGGAAAGACAGCGGACATTCCTGTCAAGTACACATTTTTTTTACCATTGCTTAAAATGTTGCCACTGTTATGCTTCCATAAATGTGGAAAAAAAAACAAGAATCATTTGGTTTGGTGTCTCCACTCTTTTTATTTCAGTGTAAATTTCGAACTTGTGTTCGTGAGTTGATTATTTATGTCTGAATAGCTTTCAGCACAGAACGGTGGATAAGCGAGGGGGAGAGAGAGAGGGCATGGAGTTGTAAATTATTTAATCATCCGGAATACTACCGTCCTAGCTTTGGTATCCGTGACATTGGTTGTATGTGCCATTGTGTAATATTAAGGCTACGGCGGTATATGTATATAATCGAACTGTTTTTTTTAATTTATTTCAACAACTAGTGTTCAATAGAATAGGCAACAGTATGTTGTGGACGTTTATGGTGCAATATCGACACAATCCAGAATAGGTTATTAAATAGTCTTAAAACAACGGCAGACTATGCATACTTATCACAAACGCGTATTACCGCTATTTTATGATCAAAGTAATTCATTAATTTCTGAAACGTGACGCGAATTAACAAAAAGTGTCATACGAATGTACTGTTTACATTAAACAAGTCTCCATAAGTGTTTCTGATCTGACACATCCTTAGCTGAATCATTGTTTGTTAAGAAGGGCGTCCATGAGTACTTTGTGTACAACCTATAGTCACCAATTTCGCCTAGATGTACAAGCCATGTCAACGTCAACTCTGGGAATAGTAATTTGGATGTTATTATGATAAATACAACAAAGTCACGATCTGCGATAAAATAGATTACACCGCTCCTATATTGCCGTGCCTGGACACTTAAAATAACTATTTAAAGGTTCCACGGTTTGTGTGATGATGTGTATGAAGCAAAATTGATTTACTGAGTATGTAGTACTAGATCCATTCAATCCTGGGTCCTCCAGCTGCAATCTTTAGCTTAATGCCTGTCTTTGCGGTTATATCTAGAGAATAGCTGGTGTGTAATCACCGATTAATGGTAGAAGCGTGCAGCTTCTCCATATACACCACACTGAATGATGGGGAGCCACGTGAATTTTTTTCAGTAGCAACGTATATCTATTTGAGCAGGAAATACAGTTACTAAAAATACAAATGTAAACGAAGCTCTCCACGTCATTCACAAGTATATTGTTACAAATCGTACATTTTTAGAGCCACGCCTATTAAACGCGTGTAATGTAATAAATGTTATAATAGCAGAGACCGATTTTGGCACAATATGGCCACAGTACAGGTTTCAGTAAAAACAGTCATCATCAAGTAATCTGTTTTGTTTGTGTATTTCCACTATAAATTCTGTCAAGTTGTAGAAAGTGCTTTTACGCAAGACAACGCTTTATTTTATGATTTGCTTCATTCAATATTATTGCGAAACATACAATTTTGGGGGGTATTACAAATAATTTCTTTGAGGGCCTCCGAAGGAAGGGCCGTTAATATGAAATAGAATAACTATCGCGGCGGTTTGCTAGGGCATCCACTGAAGAGAGAAACACCAATTCCATTGAGTAATAAATTGCGTATCAGTGATATGTTTTGCTGTCAATAGTATAGAAATATGATTTCCCATTTAAGCGGAGCGCAGCATTCTGTGAGAGGTGAATGGAGGATGGGCTAAGCTACCTTCAGCTCCTCGACACCGCTGCTGATGATCCAGGTGCTACATGAGTTTATGTGTTTCTTTTCCAAAACTGGCGGTTCTAATAAAGAGAATTTCCAGACTGGTTGACTGAGACACAAACCTGCCCTTTCTTCCTTCTCATTGCCACTTCATTTCCTCTTGTTCTGCCACCCATATCCCCCACCCTTCCAGACACACACACTTTGATGGTATGCAAATTACAGGTTTTTTTTTTCTCTCCCTCCCTCTCTCTCTCCCTCTCTCTCTCTCTCTCTCTCTCTCTCTCTCTCCCTCTCCAAGCCTTCACACTCACGCTCATGCAGTGGCACCCAGCGAATTAATATGGGCAGGCGAGGAGGATCAATTTTTCACCCAGTGTGCCGCTGATATTCATAAGATAAGGCTTCGGATTCGGGGAGGCGGGCTAGGAGGAACCGAGGGGGTGTGAGCGGGTTAGGGTGGGGGATGGTGAGAAAGTCAGAATGCTTTGAGGAAAAGGGGGGGGGGGCTGCTGGCATGGACCCTTATTGGTTTGTTTAAAAAGTGGGGGAGGGGCACCTTACAGACGCACACACCAGCTGAACTGAGAGAATGAGAGAGAGAGAGAGAGAGACAAAGGCAGAGCTCCAGACATACATATGAGACGGACGTAAAACCCCAAAAGGCTATGAAATAACAGCAGGGGACTAATATAAGGCACTACCCAGTTTTGTAAGTAGCTACATTAAAAGCAGGTATCTAAACAGGCAGCTACTAATTTCATAACCCTCACTGGGGACTGGGAAGCATTTTAGTGCATATTACATAAATCATTGCATATGAAGATGATGCTATTATTCTCTATAAACCGTCTCTTTCATTATTAAAATATGGCTCATAAATGTTTCATAAAACAGACTGTAAATGTCCAGTAATGATCTACCCCTTCATGCCTGATCAGTTGCTTATTAGTGACTGGAGGCTCCAGCAGACAGGTCCACATGTGACGCCGAGGATGCGCCGGAGCCTACCTACCTAGTGTCAGGAGGCAAGCTGGATGGAAACGATGACATGCAATGTGATCTCATGCGCAGATGTTGCCTCTCCAAGCAGTATTGACATAAAGAACTAGGAATGCTCACCGCCGGTAAACAAACTGGGTCTGCCGGGATAGCATTCTGATCAGAGATTTGTTTGGTTTGCGTGTCATCTATCTGTATGGAAACGAATGTAATCAGAGTCAAAATATGTGGTTTTGTTAAGGGGTTCCTACACTGGTTCGTCTTTCCTCTGCCTTTGGAAGAGCAATCCTTTTTAAGAAGATTACCTGTCAAGATGACAAGTCTCAAAAGAAGTTTTGCCATCGAGTTCATTCTGAGATGGAATTGATGCGTCGCCTTCTGACGGACAGCCATTTATTAATATTTTATTGAATTTTAATTGCACGGGAATCTCACACGCATGAGCATCTGGTCCTTTATTTAACACGCCAACGTTGTTTAACGTATCTTCCACGAAACCGTTAATCAGGTGAATGACAGCAGTCATGGAGAGAAACATATATGCTTATATTTTATTTTTTTCTGCTGTTGTCCAACATAGTGCACGTTCACTTCCCTTATTATGTTCTTCAAATGATCTTTATTCCTCTGTCTCTCTGATGAGTTTCCGTGCGGTGTAGCTGGCACAGCTGCTTGTATTGTTTTGCAGCAACAACAGATATTAATGCATTTCAGAGGAGATCGTAACCTCTCCATTCCCCTAACAAATGTGAGTAACTGTGGTATTATTATTATTTGCACACTTTGTATTAAAATGTTTTTCAGAGCTGAAATAGGACACACAGTTACAGAAGATGGATGGATGGACCCCACTAGAATATTCTAGATTTTACACACAAAGAACAGAAACTGCACATCCTAGTTGTAAAAAGCCAAAAACAACAGCAACAAACAACAACTGAGGCTGAATCAGATATGAGAAATCGGCTGCCTGATAAATCACGCAGTGTGATGTAGGTACGCACTTCTGTGGTAGATTTGGCCAGAAGGCACGTGAAAGTGGTCAAAATATGTGCCGTATAGTATAATACAGAAACTGTTCATTTCACCTATTTGGATGTCTGCTCCTGACATGTCTTGAGGCTGCGCTTCCATCACGCTGGAAAGAGGGCTGAAAGAAAACTCCCCTTCTCCTTGTTTCCATTTGTGCTCTTATTTTTATAAGTTAGCACTAACATTACAATATTCCACAGGATTCATTTTTTTCTAGGTTCGGTTAGGATTTTGAATACCCGAGCGATGTCCCTATGTAGTGACATTTAATGTTGCTTAAGCTGTTAAAACTTGTGAATATTCTTCCAATTTCCCATAAAGCTTTAAACTGCTAACTTCTAATGCAGCAATATACAGTACTGCCTAGCCAAAAAAGCCACCGTTTGAATTTAAATCAGCAAGTACTTAAGGCCAATGATTGGATCATTATTACAGCCCTGCAACTTTATGCAGCAATACAGTGAAGTCAGCTGAGTGCCTGAATCTACTGAATGGCAGGTTATCCCACCAAAGGATTATTTCTTCTCTAATGGCATGGGCACATTCCAAGATGACAATGCCAAGATTCATCAGGCTCGAACTATGAAAGAGTGGTTCGGGGAGCATGAGGAATCATTTTCACACATGAACTGGCCATCACTGGGTCTTGACCTTAACCCTATTGGAAGTCTTTGGGATGTACCGAAGAAGACTTTAAAGAGTGGTTCAACCTATCATCAACACAAGATCTCAAGGAGAAATAAATGCAAATCTGGATGGAAAAAAATGTTGCTAATGCACATGGAAACAATGCCATAATGAATGTGCACCGTAATCAAAGCTAAAGGCGCTCCAACAAAATATTAAAGTGTGTGGCCTTTTTTTTGGCCAGGCGGTGTGTCTCTTCAACTGCGATCACCAAACTCCTTTGACTTTCTTTAAATTTTTTGTTGCATGACAATCTTTCTAGTCATCTGCAGATTTATCGAGCTTATTAAATATGCTGGATCTTCATTGCTCTTGTAGAAATGCTTCTGTAGAAATGTAGAACATGACATGGCCATGATTTTGGGTTGCTCTGAGTACAGCGATCCAGCTAAAGACCAAGTACCTCTCCATTATTGCTACAAAATCCTGTATCTATGTGTATAAAGTACAATACCTTGGGTGTTATATTCTGTTTATGTTTTTTTCACCCAGCTTGGAGTGGCCCATAAACCCTGACCTAGGTCTCCCCCCTCAACACATGGCACCCACGCTGACTTCAATATGTGTGCTGTCAGCCATTCAGTATTTTTTTCTACAGGCTGTAGGGATCATTGAGCGGAGTTACACGCCTGGAGAAGAAACTCCATTCGCTCAATTCCACCCACGGCCTTGTAGGTGCCCAGTTAAATGGTAAACATTGCTGCAGAGCAGTGTTTCCCAACCTGGTCCTTGGGGACCCCCAGACAGTCCACATTTTTGCTCCCTCCCAGCTCCCCCCCAGACAGTCCACATTTTTGCTCCCTCCCAGCTCCCTGCCAGACAGTCCACATTTTTGCTCCCTCCCAGTTCCCTGCCATACAGTCCACATTTTTTCTCCTAGTACGGAGCTAGAAAGGAGCAAAAACGTGGACTGTCTGGGTGGTCCTCAAGGACCAGGTTGGGAAACACTGCTGTAGACCAATGAGATGAAACTGAACCCAATCATTTAGTCCACAGGAAGAAACACGGGCCAATCTTGCATTCTCCAGCTAGGCTTATTGGCAGCCTTTAGTTTTTAGTTAACTGACTTGTCTTTTGTTTTTTGGGGGATGTCACGTTCTTGGGGTTTCATGCTGTCTGCTGCCTTCGTTGTGTTTTCAGCGAGAGACTATCGATGGACATAAGAGGTATATAATATGCTGTACCAGAGATCTAGCTGGCCAACTGGTCTTTCCACACCACAAGCCTGATGAATGCCAACAATATTAAGCCAACAATTAGTGACAAATGCATTACACCAACACCTGGAGGATTTACTGTACCAAAAATCCGGCTGACAAATACCACAAAAGCATTTTTTTCATCCTTCCTTTGAAGAGACTGCTCATTCCACATTCTTTTTGGATTTTCAATAAATTCAGCCAGCCTTATAAACTCTTAGAACACTTTGTAGTTAGAAAGAAAAACACATTATACGGATTTATTGGTTAATCCATCGGTAACAAGGTGACACTAAGGATTATAATTGGCAAAAGTTGTAGGAATAATATGTAATTCTGAATACAAGATAAATCCTTATAACCCAGTTAGTCATTTTCAGTCAGAATATAATCTTTATATTTTAATAGTCACCTTTCATAGGAACTTAGTCCCGTGCTGGGTTGGGTTTTATGTTTTACCATAAGACATGTACTTATATGTTTGCAATCATATTTGTGTCCAATCAGTTGTGCACCTATTAATTTCTTTATGAATCCCCCTTCCTCATTTAGCATGTGTTTTGCATGTGATTATGGCTGTTTATTTGCCTTGTGAACAATATCGCACGATATCTGGCCATTTCTTTGTGGGATTCATGTATGTTTACCAGCGCCGTAGAGTACATTTGTGTTTACATATCTCGGAGGCTAGAGTCAGTCTGCAAGCCCATATGTTGCTATTGTGTTTCATTGTGAGTTCAATATGGACGGTTTGAGGTTGACCCGAGGGGAGGGGGGGGGGGGGGGGAAAGACCTCAACCCACAAGGAATGTTCTTCAGCGTCACTCTAAACCGCAAGCTGTCAAAAAAACAGAACAATATGGAATGGGAAGCAAATATCGGAGGTGGGGATTTCAAAGTAGACAAAGCATTCCGGATTACATTCACAGCCACATATGCCATTTGATCTCTTTTGAAGACAATCGTTTTTGTTAATCAGATACATTTTTAATAACCCCCCTTGCTTTTAATAATCCCCAACCATATGGGGTTTTGATGGTTTACCCTTTTTTATATTGACCGTAAGTATCCGGCTGGGCAATATGGAAAATGTACATATTAATTACAGCGCAGGATATTAAACCTAAATGTATGCTTACCATATACGGTTAAGCAGGACGGGGACAGATACAGTCAGTGTCTGCCGGTTCATGAGCTCGTGCACGAAGACGTAATGCTTTTAGCACATTGTCAGAGAGCTAGGACCTAGATTCTAGGTGTTACGGTCCATTATCAAAATGACACAAAACCATGAAGATGATGTGATCTGAAAACTTTTATATTCTTCTCCATTATTCTTTGCATAAGGCAAGCACGTGACTGGAATCTATTCGTTAATTATAACATTTCCCGGTATTTTGACTGAAACACAGGTTTTGTTTTTAAACCTGCGCAATATATATATATATATATATATATATAACTTCAGTGAATTAACGAATCCTCCTAGCATAAGCACACGCAAACGTCATAAAAAAAGCCTTATATTTGAGACTGGCGGTGAATGCTTTTTATGGTAAGAACCCTTTCGCTAATTTAATTACACAACTGCACAGCTCGCCTCATGAATATTTAGCCGCTAGTGCCCGGAGTCGCGAGCCAAATGAATACAGACTAGGTGATTTGCCGCGAGACCCGTCGCGAGCCGACTGCCCACCTCCCGCGAGTCGCGCGCGCTCTCGCGGAGGAGGCAGGAGCGGGAGCGCGCGAGCATCAGTGCTTCACTGCATGGTGGCTACCAGCCCGCGGAGGAGAGGGCGGTCCAGGCCCGGCTCTGTGCAGGGACCGGTCCCACATTATTAGAGCGCAGGGATCCGCTGAGAAGGCCGGGGAGAGCTAGAGAAGAACAGAAGGAGAGAGAGAGAGAGAGAGAGAGAGAGCACTTCAGGCATCTTCCATCTCCTCCAGCCAAGCCAAAGCTGAGGGAATTGGCAGGGGAACATTGGCCAGAAACGCATGAAAAAAAAATAAATAAAAAAAGAAAATGAAAAATGAGGAGTTAACATAATGAAAAAGGGACAGAAATATGCCAAGAATGCAATGACAAGAACCAACACATTTTGGCTTTCCTCTGTCACGGGCGGGCTTCTTTGTTTCCGGAAAGAAAAGCGATTTCAGAAATAAAGGGGGAATAAGGGTATTAGAAATACAGGGCTGCGGCCGGGAATACACTGGGACGTTGCGGGGATAGGGCGCTCCTCAACAACGTCGCCATGGAGTCGCCGAAGCGAGTTTTCCGGCTCTGCGTGGATGAGTCTGACCTGGTGTCATCAGTGTAATGGAAGTCCCCCCCGTCCCCCCATGCCCCCCCGCAGCAAGGGCTCGGCGAGTTCACCACTGGTTATTTATTTATAGAACCTGTTTAATGCACAAAGTGGATTTTCGGTTCTTCTTTAATGACCAAGGCACGGTGAATTTTATTCAAACCGGGAGGTAGCGTCCCTGCGCGAAATAGCGCACCATAAAGTTTATGAAAATATGACAAATCTCCGTGACTCATACGGCAGCTCTCGATCCGACTTGCAGATTCTCCTTTGCCAGTAATTTTTTAATCATTTATTTATTTATTTATTTGTCTTCTTTGTTTGAAGACCAAACCAAACGTCGTGAATGCGCGATCCCGGGCGCGGAGCGGACGGGGGGAGTCCTGCTCCTCATCCTGCCACCGGGGCCGCACGGTGGCCAGCTTTTGGCCAGCGCGGGACAGCCGGGCCGAGCCAAGTGAACAATTAGGCAGGTGCTAATGATGACGTCTCCGGCGCGCCCCCGCGGGGCTCCCCATCGCGCGCCAGCAAACTGTTGCCCCCCTCCACGGCATAGCGAAGTCGCTGCCCCTCTCCGGCTCCAGCTGCCTCCTTTACAGCTTTTTTTATACACGACTTACTTGTCATTTTCAATTTCTTTTTTGAACACATTGTTCTGCAGAAACGTGCTCTTTAGTCACGAACTAGCTTTCAGTAATTATTTTCAGATTCTTATTCTCACCTTTATTATTATTTAATTTCTGAATGCACTGATGTTTTTTCCTCAGGAGAGCTTAATCCCCCATTTTTGTTCTCTGTATCGGTTGTATCGTTTATCAGAGCTGGGGGAAATGGATATAGCGAATCCCTTAAATGAACAGCAACGGACTGTCAGAACTGCACAATTAATGCTGCCTGTTTTTTTTAAATATTGTTATTAAAAATGAATACAGTTTCTTTGGTCCTGAACTTGCAAAACTTTCTGCTGGTGTCAATTTAGAAATATCTACTCTTTGCAAGGTCACTGAATTAAAATGTTTGCATATTTATGACCCGGGATAATGCAGAAACAGCACATATGTATTCGGAAGCCGTTTGAGATACATGCTTTTTATGCTAGTGTCACAACAATGCTGCATCTCTCTGGGGAATACAAGGGCACAAGGTTGGATACACCCTGGAATGGACACTAGTCCATTTCAGAACCCTCATATATATATATATATATATTCACATTCACATAGATTCACACAATAGGGACAATTTAAAGTAACCAAGTCCCCTAGATAGCATGTCTATGGAACGTGGGCGGAAACTGGAGCAGGCGAGAGGAAACCCACATAGACAGGGGGAAGGATATTGAAAACTCCAGGAATGGGGAGAGAGAGTCAGATCTGAGACCGCTAAGCCTCCATGGTGCGCGGCAGCGAAGGTCTGGCTACGGACCGCGACGCGAAGGCAGGAGACGGACGAAAAAAGCAAAACGCCACCAAGACGCAACAGTTACAGAGCAGGCCTTTGATGGAGGATCACGCCCAAGGGTCAGGCCGGAGTCACCAGGCTAGTCTGGCTGTAAGCTCCCTCCCTTCTAGTGAGAGGACATGGATATGGTTGGCGTGGGGGGGGGGGGTGAGCTTTGAAGCTGAGTGCCTCCCTGCAAATTATTTTGATTAGACACATAGCTTCCCTGAGAGAGTTTTAATTATCAGCCGGCTTCTCTACCCCCACATTTTACTCTCCCACATCTGATCTCCATTCCAGGCCCCTGATGTTCCCTATCTCCCCAGCCCTGCCTTTGTCTGCTATTGTCGCCTCCTCCATCCTTTGTTACATGGCAACGGCGGAATCCAAGGCTAAGCGTCGCCGTGGTCACGTTCTCATGAGCTCCATCAGCCGTTCCTCCTTGTTACTTTTGGTGCCACTGCCATTAATAGCCCTAGTGGGAACAAATAAGGAATAAAGTGTGAGTTCTGCCATATTGCCGTCAATTACCGTCAGCGGCTGTAATTATTACCCATTACGAGGTGACAGCCTTATGTCAGGCAGGCAGTGGTGTGCCAGGCTGATGAGATTTATGTTTGGTGTAATAAGGCTTCGGTGTTGTTCAGCTGTCCCGCCCGGCATGATGAAGGGCCATTCTACACCAGCGCTGGCATTGAGGGGGTTCCCCGTTGCCAAGACGCCACAGACTTTCCAAGAAGAACTCGGCAGAAGGTTAAGGAGCCTGGAGAGTTCAAGAGTGCAAGGGAAAAGGATTTCGTTCACTTACCAGGCAGCCAGGCCACCAGATATTTACCGAGCTGATTCAGATTTTGTTTTTTGACTGATGTCACACTAATATTTGATCTCAGGGGGGTTTGAACTTACAACCTTCTGGATATAATTCAATATCCTTAACTATTATAGCACAGTGTTTCCTAGAACTGTCAACATCTTCTCATTTATCATGTTAAACCAATTATCAGACACTTTAATTAAATGAGAAGAAAGGATTTACAGTCCAATTTATACCGCTATGTAACTTGAAGTTATTTAAATTAATTGTCTTGCTTAGGGTCATAATCATCGATGTCCCTAATTGGACATGAACTTCCTGTTTATGTATCGAGTTCATCAGTCACTCAGAAACTTCAACACTTCAAAACTTCAGACGTCGCGTGACGACGGTGCTGAAACCGACACCATGGTAGGGAGATGTTTGCTTCTACTTCGGGTTTATTTTTGGGCAAAAGGTTTACTTTGCCTGCGATCTTCAGCCAGCTTTGCTGGGGAATCGCTGTCCACTTCAGCAGAGCGCTCCCCGGGACGTCTCAGGTCCTGGTACTGTTGGAGCGGCAGTCCGGAGATCAGGAAATCAGGACGGTCCGGTCGCCTTCGGCTCCGAACAGAGGCAGATAAGGGGTCAATGCGATGAGCAGGTTTAAAATTTCACTCAGCTTTGTCCCCGGCTCTGTTTTGTGTTCTCATTTTGCAATCTCCTGTGTTGAGAAAGGATTTAGCGACATCCAGAACACAGACAAAAAAAGCACCCCCCCCCTCCACCCACCCCAAGGGCCCCCACTCTCCAGTGGCTTAGCTGCTGAAAAGCTGTGTGTTAAGAGTTTGGCAGTGATTCTGGTGAAGCCCCCGGTTAGGGGCCGCGGGGAGCAGTGGTTTTAGCTTTCCAGGGCTGTGTTCACAAACGTGCCAGTCAGCTTGGGGGTGGGGCGGGATGAATCACCATGCTGACTGGGGGGGGGGGCTGCTTAGGGGCAGGGCAGGAAGCTGACAGGGAGGTGGCCCCACACAGTCAGGCTGGAACACACAGGAAGGCCTCGGCGGCGTCCTGCAAATAGGTGGCAAGCCATGGACTGAGCACTATTGCCCTGACGACGTGCATGCAGGCTTAATATTCCTCGGGGGGGGGGGCTCAATCACCGGCAGCTGGGAGCCAGAGAGTCACCGGCCGTTTATTAAGCGAGAGGAGGAAGTGGAGGAGGAGGGTCCAGCCAGGGGGGCGAGCGACGGCAGCACCAGGCTAGCAATCTGCAGCGGCGAGACATTTTTTGGCGCTTAAGTAAGCCGCGGACACACGGAGGCGGGGCACCAAAGGGGGTGCGGCGCGCACGGCAGTTACCGCACCGGCTCTGCCTTAAATAAGCCGGCTTTAATTGGCTGAGCGCTGGGAATTGCGGCCAGATGTAGAGTTGGCTTGCCGGGACCACACAGGCACGCTTGCTCACAGCGAATGCTGCGGGGCGACACATAGGGGGGCGCGGGGAGGGGCTATTACTGCCGGTTCCGGCGCCTTTTGAAGCTCGCTGCCCCATCGTCTTGGCGGCCTGCGAGCCCAGTCCACCGGCAAGTCAATCATTGGCGGACGTCCCGCTGGAATGGATGCTGACTCGAACTGTGATTGTTTTTCTCCGTGCCGCCCCTTTAAATAAGTGTGAGAATGTCCATCCATCCAGCTTCAAACCGCTTATCCCAGTCAGCGTCATGGGAGGACCTGGAGCCAGTCCCAGGCAGCACAGGGCACAGGGCAAGGGTACATCCTGGACAGGATGCCAGTCCATCGCAGACCACACACACACACACACACACACACACACACACACAGTCACACAGGCGATTCAGAGGTGCCCATTAGCGTAGCCACATTCCTCTGGACTGCGAGAGGAATCTGGAGCACTAGGAAGAAACCCACAGGCCGGGGAACAACGGGAGATATTTCCAGTCTACAGTCACTACGCCTTATACTGCAGCGTAATCCAGAAACCCAAGGCTTATAAATAATAAGGTCGAACATACAATAGCACACTTATGGCCAGATCGGGTATTGGGCATGAAGGCCTCGCCCCGGCGGAGAAGCCCTTTGGAGTTTGTGGGTGACACGGTGAGAAAGCTGGACCGTGACACTCTCAGGTCACTCAGCAGGCAGAGGTCAAGGAGACAGGGGCCACCCCGGCAGAGGGTGGGCAGCACTGGTCACGATGTCACCGCGGGTGAGTGACGCAGGGTTCTGGGGTCAGGCGTGGGCCGTGCGCCAGGCAGGGAAACGCGAGGACATGGAGGAAGATTCCATCCCTGAGACTCGCCTCTGGCAAACGACAGCGAGAGTCCCGCTACTGGGCCGGCAGGACAAAGCCCGAGGCCGGTAAGAGTCCTGCTGCCGGGCCGGCAGGACAAAGCCCGAGGCCGGTAAGAGTCCCGCTACTGGGCCGGCAGGACAAAGCCCGAGGCCGGTAAGAGTCCCGCTGCCGGGCCGGCAGGACAAAGCCCGAGGCCGGTAGTCTCTGCTACAGCGCCGGGCGGCAAAGGTCCGGCGTGATTCACATGAGCCGCGGGCCGGTTTAAGAGCGAGGGAAGTGCTGCTTTGTCCCCCTAAACAGACCAGCGGTGTGTTCCAGGGAGGACCACACCTGACACCGGGGGGGCAGGTGAATGATGTCAGTAAGGGGAGAGCGGTGCTGGGGCGGGGTGGGGGGGCACTGTCAGTATTGGGTTTCTGTCATTCAACGCCTGTATACTCCCAAACAGGGGCTTCTTATCTGCTGGAAAAAAAGAGGTAAGAAAGGGACAAAAAAAAGAGAAGAGAGAGAGATTTGAAATGGGAGACAGGCCCAGCTGTTGGTCTGGCTTTTCCTTTTCTCTCTCCCTCTCTCTTTCTCCACATCCCTCGCTTTCCCCCACAATAGCTCAATGAGATGCTGGCCGATAAAGTCATCTGAAGGTATATTCAGACGCACATCTTCCATTTGTTGTGCTGTTTCCAGCCCTACGCCGCGCCACATGCCCGACTTAAATAAGGAACAACACAGATGTTAAAACGTGTGCCAGATTCTGTCAGGACTCAATAAATAGTCATGTTTCCCCCGGTCTCTCGCACATCAGTCAGTCTTTTATAAATTCAGTCACTGAGAGACGTCCAGTTGTTCCGCGGCGTCTGTTGCGTGCTAATTCTGTCCTTACAAACAACCCAAAACCCATCTTAATTTTTACTGTTGTTTTCCCTCCATTTTTAGATCAAGCACTGGCTGCTGGTCCGGCTAAGCCTGGCCACCCTGACAGCGATGTTCCCCCCGTCGCACAGACCACTGTCACTCACCGAGCGAAGCCCCCGGATAAGCGTCAGTCCCGGTGGCCTGATGTCCCCGTCGAGGAAGACCATGTCCTTTGCTAAGTCATCATATAGTGTCCCTCAGACATGTCTCCCATCCCGCTATACAGTACCCGTTTCTCTAGCTGCGACCTTAATGAACTACCGATGTGCATATTTCACAGCATATTTTTCCAAATGATTTCATTTTAAATGTGGTTTTAATAAAACTACAGTGTGTACTGGCATAATCAACCTCCGGTCTCCGGAAAAATTCAAATACGTGTCGTGATTTTTACTCAGAACTTCCTTTTCGTTAATTAGGCTTTCTTTGATTGCTAAAAACTACTGAGTCAGATGCCACATTTATTGCTGATTATTAGCCACAGTTTAAAATGAAAATTGTTACTTTTTTGTTAAGCAACAAACAAAAAAATCTCCTTAATTTTTCCCTGAAACAAACTAGAAAATTACCATTATTAGTGTAATCAGTTGCAATATTGATGCAAAATTATTTATCCGTATATAGGCCAATGACGGTGTTATAGTTAAAAATACACATATATACTATTTGAGTCTAAAGGATAAAAGTAAAACCTAACTTTTTCCAGTGTGCATATGAAAATTTAATTTAATTCAGAATTGCCTAGAAATATTTAAAGCATGTCAGTCAAGGAGTAGGACCCAGGTTAAAAATGACTGTTTCAGAAAAAAAATGAAAAGTAAATGTTTATAAATTAGGTGATTATAAAACACACCGGCAGGCTGACATCCTGAGCAGCTCTTTCACCCTCGAGCAAACAAACAAGAGACTCTGGAGAACTTTGCACTCTCACAGCAGTAATCAACTAATATTTCCCAATCAGCCACTTATAATCGGGAGACAGCCAATTATTCGACAGTGATGAGGTTGATGCTACCATTCGGGTCGGGGCTGATATGGGCCCTGACAGAGTCTGAGCTCCACACGGATTTTGTCACTAGTTAAAAATAGTTTCTGTGTTGTTTATTATTTTCTGCCTTCGGTGGATATCACACCTGAGGGTAGTGTGGCTCGGGCTGGATCATGTAGTCTGTTTGGGAGCATGACTCGGTAACTGCGGATACGTCGGGCCCTTGCTGGCTGAAGGTCGGGGGGTAACTGCGGATACGTCGGGCCCTTGTTGGCTGAAGGTCGGGGGGTAACTGCGGATACGTCGGGCCCTTGTTGGCTGAAGGTCGGGGGGTAACTGCGGATATGTCGGCCCCTTGTTGGCTGAAGGTCGGGGGGTAACTGCGGATATGTCGGGCCCTTGTTGGCTGAAGGTCGGGGGGTAACTGCGGATACGTCGAGCCCTTGTTGGCTGAAGGTCGGGGGGTAACTGCGGATATGTCGGGCCCTTGTTGGCTGAAGGTCGGGGGGTGTGCCATCGTCAGTCGGCCGGCATGGACAGCTTCTCCTAGTCAGCGTTGCCCGAGCCAGCTCCCAGGCTCAGACTGAAGTGCTCTGTGGTGAGGGATGAGGGGAGCGTGGGGGGGGGAAGCAGGGAGAGAGAGAGAGAGAGAGCGTGAGACAATGTTCTGCCCTCAGCCACTGTCAGAATGTGCAGCAGGCCACTGAAAAACAGGAAGCAGTTGCAGTCTGGTTACACTCCCTGGAAGATGCAGAGGTCGCCGATTTCTGCAGCTTAAATAACTTAAAGGCACTTATACTATCTGTTTGCATAATATGGCAAATACATATATAGCACTTTACCGCAGTCTGATAGTTTCCAAATCCTACAAACAACTTAAACCACCAACCACCAGCCCTACACAGAGCCTCTGAAATAACCCTTGACAGAGGGCAGCCAGCATCATTCAGCCAGCTCCTCGGCCTGGCTAAGGAGGAGCCATTTGTCCTACAATGACTAAACAGCAGTGAGGACAAGGTGGCTGATACAAAACGAAACTGACATTGCAGCTTAACTAACGAAAGCAGGAGCTGCCGTCCAAGTCAATTCATTGGTTAGGTACAATTGAGAAAGTGAGGTAATCACCTGTGCCCCCCCCCCCAAAAAAAAATATAATATTCCATAATTAAGACATATTGCAGGCATAGGCAGTTTTGGGAAGGTGACTTTTGAAACTTTTGAAATGTAATTGTTTACCAATTACTAGTTACTGATAAAAATGTAATAAGTAATGTAACTAAATTAATTACTTTCTCAAAGTAATGTGATCAACCACAGGATGTGAACTGATAACCTACCGATCACAGGTACATAACCCACAGAGTCTGCCATGCCAACACTGCTCTGCCAAGCATGGGATGTGAACTGATAACCTTCCAATCAAAGGTGCCTAACCCACAGAGTCTGCCATGCCAACACTGCTCTGCCAAGCACAGGATGTGAACTGATAACCTTCTGATCACAGGTACCTAACCCACAGAGTCTGCCATTCCAACACTGCTCTGCCAAGC
>JAODKM010000048.1:6641960-6662165 GCA_026780845.1 Petrocephalus sullivani | reverse complement strand
GTGGATCTCCCCCTGCTGTACTCTGGGGAGTCTTGGGTGCGAATTTGACCCCCCTTGGGTCTCCTTGGTGATATGGCCGACTCGTACCTTCAGCGGCCATAAAACTAGGAATGTCGGAGTGTCCATGGGTGTGTGATCCTACATGTACCATTTGTACATCGCACACCGGAAAAACGCCGAATCTGTCAACTTTAAAAAAATTACTTTTATTTTCAAGAACCGATAAAATCATGGCAAGTATTTACAAATAATTAAATCTCATCTCACAGTACAGGTACATAAAACAAATTCACAAATGACACTCACTTAGGAGAAGAGACCCACATATCTGATTGAGCTACCGTCCCATTTCTTTGCAGGTATCAGGGTCCAAGAAGCCATGAGGCCCCCTGTAAACGGAACCACTCAGATTTCACTTATAAAACCCTGAAAAGCGACCAGCAAGTAACCATTACAAACTGGATATGTAATGATATCGACAATAACGATATAAACCTGAAAAATAACTCTAATATTAAAGTCACAATATCCAGTCTGGACAATTCCAAAATCAAAACGCGGTAAAAGAAAAATCCAGTGATTTGACATCTTTGGCAAACTGGCACTCCTGTAAATACATTCAAATATTCAGACAGCACACGACACAATGAATGAACAACAAATCCGTCTTCAACAAATTACTAGGATACTAGAAAGACTAGAAAATGTAAGAAAAACGTACAGTTTTCTTAAGGAAGCATTTGTTTCACTGAATATTATTTTCCATTGTTGTATTACTCATTTAAAGGCATTTTACTATGTTCTGCTGTTCGACTTTAGTCTTCTTGAAACAACATGACACTTAAAACATTTTAGGCTTTGGTGGATCCTCACATTTCTGTTTCGACGCGTTTCCCTTAACGGAGCGTGTCAGGCAGTTTAGAAAAACTGTTCTGTATCCATCGCATGATCATCTTTGCTTCAGATAGCTGGTTGGAGATGATGATTTCCCTACTGTTGGCAGAGAGATGCGCTGCAGAACTCAGGAAATCCAGTGACGCTGGTCAGAAGGTGATATCTCACACTACTACTTGGCTAGCGTTCAGTCTTCGGCTACAATTGGTGCTCCTGATGATGGTGAACGCGAGGTGAGGAGCAGCTGGCCTTTTCACAATGATGCACTTTCACTAACAGCATAGCGCCTAATTTCATACCCAGAAAAACTGGTCATAAACAGCGGCAAACATTTCAAGTGACGTAAGTCCAGATACAACTGAAGAGCAAATTTTTGAAGCTCAATCAGTCCACGTGAAAATTTCTGTTTTGGAAATTTAACAGGAGTGTTTACATTGGATTACACAAGACTGAGTGAGTTTTGGTTCCCAATAGTGTAATATATGAGGAGGAAGCCTGAATTCAGCTCATTCAAGGTCTCATCTCAAAAACAACCAAAAATCGATTGAATGAGTTTTGAAAATGAGTTCTTTAATTAATAGCTGGCTGATTGGCAGCCAATTAGAAACATGAAGAAAATTCATGTTTATTAGGACTTGTTGAGTTAGCTTAGCACTCTAGTGATGTTTTCAACGGGATCGACTGTGTCTGAATGCTGATCAAACCTGGCTGTGTGTGTGTGTGTGTGTGTGCGTGTGTGAGAGAGAGAGCGTGAATGACAATGGAGCTCAAATCACCCGTCAAAGAGGAACCATCTCATTTGTTAATGGTTTCATCCATTTTTTATTTTGCTGTTTACCCAAGGATACTGACTAAGCTGACCAAAATCACGGCCTGCGTATGCATTTGAACTTACTGCCTGTTCAATAATTCAGCTGATAGGCATTTTCATATTCTATGAATCCCTATGCAGCCTTCAGGACTCCGAATTTAAATATGTCTAATGCCCCCATCTCCAACACTGTAATCATATTTCACAGGGGAATGGAGCACTTTAGGAAAGGTCAGGGAATCCGATCAGCGGGTGGTCGTAATAGTCGTAATCCCGCGGGTGGGGGTAGGTGTCCCCGGGATGCAGATGGGGGGAGGGCATATCTGATGGGATTATGGTGGAGCTGGGGGACATGATGGGGTAGTTCTGCTTCCTGGGAAGGTTTGCAGGGTCAATGTCCCATTGAGGACAACAGGAAAGGTTCTGCGTGTTCTCCAGTGAGCCTTATTCCAGGTTCTACCTATAATACCCCAAATATAACCAATGGATTTAATTGGGGGGTGGGCCATATCTCAGTGGGTAGCCGTGTACCCTCAGTTCAGGGTTTGAATCCCACCAAAGATCCTGTGTACAGCATGGCAAAGGAGTGTGCTTAACTATAAATCATTTCTGTTCAGATAGATTGTGTGTCGCTTTGCATAAACACACAAACCACAAACAATTCATGTCAGAAGAAGCCAAAGAGAGATCTCAGAGACCCATTCACTGTCTTAACATGCTGCATAATCTGCAACATTAACTGCTGAGGACTCTGCAAAGCAGAATATCACCGTGAGCAGCTTTCAGGCCTGTCCTGTGACTAGTGGGATCCGTGTCTAGTCATCGACCTGCGTACTTCCGAGTCCGAGCAACTTCAGGAAACGCAAATCTCACAGAGTCTACAGGATGCTGCAAACTATAGTGGTCTACGGGGTGTTTTGGCGACCGTGAAGAAGCAGTCAGAAAAGGCACTGTCCTCGATTGTAGCTGGTGTACCTCAGGTTGATAATGCCTCTCGAAAAGGTATAAGGATAAGTTCACCACAACACCGCAGAGAACTCTAAGGTCATTTTTTTTAGAGTTGCATCCAAGCAACTTTGGGTTAATAAAAACAAGTCAAGCGTTTACACAAAACAGGTGGGGAAAATACCACGTTTGCACTCCATCCCATTCCAGAAATCCCTAAAATCGAAGTATAAATAAAATTTTATTCACTCTCCTTGAAGGAGAAAACTGATCTGTGCCATATTAACCTCGGTCAATTCAAACAACATGTGACATTATCAAGGGTTTAAAAAAAACAAGAGAATGTTATTCGAAACACCAAGACAGTGCCTAACAGAAGTCATTCTCTAAAATCATTCTCTCTGCTTAATTCTGTACAACAGTGGGAATCTTTCATGTTAACCAAGAAATAGATTTTGTTTAGCCTATTAACCCAAAACTAAGTACCAAAACAGTGATTCTAACTAGAATTTTTTGGTCCAACTGGTAGGACAAGCCCTTTGCATCACTGCTTTATGACTGCAGGATTCAACCTGCCAGCAATCTTAGCTTCTCCGAGCACCTCTGCAAGCATGTAACACTCTTCCAGAACCAAGCAATCATCAGGCCTAGTCCTGTGGCTGGGATTATCTATCACCTGGCATAAAAATCAAACAATAATCTATTAACAAATGCTTAATCAGATCACCACATTGATTACTGTTTATTAAACGTTTAAATATATTAACCTCTTTTTCCATAAATAATTTTGTTACGACCAGAAGCGCGTAGGGATTATTTTACAGCCGCTCACCACGTGTGTCTGTGTATAGAAGACACCGTACCCCGTTCGCTGCTTTGCTCTTTTTGGGGTACGTCGTGACAGAGCATTTCGGCATGTAGTCAGACTACGTCCCATTATTTTTCCATACTGACTGTACACATTTTTAAATACATTGCTGTACATATATACTTTGTATTGTACGCTAACTAGCTTTCAGAAAAAAGAATACGTTCACCGGCACGACTCTTTTGCCACGCAGCTGCTTCGTTTCTTTTTTTTTGTTCCTCAATTTAGCACGTTAGCATTTCGCTCCACAGCTTGCATTGCAGTCCGCCATCGTCACGCTTTGGGGTATTGGGCAGGTGTGTCTGTCAAAGAGAGACTGAGACCCTCTTCTGCTCCCGTTTCTCATTCCCTCGAAGGACAATGACGGGGCTCTGACCTGAGTTTGAGACTTCCCAAAAACGCCTTATGGGAGAAGGACGATTTCTGCGACTCTCTTATGAGCGAGGCTCCCTCGGTCACCAGCCATCTCATCTTCTGTCCCTTTAGTCCATAATTAAATCACATTAGCTAAAGTCTAGATCTTCCACTGTGTATAAGATGTAGGACCCTTCCTCAGATTATCCGCAGTACAGAATAACAGCCAGGCGGGAGCTACCTGCCACTGCAACATCGCCAGTTTCACTGCAGGCTCGGGCTAGTGTCCTTAGTGTCAAGGAGATGAGTGCGCTGATGTTGTCCAGAACATTGAACAGATCGTATTATCCTCCCACATGGGGTTACAGGTGTCCTCCATCCAAACAGATATGCAATTTCAGAAGAAAAGTATTCGGACTTACAGTGCACCAGACCATCAGAGGTCTCAGTCTCAGCTGACAGGAGATTGTGTGCATGATTGTTTTTGTTCCAACTTTTCTTCTTAATTATTCAATCTATTCCATGGATTTTTTAATCTAGATTATTGTTCAAACGACGAAGTACATTCCACGACTTGAGATTGTTTTGTTTTTCTTTTTACTTTTTATCTCATTTAATTCAGGGATTCCAAAGCTGGTGAAATTAAAATATTACGGAAATCTCTAGCCTCTCCAGTGCTGTGGACCAATCAGACAAGGAGAGTTGTTTGTGAAATCCAGCAGTAAAAAACTCTTGTGCATTTTTATTTTGGAAAGCAAAATATTCAGCACAGATCAACCTGATGATAATCCCAGCTGTAAAACTGGAATCTGGCAACAGCCTCCAAATTCTATGAGGGTTTATTGAGCCCCATCAAGCTTAAAGAGGGCCGTCGCCAACCAGATCACTGCACTTCACCTCCAGCTATAGGCCACTCTGATTGGAGCATTGACACGGATGGTTGATGTGGCATTCCATTTGTTTGGGACAAAGGAGTAAGGCATTTGTGAAGTCAGATTATGAAACTCACAATCTGGAAAAAAATTGTTCGATTTGTTTGAAATGGTCACCAACGCACATAGTCATTCATATATCATAATGATGGATACTTCTGGAAATATGGGTTTTCATACACATCTCAAAAGTCATCAATAAAATCATTGATTGATCAAAAAGCATGACTTGTTCTTGATGGCTGCGTCCTGTGTTGAATTCGCACGCGTCCTTGTGGAGCTGACTTGATATGACGTTTCACGCGCTGCCCCCTGCCTGTGATCTTATGCATCGCCTCATCCCTGCACACACTTTCCTGTCTCAGTTCAGCACCATGACAGTGGACTGCGTCAGGAGTGGTGAGGGTTAAGTGATTAGTCTCTTGGCCTCATCATAGTATTCACCTCCCCCCACTCTGTAGGTGGTGCTGTGCAGGGCCACACCAGTGTTTTCCTTCCCCATCCTCCTCCTCGCTCTCCTTCTCTGGCACTGTCTCTTTGGGTGTAGGGGTATCAGTGGCGATCATAGGCAGTAGCAGTGGTCGCAGGACTAGGCCCCCTAGTGGCCGCACTGTAGTAGTATGGTGAGCCTGGGGAAGAAAGGAGACACGGGAGTCAGTCCAGTAGTAGGCCAGGCCAAAGTGAGCCAAGCTAATATAGCACATTAATGAGCCCTCCACTTATTACACTTCCTTCATATCACCATAGTAACCGACATGACCTCACATGTCCCTCATACGTATAAAGCTATAATAACAATACACATACCTGACACCAGGGGTACACACAAGAACACAAGAAACCCATAAAAGTAGCTTGTAAAATCAATTTACCAGCATCAAGCCAGTAAAGGTAGTAAAAAAAATATTCATAAATGGACACTGTAGACAGTTATATTACCAAAAAGCCTGTTTGTGGGTCATTTTTAAAGCAGTTTCTGAAAACCTTTCAAATGTAAAATACTATCAATGAGGCACATAATTAAAGCCATAAAGATTTAACTGCATACATTCTGTGTTTGAGGAAAAAACATTGATTATAAACATATCATTGCCACTATATAAGCAAGAAGGTCGCCATCATCCTAACAGTCTCTACTTTAAGCAGAACAGAGGTGCGTAAATGTCCACTGCGGAAAGTCAACGCAGTGAGCACCAGAGGTGTGTAAGAGTTGCGTAAATGTCCACTGCGGAAAGTCAATGCAGTGAGCACCAGAGGTGTGTAAGAGCTGCGTATATTTCCGCTGGGGAAAGTCAACGCAGTGAGTACCAGAGGTGTGTAAGAGCTGCGTAAATTTCTGCTGCGGAAAGTCAACGCAGTGAGCAGCAGGGGCGGGAGGTGACAGATGCAGATGAGCGACGCTCCCTGTGCCGCTCACTGTGTAATGCCCCTGTTTTAGACCTGTTTGCCTCAGCGACCGCCTCTCGACTGCAGTACAAAGCAGGCCTTTTGTGAATGGCTGAAATGCCACTACCCCGCATGGAGTTAGTGGCCCTCGAATATTGAGAATGAAAGTAGGTAAAGGGCGCAGAGCTCTCAACCTGCCTGTAGGAGGCGACGAGGAGCATTGAGGAGCCCCGATTGGGGCGGGGTTACGCTGGAAGCTCGACGAACCGACACCAGGGAAATTCAATCAATAAAAACACACTCACAGAGTGAAAAAAACACTTTCCTTCATTAGAATGAGTGACATCAGAGGATGGAAGAGGATTAATTGTCATTGCCTCTGCATTTAACGCATATGTGACATAGCAGTGGGCAGGTCATTCAGCACCTAGGGGCTGGTACCTTACTGGTCGGGAAAACAAAACAGGCCACCGCTGCTCGATTAACTGTGCTGTCCACCAGCATTGTCACCTAATTGCCATTTGTGCTATTATTGCTACATACCCATGATTTAGCATTATTTACCACATATTTATTCAATATTCACTAATTCACACTATTCATGTGCAGCGCTGTTGCACCTATCACTGCGTAAATTCTAAAGCTCCCAACACATGTTTACTTTGTGTTTTAGCTCTTTCCTCGTCCTGTCCCTTTCTGCACTTTACAGGTATATGTAGCACTGGGGTCTGTGGAAGACCGCGAGACAGAGGCAGATAGCTAAAGCACGGAAAGGTGACGGTTTGTACACTAAGTAGGAGAGGGGCAAGAAGTACGGGAATCAATAAAAGCAGCTTGGGGGGAAATTGAGAGCGTCCGCCGTGACGCATGAGCGACTGTACGTCTGGATCCCATCCTCCCATCTACGTCTGTCAGCGCACTGACCCTTCCCCTCATGTCTGAAGTGGGGGAGGGGGGGTAACCATAAAAAAAGAGAGACCAGTGGAGCAGACATGGTGGAGAGGGAAGACGAGAAGGTGAGGAATAAGACATGGGCGGAGGTGGAGAACCCAGAGTCATCAGAGAGAAGCAGGAGTCTTTCACTTTCGGACATTTCTGAAAATGTACCAAGAGCTTGATTTTAAATCCATGAAATATCAGAGTAGCTAATCTAGAACTGGGGTACTCAGGAGGTGGACTCCGGTCCGCATCCAGACTCAAACACATTTTAATCTAGGCTGTCACTTACATCGGTACGCTAATTTAATTATCGTCCGAGCGAGTTTTCAATAGCGTTTTTAATATCAAAGGCCCCTGACCTAATGACAGATCTCTTCTATGACAGATGAGAAACAGAATGTGAGCTTATTACATACAACAGGCTTTACTGAGAGAGTGAAAATCCTGGAAGTTTGAAAGTAAGAATGCATGTCACCTAAGCACTTCCCTTATAGAGAGAATGTTCAGAACTTACTGGGACATGCCTGCCTTGTTATACAGGAAGTAGCACCTTGCATATATGTGGGCTGGCGCATTTTACAAATATTCAGATTGAACATGGCTGTCAGTATCCCAATGCAGGATTAACCCTCCAAGGCACCCATATAAGCAGCCATTGGAAAGCTAAATACCGTCTAGACACTCAACCGCTCATCTTTTCAGTCTGCCACAGCGGCAGAGGGCAAATGACAGCGGTCAATGACTGTGGTCCAAACTCTTGGGCATTTTATTCTCCGGTGATGCATCACACAGCTCAATAATTCATCAGCTCACATTCATATACATGGACAGCAAAACAGATATTTAAAAATGGGTCTTGCAGTACTCATATCATTTCACTGCACCTGGGACACCAACCTCTTATGCGGTATATGGCAATACCACAATATTTGTTTTGTTCAGGCAGCTCTCAAATGACATTATGCCGACTTAAGTAAATCCAGATTTACGCAAAACACGTCAGAGAAGTGCTAACGCAAAAGGCCAACATTTGCCTGCACGAGTACACATTTCATTTATTTATAACGTGTTGTTTACTATGTATAACTAGTATATTTTTTGGCTTATGTGTTTTTTGCTATAAGGTGTCTTGAATGGGATTGACGGGTGGTTAATCAAACACGTGAAATTTGACTTGCGTAAGCGTTTGAGGAAAGGGTTACTTGTGTTTTGACAATGAGCATGAAGCTCGTTACAGACCTGATACCCGGTTAGATCAGTGGTCCTCTTATGGCACTTACCTAAGAGGCCAGGGTTGGGAAACCTCCAGGACTCGTTGTATGTAGGGTATTGAGCGTGGGAGTAGGGGCCGTTGGAGAAGTCTCCACCTGGAAGAGATCATATGGCAAACTATGAGTTCCCAGGGAATCCCACTCAAAATTCAAATTGCTAAGTAGCTACAAGCACCTCTCATGGTCTTACACTCCTAGTTTGATGCTCACACTTGTCCCAAACAGGGATATCATTGTGTCCATCGCCTATTGCTCTCTCTGTCCACAGCATTCCTTCAGCTATACTCAGATGTCTCTGTCAATCTATAGAAAACCCACCAGCCTGTTCCTGCTTTGCATTTTCAGACAGAATACACGCCCCTTCCTCTCAATTCCTAACAAAGATTCGCTTCATTTACCCCCCTGGTGCTGTTCTGTCTCCACCTGTAGACAGATACATGTACCAGCCCCCTGTTCTGCACCGGCCCACCAGCTCGCGGTGCCTCAGTGACCCCAGAAGAAAGAGAAACATGGAGATGGCGAGTCGGTGGAGGAAGCAGCTGGAACGTAGTGAGGAAATAAGGAGGAGCAAAGATGTTCTCCAAAGGAGGATAACCAAACAAGGAGCATACCTGGAGATATGCAAGATCTCCAGCAGCAGATGAGCTTTTGAAAGGCAGGCCAGCGAGCATGTTTCCCTTCGGAGATGATGGGTTATAACCCAAAGCAACAGTACAGGTTTACAGTCATGTGAGAAAGAAATTACACTCAATTCAATTCTAAGGTTTATGTATCAAGACATGATAAAAAATCAACTGGTCCTTAGCAGGTCTTAAAATTAGGTAAATACAGCCTCAGATAAATAACAACACATGACATATTACACCATGTCATTAATTATTTAACAAAAACTAAGCCAAAATGCAGAAGCACTGTGTGACAAATTAAAGATTTAAGAGGGTAATGTGCTGTTAATGAAATGCACTTGATTAATCGATCATCAGCGAGTGTGACCCCCCTCTATAAAAGCAGAGGCTTTGGCAGTTTGCTGGTCTGGAGCATTCGGGTGTGTGTTACACAGTGCCAAGGAGGAAGGACATCAGCAGTGATCTTAGAGAAGCAATTGTTGCTGCCCATCAATCTGTGAAGGGCTATGAAGCCATTTCCAAACAATTTGAAATCCATCATTCTATAGTGAGAAAGATTATTCACAAGTGGAAAACATTCAAGACACTGTCCAATTTTTCCAAGAGTGGACATCCCAGCAAATTCACCCCAAGGTCAGACCATGCAATGCTCAGAGAAACTGCAAAAATCCAAGAGCTACATCTCAGACTCTACAGGTCTCAGTTGGCATGTTAAATGTTCAAGATCATGACGGTACAATTAGAAAAAGACTGAACAAGTATGGCTTGTTTGGAAGGCTTGCCGGGAGAAAGCCTCTTCTCTCTGAAAAGAACCTGGCAGAACAACTAAGGTTTGCGAAGTTGCATCTGAACAAACCGCAAGGCTTCTAGAACAATGTGCTTTGGACAGAGAAGACCAAAAATTGAGACATTTGACAAAAACTAAACAAAGCATATCAGCAAAAATTCCTCATACCAACTGTCAAACACAATGGTGGTGGAGGGGTGATGATTTGGGCTTGTTTTGCAGCCACTGGACCTGGGCCCATGAATCTGTATACCAAAGTATTGTAGAGTCACATGTGAGGCCATCTGTCTGACAGCTAAAGCTCAGACAACAGGTCAATGATCCCAAGCATGCCTGCAAATTTACAACAGAATGGCTGAAAAAGAATAGAATTAAAGTGGAAGTCCCCGACTGAAATGATTTGGTGGGACCTTAACAGAGCTGGGCGTAAACGAATGCCTGTAAACCTCAAAGAACTGATGCAACGCTGCAAAGAAGACTGGACCAAGATTCCTCCACGACGACGTGAAAGGCTGATTAAGTCATGCAGAAAATGATTACTTCAAGCTATAGCTGCTAAGGGTGGTTCTATAAGCTGTTGAATCATGGGGGTACTTAGTTTGTCATGCATGGCTCTTTTTTGTCATATAAATAAATAACAAGGTGGAATCTGTTGTATGTTGTTTTCACCTGAGGTTAGATTTAAATAATTAACATATTATCTAAATTACTCTGTTTAATTAGTGGGGGGGGGGGCTAAAGCCAGGTAAAGCTGCCCAGGTGATACCCCTGGCCTTTACGAATGCTCCATGCCCATGGGTCTGGTCAGCAACCTACACTGCACCCTGACTATATTATGAACAAGCATCTTCTCCCAAGTCAGGGCCGAGGTTTTGGAGGGATGAGACATAAAACCGGGGTCCTGACTTTCGGAGGTCATAAAAGATCCCTGGGCATCTTTCGAAAGAGTAGGGGTGGTATCTCAATACCTCGGCTAAAACTGCCATATCAAATCTGGCCTCCTAATCATCCCCTATATCTACCTGGTAAATTCCCTCCTGCCCCTTCACCACCTTAGCTACTGTGTGGTGGGAGTACTGGTGCAGAATGGCTGCTGTCACATCATCCAGGTGGGGGCTACACAGGGGTGGCGGTCGAAGTGGCTCCCCATTGGTTCTGTAAAGTGCTTTGGGTGTCTTGAGAAGTACCAGTGTCAATGTAACATTCATTCATTCAGTCAGTCATTCAAAAAACCAACTGGCCTGACTGGAGACCCCCAAAAGCAGGTTGCCCTGTATATTACTGAAAGGCTGGTGAGGCCCTCAAAATACAGTCCCCGCCTCCCTGCAGACCCCCGAACCACGGCAGTACATCCTGGCCCTGTGCAGGAGGCATCAAGAGCACCAGCAAAAACGGGGAAGGAACCGAATCGCTGAATGTCCCGGAGCCAAAATTATTCACCCCAGGTTACTGCTCCACTGAGTGGCAGCAGCTCAGACCACGCGGAGATGGGGGGGTGCTGAGGAGAGTGGGGGGTGGCAGCACATCCACCTCCTGACATGTCAAGGTCACAAACCATGAAACCACACAATCCTGCCTATAAGAAGAGAATATAGAACTTTCAGGCTGCACACATATACCATACATAAGATATACTGTACATGAGACAGATGACGGAGGATAACTGATAGACAGACATGTATCCTCATATGGTGCTTCAAGTATTTAAGTACCAGCGTCCAACTCACATATTCATGGACATTTATTAACGACATTTCTTTGTCTATTAACAACCCTGTACTGGATTAAGCATTTTTCACTTGGGATAAGATGTATGGATGGATGCATGAAATGAACGATGGATGGATAAATAGAAGAAGGACGGATGAACGAACGCATGGAACGATAGATTGATAAATGGATTAGGTGGAGTTTTTTTTACAACAGGCAAAGATGATTTGTAGATTGTCCTGATGAAATCAGCAGTGTGTACACGTTTTGGTCTGAGCAGTGGAACGCTGAGATATATTCAAACATCCCTGCCTTGCAGCTAAAAGGCAGGCCTCCAGCAGCCTGTTTGATATTAATATATGGTTCTTAAACGTGCAGGAGGCTGAATACATCCCGACTCTTCAATGGGCACTTGACAGCTCCCACTGATATGGTATCTCCGCCTGACATGTCGGATACACAGAGCTGTGGGCTCTTTGAAAATAATGACGAGTCGTTTCTGAATCAATACATAAATATCAACTGCTTCTCATGCGACCAAAGAGAAATCCACAGATCTTCACAGTTATAGACCAATAAGTCACGCTTTAAAATGGGGTGAACTTAGGTGCGAATTAACGCTACATTAAGTGAAAATTAACTGGGACAATGATGAATGCCCATTCACATAATCACGGATTCAAACCCTCTGCCTTTTGCCCTGAGCTTCCTGAAACGGGCTCCTGGATCTAGACTAGATACACAGTTGGAAAATAAATGGAAGGATGGGATATAAAGTGTTTCCCAATCTGGTCCTTGGGGACCCACAGACAGTCTATGTTTTTGCTCCCTCCCAACGCTCTGCCAGAGAGTCCACATTTTTGCTCCCTACCGGAAGCTGGGAATGTGGAAATATAAAGTTTAGTACATTTGATAACTGCTTAGACATCAATCTGATTTGCCGTCATAATTGTATTGATGTTATTTTTACATTAATCATCAAACGCCGTCTCTATTTCTCCAAAAAATCTAGCACCTCACCTGCACATATTTATTTAAACATAAGGTAGAAATGCATATCGGTCACAGCGAGGTCAATTTCAGTAAGTGGGGGAAAGTATGAAAGAATATGTCACAGAGACCTGGAAAACTATGTGGTTAGTGACAATTTATGACCGCGCAACACCCACATCATAAAGCACGCCGTCATGATGGTGAGCATCACACATTTTAGAAAATATCACATCTTGCACTGTGTGAATTTCACAGAACTTCCATTTTTGAATATATAAATATAAAATGAATGCCATGTATAACAGCTATGCAAAATAATTTTGCTTTGCATTTCTTAAGCACTCACAAACAAGTATTAATTCAGCTTGAAAATAAAACTTGATAGTTTACTGGTCAGTATTCTTGCCTGGAGTACATTATCTGTTAATAATTTGGGTTAAACATTCCCCTAGGCTGCACCACATCGTACAGTTAGATATTCTTGCAAGTACTGCATGCTTTCTGCATATTACCGGTAAATAACACCTTCACATTTTTAATTGCGGAATCTGGTGCGCTCACCTGGCACCATTCCAGGCAGCGACGGGGTGCTGTAGCTGCCCTGTCCAGCAGGGGGCACATGAGGGGGATATCCCGGCAGGGTGGTACTCGGCAGGTCTCGACCTGCGGGCACATGGTACAAAAAAATGCAAAAGGGTCAATTTAAGGAGTGATTCTAGAAGTTTTTTTTCTTTTAAGTGGGAGCTATAAAATGGGCCTACTTTATCATTAGCCAATCATATGGTGTTTGATATGTGAGTGACAGGTGAGAGAGCACTAGGGGGGCCAATCAGCTTTCAGCTGGGGCCAGTGCCCCATAGGCCCGCCCTTGTATATGCCCCTGATCAGGAGAGCAACCACAGGAAGACAGTGACTATACAGTATGTGGCATTTGTATATTTAACTGTAGACACCCTTATCAAGCCCATAAAATGCATTCCTTCCCACTTATTACATCCCAGGGGATTAAACAGGGGATCACTAAAAGCTAGCAGCTCTGTAGCACCACGCTAAGACACATTTTAATTAGCTGCTGATTTACACCTGAAAGCCCAGGTGAGGTGATTGGCTATCCAGGCGCTCATGGCAAGAGCCAAAAGCGAAGTACCCTGGGGGAAGAACTGGGAAGGCCAAATCCGGGACCAGAGACACAGCCCGGCTGCTTGGAGTCGTTAGCCGGGGCTCGGAATCTCAGCTGCTATACCGCATTAAGAATATTAATGTATCTGGCCAACACCTGAAAAATGGCCCCAGGGTCAGTGGCTCTAGTAGGCTCATTAGAGCCTAGCTTCCCTTTCTCTGCCCGTTCCCATAATCCTTTCAGCCCCTGATCATACTCAATGCTCTGCGCCTTGTATCTGCTATGTGCCACGCACCCACCAACCCCCAGGAACCAGCTCTGCACCCCCAAGTTCCCCCAGCGGGTCTTGCTGGCCCCCATGTCAGTGACCCCCAGAATTACAACTGCACCAGAACTGCAACAGCGATGTGTCATAAGCTTCACTAGACGTGGGGCAGTGGGGACATCAGTGGAGAACAGTTATCATCAGTGACTGCGGCTCCATCTTAGACAGGGCAGATTTCTCTGCCACGTCCAAAGAGGGGCAGCGTCACGGACCGAGAAGAAGGAACAGCGAAGCAGGACCGGGGAGGCAGAGGGTCCTTGGGAAATGCAGGTGCTTCAGGCCAGGGATGGGAGAAATTTGATGTTTACTACTGGCCCATGTTTACTTGGTGAAATACAGAAAATTAGACAAACTTCAAGACTTCAAGATACATAACTTAGAATATATTGATAAATTAACGTAATCTCCTAATTAAGCTTACCGTCTACTCAACAGACTCAGAACTACAAACTCATTTTATCTATTCAACCTATATGTTTTTAAATATTGCATTGTAATAGTTTGGCAAGAAGTAATTCAATAGTTTAAATAAAGAGAAATTAACTAATACCATGTAAATTATACCATTTGCGAAGACTAGTTTATCTAGACATACAACATGTTGGTAAATCAGTCTAGGTGTTGCTCATGGCTGCAAATGAAAATGTTTATCTGCAATGAGCAAAATTTTGCAGACCTCCAGAGGATTATTTATGACTGTAATCATATTTAATTTTTTTGTACGATTTTGCTCCCTGCTGTTCATTGTTTGCCCATGGCAAGCCTGCGCCCACCAGAAAGTGGGACAGCGTGCTCCCTCCTGATTGGTTCCCCGGTCAAATCTGTGACCCCCTCCCATTTAGCGAGTCATCTGGTTACAGTCCAATAGAGGAGACAACGCTGGCTGCTTGTAACAATCTCAATCGGCCAATGAGTTAGTGAGGTCATTTTGTGTCAACCAGTCAGATTACCCATGCTGATTAGTCCCTGCCTCTCACAAATAACAAACCCATTTGTTCCACTACCAGCAGGTGGCAGTAAAGCGCAATGATACAAGTCAGATTCAGATAATAAGAGTCATATAAGGTCTTTGGGGGAATGGCCTGTATAGTATCAACAAAGGTAGAAGCTGGCTGTGTAGGGAAGTTTACAGGAGAGGGAGCTGGAACAGGGGTCAGTTAGGGGGCAGAGCAGGGTTCATAAGCAGGGGGACAGGGAAGAAAGAGCTGGCGTGGTCGCTGAGGTTTTGGTTTAGACGAGTACTTTTTACCGCTCGTGTTTATGGTGATTGATGCCCCACACCACATGACTTGGCGAAAATTTTGTCAGTTTGAACCTCAAGCCAAATGAAATCACTTTATTCGTCGTATTACTCGACACAACAAGCAAACAAACAAACAAAATAAAACAAAAGTGGAACGTAAACAAAGAATAAACAAACAAAACAAATAAATGGATGAATACATAGACAAACAAATGAATATATAAATACATAAATATCGTGCAAATTAGAGACAAATTAATACAATAAATGCATTAGACCACTATATGAAAGTGAGTATAGATATGGTGGATTTGGATCGCAGGGAGTGGATTCATTGACCTGAGTTCAGCAGTCTGATAGTCTTGTGAAAGAAACTCTGCCCTGTGTTACCCAGATAAAGCTGGCATCAGACAAATATAAATGAACGAGGTAGATGGCAGGTGAGTGGAACATGAATTTCTTGAGAATTTAGGTTCTGAAACTCACTTTGTGGTACGGGGGGTACAGGGGGCATCTCCGAATAGGACTATGAACATCTAGCAGCAGCTCTCTCAAAGTGAATCCTGCATGGAAAACCTTTGCCACTAGAGGATGCTGCTGAGTCATAAATTTTTCTCGATTGCGTTGCCTCATTTTATGAAACGTACTTAGCATTCTATCATGTGTACAAGATAATTTCTCAAAAGTTAATGTGTATAACACAGTATAGTTAATCTGCAAAAGTCCATAACTCATCCAAAACAATTGTATCAAACTCTTGTATCAAAAGCAAATAATTCTATCAATGAATTAGCCAGTACCAACAAAATGAAAAGTACCTTTGGCATCGTTTTAACCATGAGAGTCTTAATGCTAAGATATACTGTCAGCATAAATATGCTCCTGAGCTCCACAATACTGAATGACAGTCAGTTCCCGCTTTCTCGTTGATCATTTTTCATTAGCAAACTGATACTTAATCATGTCAAACACACCAGTTTCAACACTGCAAGGCTCTGCATTACAGTTTGCAAAGTGGAACATCTTCACATGTCAAGACACAATACATTAGCAAAAAAAAAGTCACATGGCACTGTATAACACAAAAACAGCAAAATGCAAGAACAACAAAATGGCAACAAATGTGGGAACCAAAAATACAGCAAGGTGTCCCTGCCATTTATGGATGTCTTCTTTAATCATTCTGAAAGTTTCCAGAACTGCAAGTGCAGGCCGACACGATGATCGTTATGTTTTTGGGTGTAAAATTATAACAATGGGAAGCTATATAATCTATTTTGACAAAAGTAGAGCAACTGGAAATTGTGCCAAATGACAATTTGTGTGACGCAATGAGGCATGATGTCCTGGTGTGCAGAAGTGATATTACGGTGTGGGGATTTCACTTGTTCTTTAGCAAATTGTCATTTGAGAAACATGACAATGCCATCAAGGAAAACTGTTACAGAACAAGTTAAAACTCACGTTCTTAAACAGTTATTTTCTATACTCCCTAGTGTCCCCACAGTACTCAACAGCTCACAACCCTTGCGGCTTGTTCCTGATAAATGTGTAAAACATGGTTCAATTGTCATTTAATTCGCTTGATATTTTTAATACTATTTTTCATAATAATCTGGCCTTAAGGGCCTTGCTCAAGGGCCCAACAGTGGCATCAGTCTGCCAGCTATGGGTTTCAAACTGGCACCCTATCCATCACAGGTACAAAGTCACAGACAGACAGACAGACACTGAAAACTTACAATGATGGACCTGTTATATCCATACAGACAGTGGATAATACATTTTCCTGATTCCTGACACTAACTAGTGGATCAGGACGAGGAACGTATGTGGATCAGGAGGAGGATGGAGCGTGGATCAGGACGAGGAAGTCACCTGTGACCTCGGAGCACCAAACCAGATTACCTATGTCACCAGTGGTCTCAGATCATGGCACCACAAAAGAGCTGAAGTGAGCAGCAGAGGTGGGTAATCCAGACCAGGATTTTCTTTCAACCAAACATCTACGTATTAAGAGTCTCAGTCACAGAGTGCTCAACTAGTTGGTTGACACAAAGTCCTGGTCTGGATTGTTACTCTTCGGACCTGGATTAGCCACCTCTAGTGAGCAGTGGTGCTCAACGAAGTCGCCGCAGGCTGCTGTCCCGCTCACCTGGCACCAGTGGGTATGGCTGCGCTCCCGGCACGCTGGCAACCAGCTCCGTCTGCCCGGCACCGGCCAGACCACTCTTCATATCAGCCAGGCCGCCTGCCAGCGTGGCCATGGTGGAGTAGTCTGCCGTCTGCGAGGAAGAGGAGGAGGAGGAGAGTATCAGGGTCGGGGAACGCCACACATCCGTCCCGTCACGTGCAGCGGAAAGCGGCTGCAGCAAGCGAGAGCGCAAGGACCAGGAGACTCAGCTCATTCTTATTTGCCGCATAAAATTATAGTGATATTCTCCAAAGGGCCATCACTCCTCAGAGGAACAACTTCCCAGTCCAGAGTAAATGTCGAAGTTGATATGTATTCATATGCACTGAATATGAATGATTAAGAGATAATCTTTTCTGATTAAGAAAAGATGGAGATAGCCATAATACAGTGTCAGCAGAACGAGGGATGCGGCAAAGCTGTGTGTGTGTGTCCACGATGTGATCAAAACCTGTTATTTTGACGGCTTGTGGGGACATATTTCAGAAACCAAATTTTATAAAAATCTGTGATTGCAAACAAAAAACTAAAAATGCCAAAAGTCTTTTCTGTTGGTACTTTGTTTGGTTACTTATGGTTAAGGTTAGGGCTGGGTAGGGGTTATGGGTGTCATAGTTGGGATTAGGGATTTTCACATAGAATTGAGTCCCCACAAAGATAGGAATAGAAACGTGTGTGTGCAGACACTACATTACATTGATTTGGCAGATGCTTTTATCCAGCATACAGTTAGGAAAGAAGGGCCAGTCAGTTCCCGTACCAGTCGGAGGCTAAGGGCATTAGGGGCTCAGGCTGACCCCGGAATTTGAATCGGTGACCTTCTAATCACAGGCATGGACAGTATGACTGTGCAGTTCCTCTGGTCCTGTTAGTGGCAGTTAGGGTCATATCCCATACATACAGAGTGTGAACAGACCCCCCAGCTCGATGGCTTGTGAGAAACACTGGCCGGCACTCAGCTACACAGTGCAACCCCCCCCACCTCTGCATCAGTGAGTATCTACATGCCCCCACCTCACCCCACCCCCCCCAGCCCTCATTTTCATGTCGGCATGCAAATGGGGCCCTAATTGAAGATCACAAAGTTTAGCCAGCGCCCTGACAGCTCCTTAAGCAAGACGGATCGCTTTCATTTTTCCCAGTAAGCGGCGTCAATTCTGGGATTCATAAGGCGTCAGCCTCGATCAGGACGGCACAGGGGCACAGCTGTGCGGGGGGGGGGGGGGGCGGGGTGTCCAGAAGGAGGGAAGCAGGAGGACAGGGACCCGCAGGGAGGGGGCACGGGCACTCAGGCTTCCCTGCTTCCTCAAATCGCTTTTTACCGATGTGCATGTCCATATTTCCCCCCTTTTAACAGACGGTGGGCGTTACCAGGGACAGAGGCGCCCCCTAATGTAGACTCACTGGAACGGCGCTCCCTGCTGTCACTTCCGGAACAGATGAGGCTTTAATTGTCTGAGACCAAAATGGGTTTGGCTCGACAAAGATGCTGGGGATGATTTACATGACAATATTTCCACCCCACAAGCCGGAGCAGCCCCCACCCCCCAGGAAACGCTGTCTCTCATGAAGCTGGGGGCCAGGGCAGCCCGTGCATATATCCCAACACTGCCACACTCACCCTGACCCCAAGTTCCTAGCTCAGTGTCACCAGCACCTATTTCCAGCCAATGGAGTTACGGACTTTGCCAGAGAGCATTTTTTTGGGAGGTGGGTTGAGGAATAAGAGGTCCTGATCTGGAAAAGGGAAGCAGGTCCTGTGCCTATTCCGTCTGGGCTCTGAGGAGGGGGGGGGGGGGGCAAACATTGTCTAGACAAGAGGCCGCATCATCAGTTGGCTCCTAATGCAAGCCCCCCCCCCCCCCCATCGAAGGGTGTCCCATTTGACATTTGACCTCAGTGAAAAGGAGGGGAGGTGCAGGCAGAGGATGGGGTCCCACCCAGCCCCACCCAACCCAGCTGCCATCCCCTTCCCTTTGGGTGCCCTGCCCCCATGACCATACACACACACAGGCACACACAGGCACACACACATACACACACAGACACACACACACACACAGGCACAGAGAGGCACACACACATACACACACAGGCACACAGACACACAGACACAGACAGGCACACACACATACACACACACACACACACACAGGCACAGACACACACACACACACACAGGCACACACAGGCACACACACATACACACACAGGCACACACAGGCACACACACATACACACACAGGCACACACACACACAGACACAGACAGGCACACACACACACACAGGCACAGACAGGCACACACAGGCACAGACACACACACACACGCACGCAGGCACACACAGGCACACACACACACACACAGGCACACACAGGCACACACACACACACACACAGGCACAGACAGGCACACACACACACACAGGCACAGACAGGCACATACACATACACACACAGGCACAGACACACACACACACGCAGGCACAGACAGGCATACACACATACACACACAGGCACAGACACACACACACACAGGCACACACAGACAGGCACAGACAGGCACAAACACATACACACACAGGCACAGACACACACACACACACAGGTTTGTAATTCTATCTTTGTGGGGACTGTCCATTCATTCCTATGGGGAAAACTCTGATCCCAACATGGCAACCATAACTCCTACCCAGCCCTAACCTTAACCATGAGTAACCAAACGAAATATGTTTTTCGATTGCAGTCACAGATCTTTGTGAGGACCTGAAAAATGGTCCCCACAATGTCAAAATACCAGGTTTTTAT